>CM071866.1:35630218-35680113 GCA_036759665.1 Gynandropsis gynandra | reverse complement strand
ATGTTTTATTGGAATCAACGTACTCATACCGAGAATAAGGCGGCGGGTCGGGCTCAAGCTCGAATGCTTTCTCCGCTATGAAATCAGCATGCTTATCACGTGGTATCTCCTCATGTGGGACGTCTCCTAGTGCTGTAATTGCACTCATGAATTTCGTGTACATCTCAGCTCTTTCGTCTGCAAATCCTGCATTGTCGCCAACTCGTGTCAAATACCGTAAAAGAGAATCGGATGGACTTACTTGATCGTGTGTGTCTTTCTCTAACTCGTCCAGCGAATCTACTGTAAAGCAATACTCCTTGAGTTGTGATTCGTCCATGGGGCTGGGCAGGATGAATTCGATCGTTTCGTCTTTGACACGTAAGGATAGTTTTCCTTGTTGTACGTCTATCATTGCACCTGCAGTAGCTAAGAACGGCCTACCAAGAATAATAGGTGTTCTAGCTTCTTCCGTTATCTCAAGTACAACAAAATCACTGGGCATGTAAAGCTTACGTACCATTGTGGGAACGTTTTCAATGATTCCCACCGGATGTCTTACCGTACGATCCGCGAGGCGTAGAGACATCTTCGTCGGTTTAAGGTTCTCAAACTCCATCCGCTTGAAAACTGTGTGTGGCATGATACTTACGCTTGCTCCTAAATCACACAAAGCATTATCGATATCGAGATTACCTATTTTGCATGGGATGGAGAAGCTTCCGGGGTCCTTTAGCTTTGGTGGCAGCTTGTTCTGAAGAATTGCACTGCATTCCTCGGTGAGTGCTACAGTCTCGTTCTCTTCGGTGTGCTTCTCTTTGGTCATTACCTCACAATTAGGCATCTTTTGGACTGCTTCCATGTATGGTATGTTGATGTCTAGCTTCTTGAGACCTTCTATTGATCTGCCCACTCTCTCTTGGTTCTTACTGCTTACCAATCATCGAGGATACGGTATCGGAGGTATGTACGCCGGAGGAGCAACGTATGGCTTATCTAAATCTGGTTCGACTCCTTCCATAATCGCAACCTTACCTCTTCCTCTATCCATGGACGTACCAGCAGCATCCCCTCGCACATTTGAGGGCGGATTCTCATCCTCATCATCGCTGCACACAGAAATAGCATTCACATGTTCTCTCAGGTTAAGATCGGGCTTACCGGGAAGCTGTCCGGGATTCCGAGAGGATGAGGCAGCCTGCTGTGCTACGGAGTTTTCCAGCATCTTCACATGTGTACTTAGGCTATATGTTATTGTTTCTCTAGGTTCTTGGTGGTAGCTTTCTGTACTTCTAATTTCTTCTGTATTTGAGTTATTTACGACTGAATTGGTAGGCTTTGTTCTTGACCTATCAAAGCAAAATAGTTAACTCATTCTTCGAGAAATGATGGTTATCCTGGGATTTTAAGAAGAAGCTTCAAAATCATTTGATGCATATATGGGTTTTCATTTTGTTTAATTATCTTAAGAGTATTGTTTTGTCTATTTGCGAGCATAAGCTAGAGTGTTTGGGAACATTTTTTTGTCTTTGTAGATTGAATCAGAGTGTCCTCTAGCTGTTTAAAACATCCATGTTAATAAATTGATGTTGCAATCTGAGTTTTGGCTTCCTTTCTTGTCTTTAACTAATGAAATTTGAGTGATGTTCACCCCTATATATGTTCGTACGCCCTCTTCAATGAAAACATTGTCTTCTTGTGTCCTTATATGTATAAATATTTAAACCCGTTTGCAGAATATCAAAGTTAACGCAGTTCAGAAGAGCTATGGAGACATTGTAATGTATTTGTAACTATTTGTAGGCTCTCCAGTGAAGAAGCAATGATGAAATGAAGATGCCCTCTAAATGAAGTTGCAAGTATTATATTTCAAACAAGTGTGTTTCTGAGTATCTCATTCAGTTGAAATATTCAAATAACTATTGTATTTTTAAAGATATAATACTACAACTATGTTTACTATTAAAATCACTACGGTATCTTATACACAAAATATAAATAAACTCTCTCAATACAATAAATCAATTCTCGGAATAAAATCAATTCGTGCATTTTGTGGGTCATTATCTAGGGTATGTGCAATGAAACACGATTAAAGTTTACTCAATCAGCATCTAGAGTGTTAGAGACAAAAGTTATCGCTGACATGCATATTGGAAATAGAGTCCTCATTCCAAGAATTATTTTGTCACCAACTGATACAACCTTACCATTTATGTTGTGACAAAGGCAATTTCCTGTTAGACTACGTTATGCAATGACCATAAACGAAATGTAAGGAATAAACTTGAAACAAATCGAATTATATCTATCAAAATCAGTATTCAATCACTGTAATTATACGTAGCCCTGTTGAATGTGCCTTATACTCATGTGTTTAGAATCACTGCTCTGATCGAGAACCAATTGTTACATATATTGTTTATAGATAAAATTTCAAGGGTATAAACAAATCTTAAGGCAAATGTCAATCTACATCCTTACAAAGTTCTTTAAATCATTTATATTAATTAATTTACTTGTTTTTATTTTATTTCTAATATTTTTGATTTATTAACCTATTATGCTAAATAGGTAAGCATTTAATATTTTTTCTTTATTAATCTAATATGTTATTTCTTCCGCAATAATATGTTCACCTTGCTTGAACCATTTCAAATACAAAAAAAAAACTGTTGTAAAAATATCGATATGAGATATACTTGCTATGCATTTTCGTTCAAGTATTGCTCAAATGATTGTCAAGAAAATACTTATGATCGTAACATGCATTATTCTCATGATGATCGATGGTATTAAAAAAATAAATGAACATTATTTTAATAAACATTTTTTCCGGCTACATGTCGTTGCGTAATTATCCTTTGTAAATGTCTTAACGAGTTTTGTTAACAGTTCAACCGTTCTGCTCCGCAGATATATACACCAATCAAAATATAAAGAAAATCAAGAAATTAAAACATAATTAAGTTTTAAAGCTTCCCAAATTATGTTTATACCTCAATAATTATTTTTAATCATGGTATAAATTAAATTTAGTCCTAAAAAACTATTCACGTAAGGAAAAACAAAAATGCGAAAACCTAATGTCCAAATCATGCGATCACTTTCTCTGATAAATTACGTTTTACAATTTCAAAGATATTATTAACAAATCACTGTGTTAGTCTACAATATATCTTATAAATCTATTATTTAAATTTTGACATTGAAAATAAGAATTTGTGTATCTGTATTGACCGATACATAAATCAAATGTTATGAAAATGTTTTAATTATTAAATTATGTACAAAATTTAAGAATAATACAATTTAATTATCATTAAACCGTGCAACGCACGAGTATCATCTAGTAAAACTAAAACATAGAAAATTATAGAATCCATCCCTAATCCGTTTGGAATGAAGGAAAATTTTGTTTAATCCATCAAGAATTAGGAACAGATATTGTTAATCCGTCCGGAATTATGGACAAATTTGTTTAATCAATTCAGAATTAGGGATGAATTTTGTTAATCCGTCTGAAATTAGAGATGGATTTCTTTAATCCGTTCGGAATTCAAAAATTTAACATTATAAATTGAGTCTCAAAGAAATAAGAAGAATAGAGAAGAGAAAGAAGAAGAAGAGGAAGAAAGAAAGAGAGAAGAGAGAGAAGGATGACGGGAGAAAGAGGCAACGGTGGCGGTGAAGGGAAGGTAACGGCATCGGCGAATAAGGAGGAAGCGACGACGGAGGAGGTAGAGACGGCAATGGCGGAGGAGGATGTGGCGGAGGAGGAAGGTGATCATCTCGTTTTCGTACATGTTTCCACATGATTTTAGAGATGTTTATGACCATAGTTGTAAGGTTTACGTGTGATTTTGTATCCGTTTTACTTGTTTTCGTGTTCTTATAGGTTTTAATGTGTATTCGATTCATTTCGGAGTTAAGAAGCGTACACGGGACATCATTCGACATTGAAGGTCACGACGGATCGAATGGGATGAAAAACGGGCAAGGAATGCAACTTGTCATGAGGAGATAAGGCCCTCCGCATGGTGTCTTCCTTAGCCCACGCGGGGTGGTATTCCAGAAGTTGCTTCCCGAGTCGTGCTAGCCCTTAGCACGCGCGGATCATGGAGTAAATGAGGAGCCCGTGCGGGGTGCCTCCCTAGCCCGCGCGGGGCATGCCTATAACAACTTCCCTAGAATGTCTCCAACGAGGAATTTGTATAAAAAGGGACCCCAAATTGAGTTCAGAAGGAAAAAAACATAGAGGAGAACCTTGGGAGAGTACATAGCATCCATCCATCCATTCAAGAGCCCTCTTTAACGGGAGACACAACAAGGAGTCGGAGATTGATTCGGGATCATTGCTCGTTTGATATCTCTATACTCTTTTATCTACTGTTTTGTTTGTGATGTTTAGACTCATGCGTGAGTAGTGGATTTTTTCTAGGAGAAGGGATTATCCCATGGCTATCCCTGAACCGTCTTTGATTCGTTTATGAATGCATTTCCCCGTTTCGTATTATCTATTCTTTGTCTACGCACTTACTGTCTTGTGTTTACGGTGGCCACATATATGCATGTGTTAGAGATTAGGAGAAGGACTGAAAGGTGAATTCTAGTCCTAGAAAGTTAGCCTTAAAGCAATCGAGACTAGGTCACGAAAGTAGGGTAGTAACAGTTGAGGGTTGTATAGGGCGAATCATGAATCATAATGGGGTTTAGTTAGGGTGTCAGCCACGAAAGTAGGGGATTTCTCAATCTAGCCACGTTCCTATGCCTTGAGAGAAGGTAAGTTCTACATTAGAATCATCCGCCTTAGATATCTTGATATGGAATACACGATTACATAGATCGGAGATAGGTTTGGAAGCTATGCGGTGAAACCGGTTTTCTAGGGTGTTTGTCTCTTTGTTTAGAACTCACTTATCCATTGCCTTGTTATCATATTTTCATTTCATATCCTTATTCTTTCGCAGCAAGCTTTGGTTCTACTTTTGATTCTTAGATCGTGTTACATTAGTCCCTGTGAGATCGACACCTTAACTACTACACACGTGACGTGCATTTGCGGATAATCTTAGGTTAACTTGTTAACTTGACACGCATCAGAAGGGTTTTTATTTTTTTTATTTGTTTTGGAAAAAAATTTCGCGCGAGTAAAAGAAATCCATTCGGAAATTTTTTACTTTTCGTTCCCTAGATAAAAAAAATCTTTCGAACTGAAAAATTCATCCAGAATTTCGGATGAATATTTATTAGTGATGTTCATTTATGGATGGATAAAATTCATCCAAAAAACGTATGGAAAACGTTTTCCAAATAAATTAGAGATATATTTTGTTATTCGAAAATCCAATAATTCTATATTTTTTCTAATGGTTGACAATCTATACATGATATATATAATGATTTTATATTGCATAACCATCATGCACAATTCTGGCTCCTCGTCTTTTGCTGCAACATATAAATTAAACATGTCCACTGAGAAATTAACATGAGGATATCTAGAAATTGGGGTTGACTGTGATAACGTTAGATGAGATTTATAAACGATAATTCTGAATACAATCTATTGATTTTAAAAGTTTTTGGTTCAAATGTGGTATCAAAATTATTTCTCAATCATTGGCTAATAGTTTGAATCGTCTTAGTTTCTTAGACTTTATAGTCACAATCTTCCATTCTTTTCTTAAAAAAAATACTTGTATCATTTACGTCTATAATATATATATATATATATATAAATCTTTTTTTTTTTTTTTTGTAAAAACTGATATAAAAATCGAATAAAATTTATATACATATGGGTAATATTTACATAATAATGTTCAATTGTTTGATAGAAAATATATTGTTAAATATTTTTACAAATATAAAGTAACTGAATTACACACGGATGAATGTGATGGCTTTTTTTCTTTGTCTTCGTTGGTGAAGTTCTGACCCCATGCCTCTGCAAACACAAAGAATGATAGAGTTCAGGCCAGCATTGTTCTTCCCTTGTTCTGGATATTTCTGCTGTACAAATCGATTCTTTAAGTATTCACAAATATAGTGAGCTGAAGTTTCCAATCTTCAAGGGAAGCTTTCTAAAAAGCCAAATAGCTAATCCATAGAGAGCCTCAAACAAAGAATCAGCAAAACAGGAGACCAAGAAAATATACGAAGGCATGATTACCTGCTTTACTTCTATTCGAACATTCATGTCCTGCAGGACTTCTCACGGATGTTTTAAAAAACATATTGTCACCAGAGTTGTCGGTTTCCTCGTTACATAACAAATCTCCTCCTACAACAGTTACCCGAGTGTAACTCTCACTGGGTTCCGCTAAATGGTTTGTCAACGGATTTTCATGAAAATAAATGTCAGATGAAGCATCCAAATGAGTTCTTTTGTTTCCAGAGTTTATCTTCTGCCAACATCCACTGTGTAGGACTGCAAACTACAAAACACAGATGTTATATGAGACAACGTTACGATACCACCCATTGCGATCTTGAAACTGCCTAACACAGATGTTATTATTGAATACAATTACCTCTTCTCAATAATTCACAACCTTAAAAAGGCAATGAAACATGCTAATGATACTATGCAGACATTCATATGCTTGCACTAAACTAAAACCACAGCCAACTTTCAGCTGTACTTCAGGAGTCAGTTTCATCATGCTCAACGTTTCTCCAGAAGGGTGTGCGAGGAAGATGATGCGAGTAAGGAGGAGAGTCGGCCATAACCAACACGGAAGAAAAGGAAACAGAGGCATCAAAACACCCTACGATGAACCCAAAAACGAAAGAGAAAGAAATAACTCACCTGGGAAGACAAACACGCCGGAGATTCCACCGGAAACCGTCAAGAATCACCGGAGACGCAAAGAAGTAATCCAGGTGAAGAGGAGAATCGCCGGTTGCTAGGTTCAGCCGTTTGTAACCCTAAAAGCAAAGGGTAAAAGGGAATAAACAACCAATGACCACGATCAATCGGTGGAAAATAATCCAATGGCTGTAAAACGCAGCAACCCGTGAAAAGTAGCCGTTACTCATCCGGGGGCTGAGAAATTGTCAACGAAAAAACAGAGACGATCGGACGGTTAGTGTCATGCCACGTGTCTTTGTTACTGTTCTTTGGAGATATAAATATAAGGGGGCAAAAGTTATACTACTTTTTTTATTCTATAACCAATACTAATATGTCTAAATTAGTGTCGGATTTATATAACCGACACAAATCTTGTGCCAAGAGTATAATCAGTACACTTAATATTTTTTTTGGGTAGTGCATCTATATATTTATGAAATACATTCGTAGAAGAATAATATTTATTGGAACTAAACATTAAAAGGTAACATTAAATTACAGGGATCTATAGGATATATAGAAACATGAACACAAGTTTGCGGAGTACTGAACACAATTATAATTTTGTTTATATGTAGCATTGAAACATAGTTGCACATGCAATTTATGCATATATTATATACCAATTATAGGTGTACGTAGTAGTTTCCTAATAATAAAATTTGAACGACTAATATTATAAAGTATAGATTTAATATAAAAAAGGGATTAATGCCGTTGGTAAATAAAAAATAAAAAAATTTAGATTCGACTTTTTAGATTTCAAAATTTTAACTTTAAAAATAGTAATATTATTGATCAAAATGCAAATAAAAATAATTTAGGGATGTCAAAATTGGCCTAGCCTACGGGCCAATCCGAAAGCGTTAAAAAAAGGGTTTGGACCGCGTATTTGTAGGCTCGTGTATGGTCGAGACTTCAGGCCCAAACTTAATTAATTGCACTGTTTTTTGGGCCGGTCCGTCAGGGCCGCAGTCTAGCCCGTGAGTTGTTAAAAAATAGGTCATTTTTTCATTCTTCTTCCTATCCCAAATTTACTGTTAGAGAGAGAGAGTATTGTTCCCGAGCCGACGAGCCACCTGTTATGTGAGAGAGAGAGATAGAGAGGGAGTGTTCTAGTCTTGAGCCGTTGTTCGTTTCCATCTGACGAGTTGCCTGTTGGATGTCTTACATTTTCTAAATCCGAATTTATGGTAAAGAATTATCGTTAATGACATCTGACATTCTAAACATTTCTATTACCATGGTGTTTTTGGAGTTTTCATTTAGTGTTGGTTGTGGGAGCTCAACAAATATAAAAATCGCTTGTTGTTTTCTAATGTTCAAACGTTAATTTGTGTCCGTGGTTATTTGGTAATTTTGAAAATTTTGAAGTTGATAAATATATATTTTTTAATATTTTTATTGAAATGATAAATTTTATTTGATTTTTATATCGTTTATTCATTTGTTTATCATATAATGTAAGGGATAATTTTTATATTGTTTATTTATTTGTTTGTCATATAATATAAGAGATAATTTGTATGGTAATACGACGACAATAGCTACGACGAAGAAAAATACGCAAATAAATTTATTTGAGTTCTAAAATTTCAATTGATTATGTAATGTTTTTGTTTGGAAGTTACTTTGACATTTAAATATTTTATGAAACTTTTATTATTAATTTACAATTGTATGACTTTCGGAAAACAATATATTGCAAAATAATTTAAAGACGGTAATAAAAGTACCATGTGACCCGGTCCAAACCCGTCAACCCCTAATGGACCGAGTCACAGACCTAAAATTTTGTACTAGTAAAATTTTGGGTTGGGTTGGATCCAACCCACCTTGATAGAAAACTTAGTAAAATGTCATACTAGGTTTGACCTTTGCAACACGTGTCCTATTATTATTGGGCTCCTTTTAGGGAATTCCGTGGTCCTGCTCGCAGAAGATCAACGCAACTTCCACGAAGTCGATGGTTATTGATGGTTATTGTAAGGGTTTTTTTTAACGAGAGGGAACTTGGAGAGATTTCGTAGATAAGAAACAGATAAAATGCTCCAACTATGCTCCACTTTCCACCCACAAGTTCTTCTTCCGGCCCAATCTGGATTTTCAAATAGAATCTCGACTTCGTAAGTTCTCTGATTCATCTGATTTATGAGTGATGACTTTGTCGAATCGATTCTGCTGTGCTTTTTATACTCATGCTCCGTTTCTCTTTTCGTGTCCTGCGAGTTTGAAGCTGTTATTGACAGATTTAATTCCAGGTTATGTGATGGGTTCTTATCTTATTATGGCCGTCTGAGTGTTTAAGGCTTGTGAACACATAACCTGTTCAAAGACGTATATGAAATCGATGGTTTTCGAAGCTTGAGTGTTAACGATGGATAAGATAATCTATCTTCTAGATACTATGCAGTCTTTCAGATTAATGGAATCTGCGTTCCTTCTTTTGATTTCCTCTTCTGGTTTGGAGGAAGACTGGCTAAAGTTTTAGTCTTTTGAGTATTTCTTTCTACTGACTGCCAAAAAAAATGTGACGCGTCTTCTTCTGGGCGGAGGAAAAGTGGCAAAATGTTTGTACTTTCTTTGTCTTTCATTGAGAGGCCTAATGAAATTCAGTGCATTCGAAAAGACTGAGAGTTTAGTCTTTTGAGTACTTCTTTCTACTTCATTGAACTGCCAAATAAAATGTGTTGCATTTTCTTCTGGTTGGAGGAAAAGTGGCTAATTTTTCTACTTTCTTTGTGTTTCATTGAGAAGCCTAGTGAAATTCAGTGCAATCCAGAAGAAGACTGTGAAACTTTGGTCGGGTATACGATGCCAAAGAGTGAATGCAACTAGAGGCGGAGATGGTAAGAGCAGTTCTGGGAAGCCTGTGAACAATCAAGGGAACAAGAAATCAGTAATCGAGGGTAAAATTACTGAATCACTTCCCAATGGAATGTTCCGCGTTGATCTTGAAAACGGCGACAATATTCTTGGTTATATTTCTGGAAAGATCAGGAAGAACTTCATACGTATTCTTCCCGGGGATAAGGTGAAAGTCGAAATGAGCGTCTATGATTCATCTAAAGGTCGAATAATTTTCAGAAAGAGCAGTAAAGACTAGAAAGAGATTTATGCAGATCGAATCCAGAAGAGTAGTTTGATTGGAGAATCATGAACTGCGTACAGTTCTTCTAAATGGCAATGCTATAGATGCTTTAGGCATAGATTGGATTTTTCTTGCTTAGCTTATTGTGATCTAAAATTTGTCAAAGAATAAAGCTTCTACGCCCAAGTTCAGTTTTGTGTCTCCAGTTATGCTCTTTCTCTTCATTCTGATAACCAGAAACCGGTTTAAACCCCTTTTGCAAAAGGGTCGCATATGGATTTGGGATACATTGCAACGTGTCCTTATTTATAATTTTATTTAAATCAATATGTTGTAGTTTAACATAATATGTATTTTCATGTTCAAATCCAATTTCGAAGTATTCATATCATCAATCTTCATTGCCATTGTGAGAAGACCATTTTGGCTTAAATATGACAGAAAAGTATTCTGATAAATCCGGTTCGGTTATTCATAGCGGTCCTTAAATTAACCAATCGGTTTGGTGAATGAGGTTCGATTATTAACCGATTATGTCTTATTATGTTTATGTGAAGGAGAGAGAAATGCTATACTATTTATTACTAATATTTACCGATACGTGCAATGTATTAATATTTTCAAATTACTAATACTTATCATACGTCCAACGAATTAATAATTCCAATTTTCTAACGTGACATTTGATTTATATTATACCTCAACTGATCTTTTCTTTTTTATAATAATAATGTACATCAAAATTATCCTTCATTCCCTTCAATTTTTCATTCGATTTGATTGGTTGAAAACAAAGCCCTCTCATCGGTCGACGTGTTGTGCATTCTGATTGGTCGAGCTACTATGTAAATAGCTGTTTTTGTTTTTACGTACTAGGTTTTACGAAAAAACCACCTGATTTCTGCTTCTTCTACCATGCAAAAAACCTCTTCTTCTAGGTGTAATTTTCGCTTTTGAAGAAAGGTAATGCATGTTCGTTCCCCTTGTGTTTCATATGCTCGATCGTCATCGTCTTCTTCTTCTTTATATGCATGGCTGTTCGTCTTTTTTTCTTAATTGGTGAAAATTTGGTGGACGAACTTAGCATAGACATACTACACTAATATTGTGTACAACGTTCGTGGTAGTATTTAGCACACACGTGCTGAAGTACTAGGATGAACGTTGTGTCGTATAACCTTCATCGTACAATGTTGTAATAGGACGAACGTTGTACCACAAATGTTGTATCACGACAAACGTTGTGTGGTAAAACGTTCGTGGTACAACATTGTACTAGCCCGAACGTTGTATCACACACGTTGTGTGATACAAAGTTTATGGTACAAAAATGTTATTCCACACACGTTGTACCACACCCGTTGTGTCACACATGTTGTATCACACACGTTGTGCTACACACGTTAATCATACAACGTTGTACCCTACACGTTGTACCCATGACATTGTACCACACAAGTTGTTCCGAAAATGTTGTACCACACACGTTGTACCTACAATGTTATACCACACACGTTGTACTACATGTTGTACCAGTCAGTTGTATCACACTTGTTGTACCACACATGTTGTGCCAAACATGTTGTGCCACACATGTTGTGCTACACACGTTGTACCACATGTTGTACCACACAGTTGTAACAATAAAAGATGTATTTTCTGACATTTCATTTCATTTCATTTCGTTGTGTAGTATGGATGTTGAAAGAGCTAATGAGTGGTTAGTAGAAGATCCAAAATGAAGAATCGAAATAGTGGATTTCAGAAAAGGATGAAGTTTATACAATGGTGTTGAATAAAATTTTGCGAAATGTGAAATATAATGATCTGTTTGATCGCATCAGTAGGAAGATTGATATGGATAAATCTATGAAGAAGATAAGATTGAGCTATGTCCCGATGATTGTAGGACCTAGAGGCCTTCATACATCTTAGATGATGAAGATGTTATTGACTTTTTTGTTGAAGTTGACAAGGATATATGCAAAAATGTTCTACATGTTGAGATCACTGATGAAGTCCAAGAAATAGTACGTGTTGAAAATGAAAAATGTGTCGAAGCCGGAGCTGAAGCTGAAATGAAGTTCGTGTTGAAGCCGGAGCTGAAGCTGAAAATGAAGTTGGTGTTAAAGGTGGTCCCATCGTTGAAGCTAAACTTGATGAAACTGAAAATGAAATTAAAAAAAAGCAGAACGTGTTGAAGACGACAATGAAGTGTCCCTTCATGATTTAATCATTGTTCGGTTCCTCAAGTTTTTATTGGGACGACGTGTTAGAAATTTACGCGGGTCAAGAATTTGCATGCAAATATGACATCATTTTGTTGCTTAAAAAGACTGCATACATTAAATGCTTTGGATTTAACGTACTAAAATCGATGAAGACATATGCTTTCCGCCATATACAAACAAAGAGATTCTGATTGCAAATGGTCATTACCTATGGCTTGGCACAATCTTTTAGATGTTTTCTCAGTGAGGATACACAACAAGATGCATACATGCTCCCCAGGTGAGTCGAGTAATAATATTGGCACACAAAAAATGTCAATCTCTTTTGTAAGAAAGATACTCGGGACAACTAGATACAACAAGTCTAAAAAACATTACTACGATGATGCATGGATGTTTTGGTGTAAAAGTATCATATTCTACAACATGGAGAGGAAAGAAATTGGTTGAGTATGATGTACACAGTAGTCTAGAAATTAGTTTTGAAATGCTTCCATATTACTTCCGCATGCTAAAGAAGGTGAATGAGGGATCTGTTACATACCTTGAATTAGACAACAATAACAGATTCAAGCATTTATTTATTGCATTGGGAGCTTATATTGAGGGTTTTAGAGAATTAAGAAAAATCATTGTCGTGGATGAAACTTTCTTGAAGAATGCCTATGGTGGAGTCTTGATCATTGCTACCGATGAATATGCCAATTTTCACCAATATCTAGTTGCTTTTGGAGTAGTTGACTCCGAGAATAATGCTAGTTGGACATGGTTTATGATGAAACTTCAAGATATAATATCAGATGACCATGATTTTGAATTTGTCTCGGATCGAAGTAAGAGTATTTTCGAGGCGATAAGTGAGGTATACAAGAAAGCTAAACATGGGTTTTGCATTGTCCATTTTCCCCAAAATGTGAAATCGAAAGTTTACCATGGTAGGAAAACAGATAGGAAATCCATAGTCGAGAATTTTAGAAAAAAATGCTAAGGCCTATTCGGTGACTTAATTTCACGAGCTTTATGACGAATTCAAGACTAAATAACCTCAAGCTGCTACCTATGTTAAAGATGGTATTGAACTAGACAAATTGACAAAATGTTATTTTTCTGGAGAGTGGTACAACATTGATACAACCAATGGAGCTGAATCCATCAATTTGGTATTTAAAGAAGCAAGGAAATATTCATTGTTACCAATGTTGTACGCTATAATTTTAAAGTTAGCAGAATGGTTCAATAAGCATAGAAAAGATTGTACTGATGTTCAAGTTCAAAGATGTTGTCACCGTCGTTGGAGAGCATATTACACACATGGTTCACGGAGTGGACAATGCTGCAGGTGCATGAACTAAACAACTTTACACTAAAATTTAATATCATTGGTTGTGATGGGAAAAATATTCGGTGGATTTGAGAAGTTGAACATGTACTTGTAAAGCCTTCGATATTGATAAATATCTGTGTGTCCATGCTCTTACCGCTGCTAAACGATGTTCTGATTATATACAAATCCACGATTTGTAATAAAATTTCTATTTGAAAGAACAATGGGCGTTGGCATATATAAAGACAATTGATATTGTTCCCGATCGTTCTTATTGAATCGTTCAAGATGAGTTACAAGAATTGATGGTATTTCCTCCAGTAAAAAAGATGCGGGAAAATGATTCTATTTTTGTATAATTATTGTTAAGGTTGAAGTATTTTATTTTTAGAAGTATTTGATGAGGACACTGAGCTCGAAGCGGAACCAAAGAAGGATCACACGAACGAGGAGGTACCGCAAGGAAACGAGTGGACCAAATCTTCTCACGGTCTACTCATACGTGGATGAG
This sequence comes from Gynandropsis gynandra, assembly GCA_036759665.1. NCBI lineage: Eukaryota > Viridiplantae > Streptophyta > Magnoliopsida > Brassicales > Cleomaceae > Gynandropsis > Gynandropsis gynandra. The sequence continues at coordinate 35,666,118 of CM071866.1, read as the reverse complement.
GAAGGAGCTCGTGTAGCAAGGCAACGGAGATTGTGATAGAGGCATGTGAGACTCTTAATCAGAAAGAGGATTTGAGTCTAACCAAAAAGATCATCACGTCTGTCTTCTACATTGAAGCAGGCCTCAATCCGGCCACCTAAGAACCGACGGACTCTGGCGATACCGATAAGGAAAAGCGGAAGATAAAGATCTTTCTGATTCTTTTCAACAGCCAGAAAATCTTCTCCAACGAGTAGGAAATCTTTCAAGCCAATCTTATCCCTTTGGATCATCTTCTTTTCCATTCCAAAGATTTCCAATGGCTATAAAATCTTCCCAACTACTAGTAGATGAATCCGTTATCCAGCATTTTGATGCGTGTCAAGTTAACAAGTTAACCTAAGACTACCCGTAAGTGCACGACACGTGTGTAGTAGTTCAGGTGTCGATCCCATGAGGACTAATGTAACACGATCTAAGAATAAAAAATAAAACCAAAGCTTGCTGCGAAAGAATGAGGATGATGAAATACAAATATGATGATGATGCAATGGATAAGTGAGTTCTAAACAAAGAGACAAATGCCATAGGAAACCGGTTTCACCGCATAGTTTCCGAAACCTATCTCCGATCTATCTAATCGTGCATTCCCTATCAGGATATCTAAGGCGGACGATCCTAATGTAGAACCTACCCTCTCTCAAGGCATAGGAACGTGGCTAGATTGAGTCATCCCCTACTTTCGTGGCTGACGTCCCAACTAAACCCCATTACAATTCATGATTCGCCCGATACAACCCTCAATCGTTACTATCTTACTTTTGTGACCTAGTCTCGGTTGTTCTAAGCCTAACTTTCTAGGACTAGAATTCACCTTTCAGTCCTTTTCCTAATCCCTAACACATGCATATACGTGGCCATCGTAAACACAAGACAGTAAGTGCTAAGACAAAGAATAGATAATACGAAACGGGGAAATGCATTCATAAACGAATCAAAGACGGTTTCGAGATAGCCATGGGCCCTTCTCCTAGAACAAATCCACTACTCGTTCATGAGTCTAAACATAAAAAAAAACAATAGATAAAAGATTATAGAGATATCAAACGAGCGATGATCCCGAATCAATCTCCGACTCATTGTTGTGTCTCCCGTTAAGGAGGACTCTTGAATGGATGGATGGACGCTATGTACCCTCCTAGGAAATGGTACAGGAGGTTTGCACGCCGGTGGAGCAACATATGGCTTCTCTAAATCAGGCTCATACATTTCCATGATTGCAATTCTTCCCTCTCTTTATTCACCGAACGTCCAGCAATGTTCTCTTGCGCTATTGAGCATGGATTCTCGATCGTATCCTTGCTGCATGATGCGTTATCAAAGTTAAACAAATATTTATCCTAAACTACCCGCAAGTGCATGGCACGTGTGTAGTACTTTAAGTGTCGATCCCCTAGGGAATACACAACACAACCTAAACTCAAACTACGAATCAAACTTGCTAACGAACGAAATATGGTTTTAAGAATGAAATACTAAAAACAAATAAACAAACTAGTTCTTAACAATGAGACAAACGTTTCAGGAATCCAGTTTCACCATAACACTACCGAAACCAACAATCAACCTATCTATCATCCAATCTCAGTCAAGTTATCTAAGGCAGACGATCCTAATATGATATCTACCCTCTCCTGAGGCATAGACACGTGATCTAGTCAAGTTATGCCCAACTTCCGTGGCTGACACCTTGAACCAAACCCATAAGATCTGTGATTCATCTGTTTTACCCTCAACGGCTGTTACCCTACTTTCGTGGCCTGACCTCAGTTGTTCTAAACCTGATCTTCTAGGACTAGAATTCTCCTTTTGATCCTTCTCCTAATCCCTAACACATGCATCTACGTGTCCATCGAAAACACAAGTCATTCAAGCACTCAGATAGAGAATAGATAAACGAAAACGGGAAGATGCATTCAAAGATAAATCAAAAGTGGTTCCGGGATAGCCATGAGCTAATCTCTTCTCCTAGAACAAAACAAACTACTCGTTCATGCGTCCGTAAACGAACATAATTGAAGTAGAAAGTCTAAGGAACATGAAAACCAAACGAAACTGAAGTCTTGGGTTGATCTCTAATGTTCCTTGCACGTCTCTTCGCAAAAATCTCATCCTTCTCTCTCTACTCTCTCTCCTCGATCATGAACTGAAAACTCCCTCTCTAACTGAAGCTCTCTCGCCCCCTAGCTTCTGTTCTTCCTTTTCCTTCTTCTTTTCTTTCCTTTTCTCCCCCTTTTACCTTCTGGCCATTTGTTCTTTTCCTTTTGTTTGCAACAACTACCGATTTTGCCTTTTCATGAGTTTTAAATTCTTGATTAAGTTGGGCAACGTTTCCATTACTTTCTCCAGCAGAATATCACTTATTCCTCTTTTCTAAAGTCGTTTTCCTTATTGTATAAGTCACCAACAAGTTCCTTTTTGTTTTAAGACAAATTAACTTATCTGGAGTTGTAGGTGAGGGACGCGACCCGTGCGGGCTGAGTGTGTGACCCGCTCGGGTGCGGCGCGCATGATCGCGCATGATCGTGATGGAAAACAGGGCAACCCGCTTGGGCTAGGTTATGCCCCCGTCGGGTTGGTGTGTGCCCCGGTCGGGCTGATGCATGCCCCGGTCGGGCTAGTGTGTACCCCGGTCAGGCTGATGCCCCGACCGTGCTGCTTGCTTGCCCGACTCGTGCTCAAGTTGCTGGACAAACTTGTCGACTAAACGGCCCGTGAGGGCAAGGGTGTACCCCGCATGGGCTGAGTTTATTCCTTGTCGATTCTCGTCCCGTTTGTTCCGTGATGATCCTCAATGCTGGTAACTTGACTCGTGTACGTCCTTTAGCTCCAAAATGAACCGAATACGCATAAAAACCTGAAAGAACACAAAAACACGAAAACGAGTAAAACGGATACAAAATCATACGTAAACATCGCATCTATATCGTAAACATCTCTAAAATCATACAAAAAATACGTATGAAAACGAGATGATCAAAATCCCCCAGACTTGAATATTTGTTTGTCCCTAAGCAAACATAAACATGGAACACGTGGGGTATACAAAATTCTAGAATTCCCCTTTTCCCTAGAAATACCGCTAAAGCGAACCTAACTGATCAACTAGCACGTCGAGAGCAAATTTGGCCTAATTAAGTTTTCAGTCTTCACTCCTAGGTTCACCAAGGTTACCCACGAGAAAGTAAATCAAAGGAAAACCAAACAAGCCACCGTAACTCTCTCCACCAAACAAGACTTCAGACAAATGATAAACCTGGACAACCGAGGATACTTGTTTCTTTCCGAGCTTCTTTCTTTCTTTTTTTTCTTTTTCTTTTTTTCTTTCTTTTTATTTTCGTTTTATGTATTCTTTTTCTTTTCCTTTTTTTCTTTTTCTCTGCATACACACTAGGCTTCTAGGACGTCGGATTTGAAGGGATCCAGCCTCTACTTAGACCCAGACTACCGAAGACGGTATACTCATGCATCTCGTTCAAGAGTGCAGCGGAGTAGGCGGCGTTTGTTTGTGCCATGCCTTTAGGACGTAGAAAGATGATCGCCAACCCACTACTTAGATCCAAACAATCGAAAGAGTATCAAGGTCGATGCACTCATATCAATTTTAGATCATGCTTTTAGGCATTATTTCTATCGACAGCGGAGTGTTAGTGTGCACTCTTAATCTGCAAAATAAGCTCGATCTCATACGATATAATAATCCTCATAAAAAGGTGAAATAAATTATCGTCGACACGAAGTATGGCCATCTGGATAGAGAGAATAAACGATAAACTAGCCTAGCAATCTCGTCTAAACCCCCCACAAGCAACACTAGGATTCCCAAAGAACTACGACCTATTGTTTTTCAACCGACGAATAAACTCTAACGCTTAGGGAGAACCTAGCTCAAACATACAAAGTCTCACGGAAAAGGCCAACTTCTTAATTATCCTAGGTTTAGGGTTCATCTCGAAACGTGGCACTAGACAAGTGCCTGGGACGACTCTGACTCACGAAAGCAAGAAGAAACTAAAAACTACGAAATCAAAGAGAAAAAGAAGGAAAATGAAACGAAACCACCTGAAAAACGTGAGCTGCTCCCCAAGACTTGAATTGAACGGCTTCCTCGACGTGAAGCTCCGATAGAGGGTAAGGGAAGGGAAGTCACTTTTGTGGCGGTAGTTTTTTGTGTTTTTATTCTTTTCTTTTAATTAATCGATTAACTTAGTCTTAAACTAAAAACTAAGAAAAATTGAAAACAAACGGCTGGGTTGCCTCCCAGAAAGCGCTTATTTAACTTCTTTAATCTTTGACGTCTCCATTCCTCATGCGTGCACGACGGGTGGATCGGAAAGGGAAATGGATTTTCCACGTTCGATCGGTTGAGCGGCTTGGTAGAGCTTTAGTCACGGTCCATTAGCTTTGAATGTTCCGCTCGAATCACTCCATAGTTCCACTTCTCCATGTGTGAAGAATTCTCGTAGCTGAAAAAGACCAGACCAACGAGATCGTAGGTTGCCCGAGAAAAGCTTAGGACGAGAATTAAAAAGTAGAACTAAGTCACCCGGTTGGAAGTCATGAGGTAGGGTCTTTTTGTCGTGCCATCCCTTAGTCACTACTTCTTTCTTTGGCACATCATGCATGGGATTCACTCGTCCGCTGCCTGAGGTTGGATAAATGGAATCTGCATCGAAAAGTTTTATGACGTCTTTTTCCATTACCTCGTGCAAGTGCGGGTGCAGCCTCTTTTGAGTTTCGATGGAAGGTTCGTGGCTGTCTTCCGTATAAGTTTCGTGCGTACATACTGAAGAGCTGACTCTTCTACGCTTCTTGATGCGTGTGAGTTGTTTCCTAATCTCATCTGCACTCAAGTTAGCATTCATAACAGCAGGATATGTTTTATCGCGTTCAACGTACTCATACCGAAAAGAAGACGGAGGAGGCTCGGGCTCAATTTTGGACGTCTTCTCCACTGCAAAACCAGCATGATTTTCGTGTGGTATCTCCTCACATGGGACGTCTCCTAGTGCTTCAATAGCACTCATGAATTTCGTGTACATCTCAGCTCCTTCGTCCGTAAATCCTGCATTATCGCAAACGCCTGTTAAATATCGTACAAGAGGGTCAGAAGCACTTACTTGATCTTGCGTGTCTTTTACTAACTCGTCCAGCGAATCAACTCTAAGGCAAGACTCCTTGGATAAGGGTCCATTCATGGGGCTGGAAAAGTTGAATTATATCGTCTCATCTCCGACACACAAGGAAAGCTTTCCTTCTTGTACGTCTATCATCGCACCTGCAGTAGCTAAGAACGGCCTACCAAGAATAATAGGTATCCGAGCATCTTCCTTTATCTCAAGTACAAAAAATCAGTGGGAATGCAAAGCTTACCTACCATGGTGGGAAAGTTTTCAACAATTCCCACCAGATGTCTTACCGAATGATCCGCGAGGCGTAGAGATATCTTTGTAGGTTTGAGATTCCCGAAGTCCATCCGCTTGAAAACTGAGTGTGGCATGATGCTCACGCTTGCCCCTAATCGCACAAAGCATTATCAATACCAATATTACCTATTGTGCATGGAATGGAGAAGCTTCCGGGGTCCTTCAACTTTGGTAGCAGCTTGTTTTGAAGAACTGCACTGCATTCCTCGGTGAGTGCTACTGTCTCGTTCTCGCCGATATTTCTCTCTTTGGAAAGTACCTCTTTGATGAGTTTGGCGTGATTTCGGCATCTTTTGGAGGGCTTCCACGAATGGGATGTTGATGTCAAGCTTTTTGAGACCCTTTACGAATCTGCGCACTCGTTCTTCATTCTTACTGCTCACCAACCGTTGAGGAAACGATATATGAGGTTTATATGCCGGCGGAGCAACGTATGGTTTGTCTAAATCTTGTTCAACTTCTTCCATAATTGCAATCTTACCTTTTCCTCTTTTCATGGACGTACCAGCAGCTTGCTCTTGCTCTTTGGAGGGCGAATCCTCGATCATATCACTGCTGCACATAGAAATAGCATTCACGTACTCTCCCGGATTCAATTCAGGTTTACCTGGAAGCAGTCCGGGATTCCGAGAAGATGAGGCAGCCTGCTGTGCTACGGAGTTCTCTAAACTCTTCACATGATTGCTCAAAGATTCCATCTGAGTTTTGAGCTCGTTGATTGCTGTCCCCACATCCGCGTTGAATTTTGTTTGAGTTGAATGTTGATGCCTTTGCTCCTTGATAAATTCGAGCAGTATCGCCTCAAGGTTCGATGAAGGGGTTTGAGGAGGTTGAGGAGCTTGCGGAACTTGCTGAGCATGCTGAGATTGCTGATTATTTTGCTGGTATGGCTGCTATGATTGCTGAAATCTCGAATACTTCATCGGTTGAGTCGTTCGGTATGACAAATTCGGATGATTCTTCCAATTCGGGTTGTATGTATTCCCGAATTGCGTGTTTCCTTGCTGCTGAGCATAATTCATGTGTTCCACATTCTCTTGTAGTGTGCATTGATAAGCCACGTGTTCTGTATCTCCGCAATTCACGCAATACATGGTGTTCGCTGCATTACCCGCTGCTCTGCTCTGATTCGATTCGTATAGGCGACGAGTGCTGTTAGGAATACCTCTCGGTGTTGAACACATGGTGTGGTTCATGACAAGGTTATCGATCAGCTTGTATGCCTCCTCAACGCTCAGATCCATAAATGATCCTCTAGCAGCGTTATCTAACGCCGCTCGGTGTTCATCTGAAATTCCGTTGTAAAAGGTTTGGATAACGTACCATTGCTCAAGACCATGGTGTGGACACATCTATAGAAGATCCTTAAATTTTCCCCACACCTCAAACAAATTTTCTCCATCTCTGCATCTAAACGTTGTGATTTCCCCCTCATCTGAATCGTCTTGCTCGGAGGAAAGAAACGTGATAAGAACAATGTGAAGAGCTGATCCCAAGTCGTTATTGAACCAGCGGAGAGCGATTGCAGCCAAGTTTTCGCTCGTCTCCCAATAGACAAGGGGAAAAGATGCAGTAAGATCACATCCTCTGAGACTCCGTTTCTCTTGAATGCACCGGAAAGCTCAAGGAAGTCTCTGAGGTGCTGATGCGGATTCTCGTGATTTCCATCCATGAATTGCTTCTGATAAAGCATGTTGATCATCTTCGGTTTAATCTCAAACTATTCCCTAGCAACAGCAAACATCCTTATGGCTGTTTGCACGTTGTTCATGTTCGACACCACGTAATCTCTGAGTCGACGTGGTGGAGGGGCCTGTGGTTCTCGTGGTTGAGGTGCAAGTCGCTGTTGCTGCACATGCCCCAAATTACCGAGAGGTAATTGTGGCTGTCCATGGCCGTTCTGATTATCCATATCTCGTTGATTTGACGGCTCTGTGTTACCTTCTTCCTTGCCTTTTCTTAGTTGTCTGCAAGTTCGCTCGATCTCTGGGTTGATTTGGAGTAGATTTGAAGCACCCTGAGACCTGGTCATAAACCAAGAAACGAATGGAATTAGGTAGAAAGAAACGAAAGAAAAGAAAACAAAAACAAACAAGAAAGACTCTAGGCTCGAATCTAAGACGAGTTGACAATAGTCCCCGACAATGGCGCCAAAAACTTGATGCATTATCAAAGTTAAACAAATATTTAACCTAAACTACCCGCAAGTGCACATCACGTGTGTAGTACTTTAGGTGTCGATCCCACAGGGACTACGCAACACAATCTAAACTCAAACTACGAATCAAACTTGCTAACGAACGAAATATGGTATTAAGAATTAAAATACTAAAAAAATTAAAAAAAAACTAGTTCTTAACAATGAGACGAACGTTCCAGGAATCCAGTTTCACCACAAGACTACCGAAACCAACAATCAACCTATCTATCATGCAATCCTAGTCAAGTTATCTAAGGCAGACGATCCTAATATGATATCTACCCTCTCTCGAGACATAGACACGTGATCTAGTCAAGTTATGCCCTACTTTCGTGGCTGACACCTTGAACTAAACCCATAAGATCTGTGATTCATCCATTTTACCCTCAACCGCTGCTACCCTACTTTCCTGGCCTCACCTCGGTTGTTCTAAACATGATCTTCTAGGACTAGAATTCTCCTTTCGGTCCTTCTGCTAATCCCTAACACATGCATCTATGCGACCATCGCAAACGAAAACGGGAAGATGTATTCAAAGATAAATCAAAAGTGGTTCCGGGATAGCCATGGGCTAATCCCTTCTCCTAGAACAAAACAAACTACTCGCTCTTGCGTCCATAAACAAACATAATTGAAGTAGAAAGTCTAAGGAACATGAAAGCCAAACGAAATCGAAGTCTTGGGTTGATCTCCAATGCTCCTTGCACGTCTCCTCGCAAAAATCTCATCCTTCTCTCTCTACTCTCTCTCCTCGATCAAGAACTGAAAACTCCCTCTCTAACTGAAGCTCTCTCGACCTCTAGCTCCTGTTCTTCCTTTTCCTTTTTCTTTTCTTTCCTTTTCTCCCCTTTTTTCCTTCTGGCCGTTCGTTCTTTTCCATTTGATTGCAGCAGCCACCGATTTTGCCTTTTCATGAGTTTTCCATTCTTGATTAAGTTGGGCAACGTTTCCATTACTTTATCCAGCAAAATATCACTTATTCCTCTTCTCTAAAGTCGTTTTCCTTATTGTATAAGTCACCAACAAGTTCCTTTTCGTTTTAAGACAAATTAACTTATATGGAGTTGCAGGTGACGGACGCGACCCGTGCGGGCTGAGTGTGTGACCCGCTCGGATGCGGCGCACATGATCGCGATGGAAAATAGGGCAATCCGCTCGGGCTAGGGAGTGCCCCGGTAGGGCTGATGCATGCCCCAGTCGGGTTGGTGTGTGCCTCGGTCGGGCTGATGCCCCGACCGTGCTGCTTGCTTGCCCGACTCGTGCTCAAGTTGCTGAACAAACTTACCGACTAAACGCCCTGCACAAGCAAGGGTGTACCCCGCGGGGGCTGAGCTTATTCCTTGCCGATTCTCGTCCCGTTTGTTCCGTGATGATCCTCGTTGGTACTTTGTCTCGTGTATGTCCTTTAGCTCCAAAATGAACGGAATACGCATAAAAACCTGCAAGAACACGAAAACACAAAAACAAGTAAAACATATACAAAATCATACGTAAACATCGCATCTATATCATAAACATCTATAAAATTGTGCAAGAAATACGTATGAAAACGAGATGATCACTGCACAACGTCATAGCGTTTATGTGCTCTCTCGGGTTAAGATCGGGCTTTCCGGGTAGCATTCCAGGATTCCGAGAGGATGATGCAGCTTGCTGCGCAATGGAGTTTTCCAGCATCTTCACATGTGTGCTCAAGGAGTCCATTTGACTTTTTAGCTCATTGATCGCAGTTCCCATTTCCTCGTTGAATTTCGCTTGAGTCGATTGTTGCTGCCTTTGTTCCTTTATGAACTCATGCATCACCGCCTCAAGACTTGACAAATGAGCTTGAGGAGGTTGAGGAGCTTGCTGGAGTGGCTTTGGTTTCTGATATGGCTGCTGCCTTTGCTGAAAACCCGAATATTTCACCGTTTGATTCGTGCGATACGAGAGATTGAGGTGATTCCTCCAATTCGGGTTGTATGTGTTCCCGAATTGCGTATTGCCTTGCTGTTGGGCGTAGCTCACTTTCTCCATGCCTTCTTACCTTGTGCATTGATAAGCCATATGATCCGTTTCTCCACAATTCACACAATAGATGGCATTCACCGCATTGTCCATCGCGCTTCTTTGATCCACTTCGTAAAGACCTCGTGTCTTGTTTGGCATACTTCTTGGTTGAGACCACATGGTGTGGTTCATGGAAAGATTGTCAATAAGCCCGTACGCCTCTTCAATGCTTAAGTCCATGAATGATCCTCGAGCAGCATTGTCGAATGTTGTTCTACGCTCATATGTGACCCGTTGTAGAATGTTTGAATCACGTACCACTGCTCTAGACCGTGATGAGGACACATTTGTAAAAGATCCTTGAATCTTCCCCATGCCTCAAATAACGTCTCTCCCTCTCGGCTTCTAAACATTGTGATTTCTCCTCACATTTGGATCATTTTGCTTGGAGGGAAGAACCATGATAGGAATGTCGTGCAAAGCTGGTCCCATGTAGTGATAGAACCAGCGGAAAGAGATTGTAGCCACGCCTTAAAGAGACGCAGAAAAATTGTATCCTCCGAGACTCTATGACTTTTGAATGTGCTTGATAGCTCTAGGAAGTCTCGTAGAAGTTGATGAGGGTCTTCGTGATTGCCGCCGATAAACTGTTTTTGGTATATCATGTTGATCATCGCGGGCTTGATCTCGAATTGCTCCCTTGCAACAGCATGCGTCCTTATTTCAGTTTAGACGTTGCTCATGTTTGGCACCACATAATCATGGAGACGACGTGGTGGAGGAGCCTGCTGTTGTTTAATTGCGCCACATTACCCATGGGTAATCGCGGCTGTCCATGACCATCCAATACATCGTTTTGATTGTTCATCACTCGTGGATTGGTCGTGTCTACCCGTTCTTCTCCCTTGCCCTTCTTTCCCTTATTAATCGTTCTCTCAATCTCAGGGTCGATTCGATGCAAATTCGAATTACCTTGAGATCGGGTCATGCACCTACGGAAGATACATAAAAAGAATTAGTAGAAAGAAACGAAAAGAAAAGAAAAATAAAAAGAAAACAAAAAAAGTATGATTCTAAATCTGAATTCCTAAATGCGTTGACAATTAGTCCCCGACAACGGCGCCAAAAACTTGATGCGTGTCAAGTTAACAAGTTAATCTAAGACTACCCGCAAGTGCACGGCACGTGTAGTTAAGGTGTCGATCCCACAAGGACTAATGTAACACGATCTAAGAATAAAAAATAAATCCAAAGCTTGCTGCGACAGAATGAGGATGATGAAATGCAAATATGATGATGATGCAATGGATAAGTGAGTTCTAAAAAAAGAGAAAAACGCCCTAGGAAACCAGTTTCACCGCATAGCTTCCGAAACATGTCTCTGATCTATGTAATCGTGCATTCCCTATCAAGTTATCTAAGGCGGATGATCCTAATGTAGAACCTACCCTCTCTCAAGGCATAGGAACGTGGCTAGATTGAGTCATCCCCTACTTTCGTGGCTGGCGTCCCAACTAAACCCCACTACGATTCATGATTCACCCGATACAATCCTCAACCGTATTACCCTACTTTCGTGACCTAGTCTCGGTTGTTCTAAGGCTAACTTTCTAGGATTAGAATTCACCTTTCAGTCCTTCTCCTAATCCCTAACACATGCATATACGTGGCCACCGTAATCACAAGATAGTAAGTGCTTAGACAAAGAATAGATAATACCAAACTGGGAAATGCATTCATAAACGAATCAAAGATGGTTCTAGGATAGCCATGGGCTAATCCCTTCTCCTAGAACAAATCCACTACTCGCTCATGAACCTAAGCATCATAAACAAAATAGTAGATAAAAGAGTATAGAGATATCCAATGAGCGATGATTCCAAATCAATCTCTGACTAATACGAACGTTTTACAACCACATTGTGTATAACATTATGCGCAACATTCATACAACGTGTGTTCAACATGTGTGTACAACATATAAAACGTGTGCGTACGTGTACTATACTCATTTTAAGCCCCTTTAAACCATATTTATGGGATTCAAAAACATTCGTAAATTATTCAAAATGATAAATATGGCCGTAAGGATGTTCAATCAACATTCAATTTCTGAAAAATACAGAATCATGTTTTTATAAAACCGGGTTTTATACTGGTTGTACATTTGATTTTTGGATTGAACTTTAGTTATTAGTTAACCTAATGTGTTATTCCACATGTCTATCAAATCATATTCTATTATTTGATTGTTAATTATTCTTAATCATAAATGATAAGCTAAGACACGCAATGCATAGTATGAGTTTTATGTACAAGTTACATGTTTCACCACATAATGTATGGTTTGTTGCTAAAAAGAATTATAATGTGTAATTTTTAGTAAACTAAACGTGTAATATCATGAAACAAGTCATGATAAAAACGAATTTACAGAGTTCAACCCAAATATTTGAAGTTCAACCACGGTACAACCTAATTTTATCAATATTAATTTTATTTTATTTAAATAATTGAATACTAAGAAAATAATTACGCTGAAACCTTTTGAGATATAAGTTTGTTTTTTTATTTTGGAAACTATGCTTTTAGAAATCAGATTTATCTTTTTCCTATTTTGGGATCTATGATAGAAATTGAATTTGTCTTTTTCCTCTTTTAAAATTCAAAATTGTAGAAACATGTGTAAGTTTAAAATTCAAACTGAAGTTTAAAATTTCTCATGTTTCGTACAACCTTGTACACGTTGTACCACGAATGTCGTACTTTTATAGTTGTACCACACACGTTCCAAATAAGATAACAAATACATAATAAAAAATTATGAAGATTTGTTTATTAATTAAAAAATTTGAAAAAAGTAATATATAAATAATAAAAAAAAGTAGGAACAAAATAACCAATAAATAAATATTGTAACAATATTACAAAAATTCAAACGAGCTTGGCAGTTTGAAATAATTCGCAAACAAGGCGGATGCGAATGTCGGTGACATTTTGGTCACATACTTCGTCCAAGGACAGCCCGAACAACCATATTCTTTAAATTTTATGCACAGCGGTCCACAATCGTTTCTCCTATAACAAATCAAAACATATTGGTAAACTCATAAAATAAAATATTATATATAATATAAAGAACTAAAATTACAAAACTTACCCACACAATACATTTTGGGGGACGTTTTCGATGTGTCGATATTTCCACGGTTTGTCTTTCAATTAGGGCAAACCGTGGCCTATCAGATTTTACGAGCATCTGAAGAATACCATGTACATATGGTTCCATATTAGCGTCCATTTGTCCTTTGTTGTAGATTTTACTCGCTGTATCGAACATAATGAGCTCATCGACATCCAGCACCACCTTCACAGCAATCCAATGAATTGATTTATATATTATAGGGCTTCAGGTATTTATGAGGAAATACAACACATATACGGAGTCCAACGTTTTCCCAAAATTACGAGAATACTTCATCGGTAGTGAAGGTTCTCAGGTTCATACGACTATGGACCTTGGACTACTCTTTTCTCAACAATGCAAGGGATTCATCAATGTCATGTAGATGGTGAAAAAGTATTAGTACAACCTGTGAAAATTGATGTTGTACAATATGTGTACAAGGGTGGTACAACGTTCGTGGTGTAAGTTATAAGTTGTACCACACGTTGTACACCGTTGTATCAAGAGGCTTTCGCACCTCTTGTGGTGTCCATGACACCACCCCAAACACCTCGACTTCAACTATCAACATTCATCCTCCACCTTTGTCGGTCGAATCTTGAAGAGAGCCATTAGGCTAGTTAAGAAATCCTCTACCATCCTACTCGAGTGATCGAGGTTTACGGATTCTTCGTACGCGTCCCGAGTTCTGACCCCGAGGCATGTATCATTTTGGTATCAGATCCCAATTCAAGGACCAGAGGTATGCTTTTATCCTTTTAAATTCGTTTTATTGTACAAATCCTTTCTTTGTTCTGTTTATTGTTATACAAAAACTAGAAAACGATGGTCGAACAGGAGAGAATTCTATACCCAACAACGAACTCGACGCGATCATGCAAATGCTCTAGTGAATAGAGTCAAGAATGAATCGTCTTGAAGAAGAACGAAGGCAACCCGTAGAGATGTACCATCGATTCATGAAAATGGTATGGAAGAAGTAGAACAACCAGATCCTCAATCAAGACGGCGAGAACGCCGAACACCACCATGAAATGATCTTGAAAAGGAGGACGAAGAGTTGCTAAGATGACCAAGGCGACACCATATCATCCGCGAGGATTAAGATTCTGACGAGGAGCCACCTCGAATACAATGACATCAACACGATGGTAACAATTTAAAATTAAAACCACCTAATTTTGCTGAATGTGTTGACCCAGAAGCCTATCTCGATTGGAAGAGGAGGACAATATTTTGAGTGCTACATATATACGGAGTGCAAAACGGTACAGTACGTCGCGACTCAACTCACGAACGATGCACTCACTGGGTGGGATCAAGAGGTAAGCACTTGACGATGTACAAGACTTGAACAAGTCTCAACGTGGGAAGAATGAAAGCCCTCATGCGGAAAAGGTACATATCCCCACACTTCCATCGGAAATTACAATGAAGATATCGAAAGTTAAACCAAGGAAGTAAAACTGTTGAAGAATACTTCAATGAATTTGAGCATCTTTGTAATAGGCTAGAAATTGACGAAGATGAAGAAACTGCGGTGACTCAATTTCTAGACGGATTAAATGAATAAATCACTATGAAGTTGGAGAGACAACATTACCATGATTTGCAAGATATATTGCATTTGTCATTCAAATTGAGCAACAAATCAAAAGAAGAAAGCGACAAGTCAAGGGACGATACCACCCATATGCATAGTCTGAACAAACCATTCGTTAATATTCTCATGAATTAGATGGAAATTGATTTCGATGTGTTTTGACCATTCATAGAAGACTAGATAGGAAGTCAAGTAAAGAGATGACTTGTTATCACCTAACCAGTTAGCAAGATGAATTATATTGACGTTGAGATCATATAAGCTCGCATGTGGTGTTAGCAAGGGTCTTGTATTCAACATCCGTGCTTTTGTGAGATACCACAAATGTTTTCTTGGCTTTCCAGAAAATCAAAGACTAACCAATAAAAATGTTAAAACCAGTGAAAGAGCATCGAGATTCAAGACATGCAACACAGTTAGCATTAGAAAAACTATTGAGCTAAATTGTTGAATTTGTTGAATAGTACATGGCCAGGGTTATTCTCAAATAACAAACTATGCATTGAACAGTTTTCATATGAACATTAGTAGGTTTGTACATAAACTGGCTAATTTGTGGAGAATGAAGGTAATATCAGGTCGAGTTATTGTAAGATACAATAAATGGCCAACAAGATTCCGAAAAGAACTAAGGTCTTGTAAGGCCTCACCAACATAAGATTTTAGGTGAGTATTTGGATTAAGAAGCACTAGAATGGGTTTAAAACCAATTAAACTAGTCTCAGATGACAATTCCAAATAATACTTCCGCTGGCAGATGGAGATTCCTTTACTCCAACCTGATAATATGCTTGAGAGAACCCGACCTAAGTCCTTACCATTAAATGGTGTTTGAGTAAAGCCTTAACTATAGAAATGCATTATTATCATTGCTATCAATAATAATGTCATTGTAATAAATAAGTAAGTCAACAAATAATGAATTATGTTGTGTGGCAAACAAGGTATTGTCTGCTTGAGAGAACGAAATTGGCCTTGATGAAAACAAAATTAAAATAATACCATCGGCATGAAGCCTGACATAGTCCATAGAATGACTTCTATAATTTGCAAAAAAAATTGGCAGGAAGATGAGAATTTGTAGTAGGAATATACCCAAATGGTAAATGCATATAAATTTCTTTATTAAAATCACCATGCAAAATTACATTAGTGATATCAAGATGACATAAAGATCAATTATGAATGACAACCAAGACAAGCAATAACTTAACGGTAATAAGCTTTGCAACAAAGAAAATGTATCATTGAAATCAACCAAATTGTTGAATAAAATCCTTCGCCACAAGTCGGATCTTGTACCTGTCCACAGTACCATCAAGTTTTGTCTTGACCTTTGTATACTCATTTACAACCAAATGCATAGTTTCCAAGTGGCAAAGATACAATGCCAAGGATGCTAATGTCTCTTAAAGCACCTCTCGCCAAACCACTTCTCTCAAGCCTTTCAAAAGCAGTTCTCTTGTGAGCATTGCAAAAAGAAAGGTCATACAAAGTTGTTGGATCCTTCACCCCCATTTGAAGAACAAAAGCCCTGACGACCAAGGTAAGGCTAATATGGCCTCTAAGTCCGAGTTAGTCACTAAGGCAACCCTCGAGTAGTTTTTCCAAATTATTAAATCAGGAAATCAAACAAACAAAGTAGATAAAGTGGGAGGTATTGTTACCTTTGCTCTCTCTGTTTTTCGAAACCATATTAGAATATCTGGAACTACAAATCTTATGATAAAAAAATCATGACTTGCTTAAAGATATAAAACCTCATAGTGACTCTATTTCTATTGTGAATGGGGAAAGTGTTCCAATTAAAGGAACATGGAATCTTAAGCTTCTCGGTCATGATACAAGGGCTCTCTTTGTTCCAAAGTTTTCTAATAATCTTATTTCTGTTGAAAAGCTTGCAAAAGACCTTAATTGCTTTGTTTGTTTCAGTTCTAACTCATTCTGGATGCAGGATATTAAAAGCAAACAAGTAGTCGGTAAAGGAAAACTCCTTAATGGTCTTTATGTTCTTGAGTCTATGTATTATGATCCTGAGTCCGTGTTGCTATCAAAATCAAATATTGATAAAGTTTCTATATGTCATGCGAGACTTGGACACCCTCATAGCAAAGTTCTAGGTATCATTTTTCCTGATCTTAAAGATAAACATGAAGCATGTGAAGCTTGCATCTTAGGAAAGTACATAAAACAAGTTTTTCCAAACTCTGTTTCGAATTATAAAAACTGTTTTAAACTAATCCATTCTGATGTTTGGACAACTCCATGTGTTTCTCGTGATCAAAAGAAATATTTTGTAACCTTCATCAATGAAAAATCAAAGTTTACATGGCTTTATACTCTCTCATCTAAGAGTTGTATTTATGATGTGTTTGTAAAGTTTCATAAGCATGATTTAACTTAATATGATGTTAAAATAAAATGTCTAAGGACTGAGAATGGTGGAGAGTATACTAGTCTTCAAATTCGCAGGTACCTTGAAGAACGAGGCATTACACACCAAACCTTGTGTCCCTATATTCTACAACAAAACGGAGTGGCCGAGAGGAAGAACATGCACCTAATGGAAGTCTCGAGAACTATCATGTTCGATCGAGATGTTCCTAAAAGTTTTTGGTCCGATGCAGTCATGACCGCATGTCACATCATTAATAGAATTCCTACAAATATTCTAAATGAAAAATCAGCTTATGAGGTATTAAACTTTACAAAACTTGATATAGCGTATTTTAGAACTTTCGGTTGTGTGTGTTTCGTTCTTGTTCCTAACTCACAGCGAAACAAGTTGGAACCAAGGAGTATTGAGGCCATGTTCATCGGATACTCAGTAAATAAAAAAGGCTACAAATGTTTCGATCCAAAATATCAACATGTAATAGTGTCTCGGGATGTTATGTTTCTCGAAGAAAAGAGCTTTCATGATAAAATCAGTTGGGAAGTGATTAAAGGAATCTCGAAACCAAATGATATAGGTTTGTTCCTTAGAAACTAAGTAAATTCAATTTCGAAAACTAACAATGAAACAGATCATCTGCCAAGTGTACTTGAAAATCATGAAGACCAAAATGATCAAGGAATATCAGAAAATCAAGAACAAGAAAACCATGATCATGAAGAGGAAACTAAGGCCTCCAATCATGAGAATGAAGATCAAAGCCATGATCATAACCCAAATGAGGATCATGACGTCGATGAAGTTGAAGGAAGGATTCTAAATGAGATAGTGCCTCGAAGAAGCACTAGAATAAGGCGACCAATCTCGGAATGGATTCACAATCCTATTAAATAGCGTGGCAACCAAACACCCTATTTCAATGGCATGGCAACCGAACATCCTATTCAAAATTTTATCTCTTTGGCATTTATCTCTACTGATCATAGAGCTTTTCTTAGTAAAATTGACAGGGATATCGAGCCACAAACCTATATAGAACCCGAAGGGAAGCTAGAATGGGAGGAAGCCATGGTTGAGGAGCTAGCAGTCTTAGAAAAGAATAAAACATGGGACCGTGTCCCTCTTCCTAAAGAAAAGAAGCCCATTGGAAGAAAATGGGTATACAAAATCAAATATAAAAGTAATGGTGAGGTAGAACGTTACAAGGCACGCCTTGTAGCGCAAGGGTATAATCAGAAGTATGGGGAAGATTATATTGAGACTTTTGCTCATGTTGCTAAACTTCATTCTGTTGGAATTATCTTTCCAATTTCTATTAACCTTAATTGGAGTTTGTGGTTGATGGATGTTAAAAACGCTTTCCTTCAGGGGGAAATAAAGGAAGAGATCTTTATGAAACCTCCCCCGGGCTTCCAAACCGAAAAAAGAATTGTATACAAACTAAAGGGAGCTCTCTATGGACTCAAACAGTCCCCACATGCATGGTACACTAGGCTCTATGATGTTGTTTGAAAGTATGGTTTAAAGAGGAGTGAGGCTGATCATTCCATGTTCATCATTCAAAACAATTCTAGTATCATCGTCTCTTAGTTTATGTTGATGATATCATCATAACAGGTTATGATAATAAAGGAATAGAAAGTGTTAAAAGTTTTCTAAATGAAACATTTGATATAAAGGATCTAGCTGAATTTAAGTACTTTCTTGGAATTGAAGTAACTAGATCTAATGATACTTTATTTCTTCCTCAACGAAAATATGTATTAGACCTTTTGAATGAAACAGGCAAACTCGGATCTAAGCCGGTCAAGACCCCCATCGAAGAAAAATACAAAGACTTGTGTGAGGGGAAACCATTTCATGATATAGAACAATACATGCGCCTTGTCGGTAAGCTAATATACCTCACAATAACAAGACCTGACTTGTGTTATGCTGTGAATCATGGTCAACCAGCATATGCATGCTCCAAAGGAACAACATTGGAAAATGGTGGACTCAATCCTCCGATATATCAAGAATGCTCTAGGAAAAGGTATACTGATGAGTAAAAACAGCGACACTAGTGTAATTGGATATTGTGATGCAGATTGGGCCGATGACCGTAAAGAACGGAAATCAACGACGTGGTTTTGTACCTTTGTCGGGGGAACCTTGTCACTTGGAGAAGCAAAAAGGAATCGGTGTTCTCTCATTGTTGCGCTGAGGCCGAGTATCGAGCTATGGAAAATACAACATGTGAGCTCATTTTGATCCAGGCTCTCCTCAAAGTTCTTGGTCTCGAACCTTCACAGGCCATAGTGCTTCATTGCGACAATCAGGCGGCAATTCACATTGCATCCAACTCGGTGTTCCATGAACAAACAAAACATATTGAAGTTGACTGTCATTTTGTTCGAGAGAAGCTCAAAGATGGCGTCATTGATTTCATATACACAAGAAGCACATATCAGTTGGCCGATGTCTTCACCAAAGACACAAGTGAAAAAGTCTACAAAGATCTCCATTATCGGATCGACCTCATTGATATCTTCAGTCCCAAGGCATCGCATTCAAGATTAGTCGATCAGCCCTCAAGCTCATAAGTTGTTGTACTCTTTTTCCTTTGTCGGGTTTTTTGTCCTAGTTGGGTTTTCCCCGAAAAGGTTTTAATGAGGCTTCACTTATATCTCTTTTGAATGCCTAAGCTTGAGGGCGAATGTTAAGAAGAAAGGCCACGACCCGCTCTTCTCCACGTCCTGAGCCGCGTCCCGTGTCTCTCGTCTTGTGACCTGGTCAAACCTATTTATGACCTCTGTGGTCTCCTATGCCTTGTTGACAGCTCCAGCTCATGCATGTTACATCTAAACTTGTGCCTTGCATGTGTACTTGTATTTCCTTGTTTTTCACCCTTTTTACTTGTATAAATAGGTACCTTTAGTTCTAATTAAGTACATAAGAGAATAGTTATTCTTATTCTCTATAATTCTCTCGATCTTTCGCGCGCTCTTAGTCTTTTTATCTTGCTTCCACTGATTCATCTTTGTTCTACAAATTCTACACATAGTTTATGACGATGGCGAAAAGTAAAAAAGTTTATAAAGAAACCAGTAAGTTGGTTTGTCCATGCATCAAATACGAAAATGAAAAATTCATTAATAAGAGAACCGTTTGAAATCATCTTTATTTAAGAGGGTTTACTCCAAATTATTTTCATTTGGTTATCTCATAGATAGAATTTTGAACCAGATCTAGTAATGTTGTGGAAAATTTTAGTAGGGGTATGGTACATCATGAAGTGTTTAAGACTTCTCAAGATGTAGAAATGAACCCTTATGTGTGAATGGTACAAAATGTACTCTTTGAAAGAAATGAAGCTTAAAATATTGAAGAAGATCCGAATAAATTAGCGAAAAGTTTTTCTGAAATGTTAGAAAGTGATAGGCATTCGCGTTATGATGGGTGTAGAAGTGGTCTTTCACAGCTGTCTCTATCTGCACGTTTGATGAATTTGAAGACTTAAAATAATCTTTCTAAGAATTGTATGGATTCTATATCATAATTGGTAAGATATTATTTGCCTGAAGATAATAATGCAGTTGAGTCATATTATGAAACAAAGAAGATGATGATATCATTGGGTGTATTGCCATATCAAGATTGATGTTTGCCAAGACAATTGTGTGATTTTTTGGAAAGAAACGTCAAATTTGAGCAATTGTCGATTTTATTGAAAAGATCGGTTTGTTTACAACGAATTGAAAATCGGTTCCGTATTGTCGTATATGGTATTTACCAATTACAGACAGGATAAAAGATTGTATAAATCTGAAAAGACCGCAAGTGACATGAGATGGCATGCTGAGCATTCAAGTCGTGACGGAGAAATGTGTCATCCCTTAGATGGTGAGGTGTGGAAACACTTGTTATCCTGATTTTGCAGCTGAGAGATGAAACGTTTAATTAGGTCGTTTTGAGATGACATAATTTTATATTACAAGGTGCTCTTATGTGGATGATAAGTGATTTTTCAGCTTATGGTATGCTATCTGGATGGACAACGCATGGTCGATTGGCTTGTCCATATTGCATGGGGGAAACAGATGCTTTTCAGTTGAAATATTCCTCCTGATGATACATTATGACGCAACAAGAAGAATTTCAAAAAGAATATAGTTGTGCAGAAATCTCTTCCTCCAGTTTTGACTGGCGAAGAGATTTTGTATGAACGACTTCTTGCTTTGGGTATTCCTAGGAGTATAGATTACGGAGGGAACAATCATCCGAGAATTGATTGTTATGGAGTTACTCATTATTGGTACAAGAAGAGCATATTTTGGGATCCGCCGTATTTGGAAAAATCTGAAGCTTTGACACAATCTTGATGTCATGTACATAGAGAAAAAACTTTTCGATATTATCATCAACACGGTACTGAATGTCCCAGAAAAAATGAAAGATAACATTAAATCACGGAAGGATCTAGAAGATTATTGCTCATGGAAGGAGTTACATATAAGTGACGACGGTAAAGCTCCAGTTCCGATATTCAGATTGTCGAATGATGAGAAAAATAAATGGTTGAAATGGTTGAAGGAAGACGTGAATTTTCCTGAAGGTTATGCATCTAACATCAGAAGGTGTGTCGATATTTATAGAGGAAAGTTATCAAGGATGAAAAGTCACGATTTTCATGTATTCATACAAAGACTACTTCCCATATGTTTCCACTATAATCCAGATTGAGATCGGCAATCACTCGTTGTGGCTACGAGATCTTGTTAAAGGAGCAATTGTAAAAGTTACGAGTTGGCCAATGTATTTACATGTGGTTACTAATTTCATACTTATGAACACGGAAAATTGAAGTCAACTATAAACTATGGTGTATGTGTGAAAGGTGAAAGTTATTGTGAATCGGCCGGCAAACCAAATTTTTGTGGGTTTTGAAAGAAATTTTACAATTGCAATATCCAGGTATCATTACTAATCCAGAAAATTCCTTATCCATACTAAACATGATTTTTTAGAATATATTGACTTATAGTTTCCATTTTTTGTAGATTACGTCGGTCTAAGAGTGATGTTATTTCGATGTTATTGGTTTGATCCAATAAGAGTCACGGAACAAGAATAAACAAATTAAGCGTCGTAGATATAACTCTACACGAAGATATGCAAAATACAAAGCCTTTTATTCTTGTGTCACAAGCCGATCAAGTTTGTTACGTTTCCTATCCACATATGAGACGATCTTCGCGTTGGCGTTTTGCAATGAAGATACTTCCAAGAGGTAAATTTATCAATAACACAGAAGAACAACAATTTGCCATGCAACAACAAACCACCAAAATTGTTGCTACTGATTAAGTTACTGTTGAAGCACTGGCGCATGGTGAAGTCGAAGAAATTGAAATAAATGAAGACGAAGGGATAGAAATACAAGAATCGATGGAAGAATTATGTGTGATTACGGACTTGCAGTATGTGATTACGGAAGAATCACATACGGCCTTGCAGTATGTGATTACGGACGGGTTACAGACTTATTTTTCTGTCCATGCAGATGGATTATGGACGTTTTTTTTTTGCGACGCGCATTTACGAACCACTCATTCTCGTCCCTAATTCGTCCCTAAATTAAAAATTTCTTGTAGTGATAAATTAAAAAAAATAGAAACAACATCTATACATCGTGGCACGAGATTTTTCATGAACGATCGTTAAAAAGTACTTACATATAAGGGTGGAAATTAGGGTAACTCAGACTGACCCAGATTGGACCGATCGGAAAATCCCAACCCATAAGTCATTTAGGTTACCCAGAAAATTCATATCGGTTCAAAATCTACAACCCGTTCGGGTTCGATTCGATTCGAATCGGGGTCGGAGGAACCCGAACAATCCAAGACTTAAGAAACAAATCTTAAAACAAAAAAAAACACTTTCATTTCGACATTTTGAGAGTAGAAGTCTTCTACTAGAATGAATTAGATAGTTTATTTGAAGACATTTAATATGGATTTTTAGACAAAGTAACTTGGTTTTGTTTTTGGATTTTTTGTATGTTAAGTTATTTTCTATGTTAAAACCCGAATTATACCGAAATACACGAAGAACCCAAAAACCCCTTGGAACTCAGATCGAAATTTGAATTACCAAATATACGAAAAACTCGTGGAACTGGTCGAAACCCGAAATACCCAAAAATACTCGAAAAACCTGTGGAACCGAGATCAAAACCCAAATTACCTTGAAATAAAAAACTCAAATTATTCGAAGAACTCGAAGTCTCGTAACTAAATACGCAAATTATCTAAAAAACTTGAACAACCCTACTTACCCGGAATGCCCAAATAACCCAAATGTAATTCATGTTATTTCATTTCAATGCTCTAGAACCCGAATAACTCGAACCCGAATCTAAACCATAGGAACCCGGATCGAAAAAACATTTGATTCCAAATCGGGTTCATTTTTTCATAATCTAAGGAACCTAAAACCGGACCAAAACCCATGGAAATTGGATCGAAACCCGAATTTCCACCCCTACTTAAATTCCTCAATACAAAAAACAACAAATGGAATTCAAATGTCAACTTGAAGAAGGTCAAAGATGTTATCATAAATATGACTATAAAAAGCAAAGGGAAGACTCTTTTTCTTGAAAAAGATGAAAAATGTTAAAATGAGATGGTTCAATACATTTTACAACATTTACAACATGAGAAATATTTTTTCAGAAAGAGGGTGCCCAAGTCGTTGATGCCAAAGAGTAGAAGAGACAACAACATAATGACATAAGACATTACTCTAAAAAATTATGTCATTTCCAACAACCAAATCCATTTGAAATGGATGGTTTTCCATTGAAATCATCCATTTCCAATGGATTTCAATGGATTCGTGGTTGTTGGCAATCAAGTGTTGAAAAACAACCATCCGTTACAATTTTCAAAGGTGTTTCAACAACCAAATACCGTTGAAAAAATATCAACGAATTTTAACAGATAAGACTATTAAAATTTCCAACGAGCATCTGTTAGAAATTTCAAGGGATGCCCGCTTGAATGACTATCAACGGATATCCGCTGGAAAATTTTTGCGGGAATATTGGATATTATTAACGGGGAAGCCGTTGATTTTGTGGAGAATTTTAAAAAATAAAAAAAACAAATATTAATAAAATTTAATTAAAAAATATAAAAAATTAATGTAATATTTAAAACAAAAAATACAAATAAAAATATAATATCC
Organism: Gynandropsis gynandra; assembly: GCA_036759665.1. Taxonomy (NCBI): domain Eukaryota; kingdom Viridiplantae; phylum Streptophyta; class Magnoliopsida; order Brassicales; family Cleomaceae; genus Gynandropsis; species Gynandropsis gynandra. Next base: position 35,642,043 of record CM071866.1, on the reverse strand, counting down.
TACAAATCATCTAAAACGTCATCTTATTCTTCTTCTTCTTTTTCTTCTTCTTCGTCTATCCTAACGTCTCAAAAAGGAGCAATGACGAAGGAGATGGTGGCTAGCCATCAATCCTTTATGAGCGATGAATCATCCAATCATCCTAGTGTATGGTGTTTAATTTTCTTCGGAGAGGTTTTGAACTTCATAACCTTTCGTTTTTTAGGCGCAAAAGTTTGTAAGTATGAATTTTTCCAAAAGGCATCCGTTGGAATATTTAAGCGGCATTTATTGAAAATTTCAACAGATACCCATTGCAAATGTGAACATGGTTAGGCACAGAATTTGTACTTATGACTTTTTTTTCGGGCCTTGAATATTTACACGAATGTCCGTTGAAAATGTGAAGACGATTAGATGCAGAATTTTGTAATTATAATTTATCCAATCCGTTGGAATTTTCAAGGTGCATTCGTTCTAAGGTTCACCATGGAATCCGTTGGTAATATTTCAACAGATGGATCTGTTGGAATCCATTGATGAAAATTTCAATAGATGGATCCGTTGGTGATCGTTGGTAAATATTTGAACGGAAAGATCTATTGATCCATCCGTTGATATTGATATAATTCTTACCGGTGTACTGGAAAATAGAACGAAAGCATGATCTACCTTCCCATTCGTTCAACCCCGAATAGGCTTTTGAATAAACCATGATTTTTAAGTGGAAAAGAGAGAAAAAGATGTTTGTCTAAAAAAGAAAATGACACTAAAACGATTGAAAGAAAATAAGGGAATGCAAAGAACAAGATTTAAGATGATGCATCGATTAAAATGATTGAGCGAGAAACGTAGATTCTGATTTGTTCCTCATTTGAGGAGGTGACCTCAGTAGGAGGGATGGATTTTTAATCATTTATCAGAGAATCATGGCAATACACATGTGACCCTAGAATCTATTATTATCCAAGAACCAACTAAATGATAAGTGTCCAATATATCAATCTGAGATGGAAGATTCTGGTGCACGAGTTGATATAGTAGTCGGCTTTGAAACCTTGAGTGATATGCTAACTTTCTATATAAGGGAATACAACTGATATGTAGAAAAAAATGAGAAATCAATCATATGATTGTATGAGTTACCAATAACATAAGTGTATGACAAAACAACATTTGTTCCATTAGGTTTCTAATAAGATTTGAAATCAATATAACTTTTAGCAAGAAAAAAATATGTGCAAAGTTGACCTAGGGGTATTCTAATGTCGTGGGACAGATGCTTGATACCCTTGAGGGTATCCATGAAGCTTATAACATTTCTGAACCGTGTGGTCATACAAAGCACAATGAGTATAAATACTACAAAAAATAGGTCATTTCCAACAGATATATCCGCTAGAAATGGCTATATTTTCATTGAAAACGACGATTCCTAACGAACTTCAACGGATTTTGAGCCGTTGGGAATCGATCGCAGAAAAATCGCATCATTGAAATTTGTAATGGGCGTGCAATTGATAATAAATAACTTTCGACGGGGGTAAAAGGATATATCCGTTGGACAATGGCCACGAATGCCCATTACAGACTCTCGTTGAAAGTTTGTAACAGATATCCGTTGTACATCCGTTGAAACATAAAATAGCGGGAATTAAAAGCTTTTAACGGATACCCATTGACAAAAATGGCGGGAACTGTCAATGGATGTCTGTTGCCAAAAAAGGCGGGAAGTTTTGCATTCCATCGGATGCCCATTGAACTTATCAAAAAATATCAACGGGGATCCGTTGACGAAAAAATTTAAAATAAATTAAAAAATTGATAAAAATTTTAAATAAAACTAATTAAAAAAAGTTTATACAAATTTAAAACATAATTTATTATAAACCATCTAAATTAGTAGCATCGTCTTCATCCCCGTGATACTAACACCTCGTGAAGGGGTTGCATCAGAGTCGATTACAGGGTCATGTCTTGGTATTGTTTCCCCCGTCAGTTTTGGTGGTTGATACGCTCGACCGATTAGCAATTCGATAATGCTCTATGTATGAAGCATCTTTGATCGAGTTTCTCGAATCTTCGATTGCGTTACTTGAAGAGCATCTTATGTTACCTGAAGAGCATCTTGCATTTCATGAAGAGCATCTTGTGTTGTTCGAAGTGTGGTTTCGAGATGCTCGATACGTCGTTCATGCATGTAACTACTCCCTTGAACCACGAGGAGTACCATTGTTGCATCCTCGAAGATATCCTTTTGGAGCAAACCGAGACAGTATAGACGCCCCTTTATAAAGGACTGAGATCGTCGGATGTTGAACCGCAGGCTTGTGATTGTTGTGTAATCTTCTCTGTCAAACCTTTCACAGTCTGCTCCGCCCGAGAAACGACGAGTTCAGGTTCGTCACTCTCTTTCCCGACGACGAACTTCTTTTTGACGTGGGTTTCTACAACCAGCTCAAGAAGATTTGATTCTCTTCCCATCCTCTACATCGGTTACATTATAGTAATATAATTAGGTCAAAATTTTATATAACAATAAAAATTAAATAATTGAATAAAAAATTTACCAATTCTTTCTTTCATTTTGGGAATGATTTCGATCCCGAAGCGATGAGGACAATCTTCGGGAACCTTCTCATCGTACCGACATTTTTTGGCCTTCTCTCTCTTGGCCTTGAAATCCTCGGACTCCCAATGTTGGACGATTTGGTAGAATACCTCGTCCGTTTCCCATTTCGGTTTGGCATTCTTCTTGTAATAGTTGTGCTTGGCCTTGTTCATCATCAAGCACAACCGGGATTGCATGTCGTGCATCCAAGCTATGTAGATGCACAATGTATTCTTCTTCTGCCATCTATATGCGTGCTGTCAAATTAAATTACAATAAATTTATTTATAAATAAAAGTAAATAATGATTTAAAAGTTAAATTTTATATTAAAATTACTTATGATGAATGTGCACCACCTTGGATGATGTTGTTGTTAGTATGTTTCAGAACATCATCCACATCAAATCTGCATGTGAAAATGAAATGATTAAATAATAATAATTATTAAATACGATATGAATTATGTAATTAAAATCTTACCATAACGTCTCGTCGGGACGTTCAGGGTCAATAATTGGGACGAAAAGACGCTCGTCGAAATTATCGATCAATTCATCTATGTCCACCATTCATCTTCTTCATCAAATACTGGTGATGCTGATATAGGTGAAGAAGGCCGATATGGTGGCGGTGGAAGAGGTGGCCACCATAACCGATGAATCGTCGAGCTCTCATTGAGTTTTGTGTTTAAGTGTTTCAGATATTTTCAGTTTGAGAGAATGTTTGTATTGAAATTGTGTTGAAAAATGAATTGTTCAACGGATGATATACAGAAATTTCCAACGGGCATCCGTTGGAAACTACGTCACCTCAGCGAATGCAATTGATTGACGTGACTATCGGCCCTCAACGGGCATCCATTGCAAGTTCTAACGGATATCCATTGGCAACCCGTGTTCCCAAGGCAACGAACGGCGAAACAACGGTACATCTCCCCTTTCAACGGGCATCCGTTGTAAGTTCCAACAGATGCCCGTTGAGAACCAAAATCGATGTTGTAGGCGTAGGATAGCCATGATGACACTATGCACCCGACCAACTGTCATCCGTTGGCCACCTGAACAGTCTCAATGGGCATCCGTTGGAATTGCCAACGGATGCTCGTTAGAAACTACGTCACCTCACCGAACGCAATTAATTGACGTTACTGTTGGGTTCTCAACAGGCATCCATTGCAAGTTCTAACGGATGTTCGTTGGCAACCCGTGTTCCCAAGGAAATGGACGACAAAATGATGGTGTGTCCCCCCTTTCAATGGGCATCCATTGTAAGTTTCAACAGATTCCCGTTGAGAACCAAAATCGATGTTGTAGGCGTAGGATAGCCATATGAAACTTTTCAACGGGCATCCTTTGCACCCGACCAACGGTCATCCGTTGTTCACCTGAACAGTCTCAATGGGCATCCATTGTCCACTTGAAAACTGACAACGGTCATCCGTTGCATTTTCCCAACGGATACCGTTGACAAATTGATAACCTTGAAAATTTTCTAAGTATCAATCAGAAGTAATATTTTAACGAGTTTCCATTGCCATATCTAATGGATGCCCGTTGGAATTTGAATATATTAAGATAAAAAATAATTTTAACAAGTTAGATAAAGTTATATATTACAGTTACATAATTCACATTTCTTCTTCGGTAGATTCTTCGATTAGCGAGTCTTCCTTCAATTGTTCATTGAATACATCGTTATTTTCTTCTTCCGCATCTTCCGATTAAATGTCTCCAATTAATTGTATTGGCTCCAGGTGATTGTTTTGCAACGGATCTTCTTTTTTCATTTGTGCTTATAACTCCTCGTGGTTTGATATGTACTACGGTCCACCACTTCTGTCTTCGATGTTTCAATGTTGTTGGATATTGCACATAACATACTTGATTTGCTTGATCTATTTTGATGAATGGATCATATTTACCATATTATCAAGCTGAATTGATGTCAATTCCTCCCATTGATTTTTTTCGTGTACCAGATCCTATGATTGGGTCGAACCACTGACATTTAAAAAGCATTGCCTTCAATCCAACGAGACCAAGATATTCTACCAGTAGGATTTGATGCAAAATATCGTAGAAATTATAACCCTCTATTTCACTATTAACATAAATGATAACACTGAAAGTGTATCAATATTAGGATAGGTTTTTACACCATTTTCGCATGTATCTTACATCGAGTTATACTTATCCGATACGATTTCGAGCTTTACACACCCGTTTTGTTGGTTTTCAGGTTTTTAGGCGACAAGGCCTAAATGAGCTCAATATGAAGGATTCTCTGTCAAAACCACAAGAATTGAAGACATATCTACTCAGAGCCGAGACCGAGCTCTAGAACCCAAAGGAACACCCGAGCAACGAGCGGAAAAGAGAGATTTCAAGGACACAAGGGTGCCCGATCGAGCACTATTTCTCCACCCGCTCGGGTAAAACCTACGGGGTTTATCCACGCAATTAGCACGATCGGGGCACATGAGCAATGAGATCGGGTGATCACCACCCGATCGGGCGCAATTTGAATACCCGCTCGGGCAATTAGCCATCCAATCTGCCCCGAGAGTTTACGCGACTCGGGCCCTCTCAACCACGCGATCAGGTGATGTTCACCCGATCGGGCGCAAGATTGCGGGTAGGGATATCGGATTTGTATGTATGAACGATGTTTTGCGTTAATGCTTAGTTTTATGAATTTACTCTTGATTTACGGTTCTACGCTTAGCAATATCAATCATATGTTAGTGCTGACCGCTCAACAACATAGGATCTCGAACCTTGCTGGAAGGTTAAGGAACGAATCCGGTCCGCTAAGTTGTAGATTAAGCTTTGACTAATGAGAATCTGACCGGTCGGTTAGTCATCTTAGGGATAGTGATTGCGGTCATAATGCTGCCATGGTATATGTTAATCACTGCTGGAAGGTAGGGTTGCATGTATTCATGGTTAGGAGGTTTAGGCTCGGAAGAATCACTCCTCACCGTAGAACATGAATTTCCCGTTGTCAAGAGTAGGTTATAGATCTATGATCCTTAGTCGTTCATCTATGCAATTCCCGGTATCCCGTACACCCGTAGTATTCACCATATCTAGTCTCATCCTTAACCTAGTTTTGTTGTCACCATTAGGATAGTTTTAGGAAAATTAGGACCATATCCCACTCTATCATCTTTCGTCTTAGTTTAGTTTCGTTCTTAGTTTAGCTGCAATTAGTCCCTAGAGATCGACCCTGGTACTACACGATCCGTATACTTGCGGTGAAGTGGACTAGGATAATTATAACTCGTGTTTCCACACGTCAATAAACATCATAATTGTATATGCTTCTATGTTTTTCGTGTTCGTACGTGTGGAATTTGTATCCACGAGTAAACAAAATTGGCCAACACATAACATTTCGTGTAGGACCATTAACCAAATCATTTAACTAGGTAGGATGTCTCTCATCAGAACATTTGACCTATATAACATAAAAAACAAATGAATACTTTATAACATAACATGTTATTTATATATATATATATAACGTATGAATATTTGTTTACTTACGTAATCTCTCAACCACGATCCATATTGTTGAACTTTCATTTTAGCGAGTTCATCTACATTTAGATGAGGATATGTACCCATTTCTTCATCAAATATTCTCTAATGAAAATACGTTAGCACATATATTTTTGTAGTGAATATATTTGTGTTTAAAATTTCGATTTTCATTGTTTTATACCTTTCGAAAGGTAATAGCTCTTGACAATTTAGTAATATATATATGTGTGTGGACGTGATTATACTCCTCTTGTTAGCCAATATTCTTCAGATTTACCCCATGTATGTCCAATCAGTATAAACATCTCAGGAATTGTGCCAAATTACGGATTATATTGATATAGATAGTTTATGTGATCTTCCACTAAGCGTCTTTATTTCGTTGGGATATGCGACTCGAAATAAAATGTGCTGAAATATGCGATTTCTTCCAACAAGTACTGTTTAACAATAGATCCTTCAACTGTTGCTTTGTTTTTTGCTTTTTTCTTTAGATGAAAGAAAAACCTTTCGAAAGAATACATTCATCTGAATGGAACTGGCCCACCGAATATTGCCTCATCTGGTAAATGTATTGGAAAATGTTCTATGAGATCGAAGAAGGAAGGCGGAAAAACTTTTTCTAATGAGCATAATACTTGAGAGATATTGTTATTAATTACTGATCATCTCGTTTTCATACGTATTTCTTGCACGATTTAGGAGACGTTTTTGAGACATATGTGATGTTTTACGTATGATTCCGTATCCGTTTTACTTGCTTTCGTGCTTTTCATGTTCTTACAGGTTTTTACGCGTATTTGGACTATTTTGGAGCTAAAGGAACATGCACGGAGCTAAGGAGCAACTTTGGGGATCATCACGGGAGAAAGGAGAATTCTAGTCCTAGAAAGTCAGGTTTAGAACAACCGAGGTTAGGCCACGAAAGTAGGGTAGCAACGGTTGAGGGTGAACGGGCGAATCACAGAGTTTATGGGTTTAGTTCAAGGTGTCAGCCACGAAAGTAGGGGGCAACTTGTCTAGATCACGTGTCTATGCCTTGAGAGAGGGTAGATATCATGTTAGGATCGTCCGCCTTAGATAGCTTTAACTGGTATTGCATGATAGATAGGTTGGTCGTCGGTTTTGGTAGTCTTGTGGTGAAACCGGTTTCCTAGGACGTTTATCTCATCGTTAGAACCCAAGTAGTTTAGTTTACTTTCAGTATTGTTATTCTTCATCACCACTCTTTCGTTAGCAAGTTTGATTCGTAGTTCGGGTTTAGGTAGCATTGCATAGTCTCTGTGGGATCGACACCTAAAATACTACACACGTGCCGTGCACTTGCGGGTAGATTAGGTTATATTTAACTCTGATACGCATCAATTACTTCCAAGTCATCCCTTTTTAAATTTCTTGAACATATATCTTTGAAATATATGCTAATTATGTATAGCACATCGTGAAAGTTTCGTGGTAAGAGCTTACAAAATGCAATTGGAATGAGTCGCTGCATGAAAACGTGACAAAATATTTACGTGAAGATGGTTTCTTTGGACGAAATCTGCTTGCACCGCAAAACTAACATTCAAACAAGTCTTTATCATTTTCCAAAAATAACATGCAATTGATTCTATAAACATCAATTTTTTCATGTGGCATTTTCAAATCTTTTAAAATATTCTTTGTTTCGTAATATGTTTGGGGAGCTTGATTATTTTCGGTCATCCATTGCCATTGTCAACAAAGATCCGTTGCACACTACAACGGTCATCCTTGACCAATTTGTTTGGTTTTCTAACGGTGTTTCAAAGGATCTTTACAACAAATTGTGTCTATTGCTCGTCTGTTGATAATTACAATGGATATGTGACCGTTGAACATTATTGGGCATCTGTTGCAATCCGTTGATCCGTTCGTTGATAATGTCGTGTTTTTTATAGTGAAATAGGTTTTTGCTTAACTTTGAAATATGGATTTGTAACAACTGCTATGGTATCCTCTATGCTCGGAACATGTATGGAAGACTGCAAAACAACATTTTCTACAACTGGAAACTTAAACAACCTTTGTTGCTCATATTGATTTACAAGGTGAAAGGCACGTTGCAAATGAGGAAGATGATCCATCATCAAAATTAAATCTATCATCTTGTGTAGTCATAAGACTCATTTAGCCAAAGAAAAATTTAATAACAAAGTTATTCTCAGACATTTATGACAAATTTTGATCCACGTTACATGTGCAATGTCCATAAATGCAGTGAGGGATTTCCTCAACATACTTCAATTATTCCCCAAGAGTTACCAATTTTCTGAAGAAAGTGGTAACATCAAGATGACCTTGGCGTAAATTACGTAAGCCTTATTGATGTTGTATAAACGAGGTTATTGTGGAAAACTATACCTAAAAATAGGAAAGTTGTTAGCATTTTATTGTTATATATACATGTACCTCTGATTTCAAGATTGAATAACATACATATTGGAAATTTCTAAAATATATCATGGCATCAGAGCAATATTAAAAAGAATTTACTGTTCATCTTCTCCGGTCTGCTTTGCTCGCCAGACTCCAGCGAATTGATATAGTTCCGGCGACCCACAGTCTTTGCTCGCCGAATTAAATATGAAGTCAGAGTCATTCTTTTTCCTTCGAAGGAGCGGATGATAACCACCTTCCTGCCGGCGTACTGACCTTGAAGAAGGATTACGGCCTTGTTCCTGATCGTTTCATTTTCATATGTATTTCTTGCACGATTTTAGAGATATTTACGATATAGATGCGATGTTTACGTATGATTTTGTATCCATTTTACTCGTTTCCGTGTTCTTACATGTTTTAATGCCTATCCGGTTCATTTTGGAGTTAAAGGACGTACACGAGACAAAGTACAAACATCGAGGATCATCACAGAACAAACGAGACGAGAATCGGCGAGGCACAAGCTCAGCCTGTGTGGGGCACTCCTTGGCCCGCACGGGGCCTTTAGTTCAGCAATTTGTCCAGCAAATTGAGCACGAGTCGGGCAATCTATCAGCATGCTCGGGGCCCCAGCCTGCGTGGGGCACACCTCAGCCCGCGCGGGGCACATTCCAGTCCGCCCGGGCACTCCCTAGCCGTGCCGGGAGGCCTTGTTTTCCTTCGCGATCGTTACGCCGCACCCGAGCGGGGCACAAACTCAGTCCGCGCGGGTCGCATCTGTCACCTGGAAAAAACAGATAAGTAAATTTGTCTTAAAACGAAAAGGAACTTGTTGGTGACTTATATAAAAAGGAAAACGACTTTAGAGAAGAGGAATAAGAGATATTTTGCTGGAGAAAGTAATGAAACGTTGCACTTGTTGGTGACTTATATAAAAAGGAAAACGACTTTAGAGAAGAGGAATAAGAGATATTTTGCTGGAGAAAGTAATGGAAACGTTGCCCAACTCAATCAAGAATGGAAAACTCATGAAAAGGAAAAATCGGTGGTTGCTGCAACAAAAAGAAAGGAACGAACGGCCAGAAGGAAAAAGGAGGAGAAAAGGAAAGAAAAGAAGATGCAACAAAAGGAAAAGAACTGAATGGCCAAAAGGAAAAAGGAGGAGAAAAGGAAAGAAAAGAAAAAGGAAAAGGAAGAACATGAGCTAGGGGTCGAGGAGCTTCAGTTAGAGAGTGAGTTTTGAGGTTTGAATCAAAGAAAGAGAGTAGATAGAGAATCGAAGAAGAAGGATACTTTGGCGAAGGAGACATTCAAGGAGCATCGGAGATGAATTCAAGACTTCGGTTTCGTTTGGTTTTCATGTTCTTTAGACTTTCTACTTCAATTATGTTGTTTACTTTCGAACGCTCATGGCTATCCCGGAACTACTTTGATTTATCTTTGAATGCATTTTCCCATTTTCGTATATCTATTCTTTATCTGAGAGCTTCATTAACTTGTGTTTTCGATGGTCACGTAGATGCATGTTTTACGAATTTAGGAGAAGGACCGAAAGGAGAATTCTAATTCTGGATAATCAGGTTTAGAACAACCGAGGTTAGGCCACAAACGTAGGGTAGCAACGGTTGAGGGTAAAATGGATGAATCACAGATCTTATGAGTTTAATTCAAGGTGTCAGCCACGAAAGTAGGGGATAACTTAACTAGATCATGTGTCTATGCCTTGAAAGAGGGTAGATATCATATTAGGATCGTCTGCCTTAGATAACTTGATCGGAATTGCATGATTAGATAGGGTGATTGTTGGTTTCGGTGGTCTTGTGGTGAAACCGGATTCCTAAAATGTTTGTCTCATTGTTTAAAACTCGTTTGTTTATTTGTTTTTAGTATTTCATTCTCAAATCCCATATTCGTTCGTTGCAAATTTGATTCACAGTTTGAGTTTAGGTTGTGTTGCGTAGTTCCTGTGGGATCGACACCTAAAGTACTACACACGTGTCGTGCACTTGCGGGTAGGTTAGGTTAAATATTAGTTTAACTTTGATACGCATCAAGTTTTTAGCGTCGTTGCCGAGGACTATTGTCAACACGTCTTAGATTCGAGCCTAGAGTCTTTCTTTTTTGTTTTTGTTTTTGTTTTATTTTCTTTCGTTTCTTTCTACCTAATTTCGTTTATTTGTCCTTTGTTGGTTTATGACCTGATCTCAAGGTGCTTCAAATCTACTCCAAATCGACCCCGAGATCGAGCGAACTTGTAGACAACTGAGAAAGGGCAAGGAAGAAGGTAACACAGAGCCATCAGATCAACGAGATATGGATAATCAGAACGGCCACGAACAACCTCTATTACCTATCGGTAATTTAGGGCATATGCAGCAACAGTAACTCGCGCCTCAACCGCGAGAACCACAGGCTCCTCCACCACGTCGCCTTAGAGATTACGTGGTGCCGAACATGAACAACGTGCAAGTAGCCATAAGGATGCCTGTGTTGCTAGAGAACAGTTTGAGATTAAGCCAGCGATGATCAACATGCTTTATCAGAAGCAATTCATGGGTGGAAATTGATAACACGTAATCTGTCGTAGTATTTACATGATTCTTAGGTCTAGTTTTGATTAGATTTCTTAGATTTCACCGATTTATCGAGTTTATTCGAGGACTTCATCTACATTTCGTGTTTTGTATAGAAACGAAGACATGAAGCGAAACACGAGAGATTACGGCAATTCTACCCCAAAAATGTGATTTAATGACAAGGTACAACTTGTGCAAGACCATAGAAGCAAATCAAACACTCAAGCATCGAGGGAAAGGAGCGGAAACAACATTTGATGGTGTACATGCTCAGGCATGAAGTGTACCCGCTCGGGCTGTGTTTGTGCACCCGTTCAGGCTTCAAATTGGACCATAATTTTGCCGAGAGTTTGCCCGACTCGGGCTCAAAGTGTGCCCGCTCGAGCATGCCAGCCCGACCAGGAAAGGTTTCAAGTCATGCACAGACGGGCTAATGGACTGCACGAGCGGGTAGAGGTTGTGCCCGCTCAGGTCCACCTTTTTCTCAACAAACTCCTTGATTTAGAACGGTCATCAATTCCTTGTGTTCGACCCTAGTTACTATACGATCCGTTTAAAGCTAGGATTCGTACTAGACTAAAAGGGGGACGAAAGGAGACATTAGAGGACACACTTAGAGACATAGAGAAAGAGGGAGAAGGGCGGAACGAGGAATCCGAAGCATGGAGGAGCTATTGAAGACGTCGGTATATGAATAGGGAGGAATCTC
>CM071866.1:35585695-35623791 GCA_036759665.1 Gynandropsis gynandra | reverse complement strand
CAACTCCAAATAAGTTAATTTGACTTAAAACAAATGGGAGTTCGTTGGGGACTTATACAATAAGGAAAACGCCTTTAGAGATGAGGAATAAGTGAGATTTCGCTGGAGAAAGTAATGAAAACGTTGCCAACTTAATCAAGAATAGAAAACTCAAGAAAAGGCAAGAAAAGACGGGTGGCTGCTGTAAGGAAGGAGGAGAGAGCTTCAGAGGGGGATTCAGACGGAAACAAGAGAGAAAAAACAGAGCACACAGAGAGAGAGAGAGAGAGAGCAGAACTCACACACAAGGGCGAAGGACGGAGCGAGGAAGCCGGAGCATGGAGGAGCTATTGAAGACATCGGTAATAGAATAGGGAGGGACCTCATTCTTTATACATGTCAAATATAGTTATCTTTTGTGTTTCTTTTGCTATGTTCATGTCCGAGTAGGTCCATAGCCATGGGTTAGAGAGCTTTGCCGATATGTAATGAAGTTTTGTTCTTAACGCTTGGTTATAATATTTTTCGTTTCGGATTATGTTCGTATTCGTAATGCTTTTATTCTTGTTGGTAGCTTGAATGAATGATTATAAAAATCTAATTGCATTGGGAGATGAATTGGATTTTGGAACGTAGCCATGATATGAAGTCTCAATTGATTTAGAACCTTGGCCGGTCGGTTGATTGAACTTAGGAATTAGGATAGCGATCTTAATGCATCTAGTAGGTGAGATTACACAATTGGGAGATTGGTAGTACGCATGCTAGATAGTGGGTTTAGGCATCGGGAGAGTCATTCCCTAGAAAAGAGCTTGAATTCCCCGAATACGTAACGATATCTATAACCATGATCTTGTTAGAACTTTGTTGCATCATCGTGCATCTCTCGAAATCTGTGGTGTTTAGTCATTAAGTTTATCTCGTTAATTAGTTTAGTTTAGCTTCATTCGCATTCCCATCACTTATCGATTTCACACGTCTTATTCATTAGTTTACTAGCGTTAAAGTTGCATCGATTCCTCGTGTTCGACCCTGGTACTATACGATCCGTATTCTTGCGGAAGCATTAGTCTAGGTAAATTATTACTTGAGATTAACCACATCATTGCTTGTGGGGGGTTTAGACGAGGTTACTAGGCTAGTTTATCGCTTATTCTCTCTATCCAGATGGTCATACTTCGTATAGACGATGCTTTACTTTTTTTAATGAGGATTATTAGATCGTATGAGATCGAGCTTATTTTCCAGATTAAGAGTGCACCGAATGCCTAAAAGCATGATCTAAAATCTATATTAATGCATCGACCTTGATACTCTTTCAATGGTTCAGGTCTAAGTGGTGGGTTGGCAATCATCTTTCTACGTCCTAAGGGCATGGCACAATAAAAACACCGCCTACTCCGCTGCACTCTTGAACGAGATGCATGAGTATACCGTCATCGGTAGTCTGGGTCTAAGTAGAGGTTGGATCCCTTCCAATCCGACGTCCTAGAAGCCTAGTGTGTATGCATAAAGAAAAAAAGAAAAAAAAGAAAAAGAAAAAAAATCAGAAGACATAAAAACAAAAGAAAAAGAAAGAGAAAAAAAAGCTCGGAAAAGAAACAAGTATCCTCGATTGTTCTAGGTTTAGCATTATCTGAAGTCTTGTTTGGTGGAGAGAGTTACGGTGGCTTGTTTAGTTTGCCTTCAATTTACTTTATTTTGGGTAGCCTTGGTGAACCTAGGATGAAGACTGAAAACTTAATTAGGCCGAATTTGCTTTGACTTGCTAGTTGATCGGTTAGGTTCGCTTTAGCGGTATTTCTAGGAGAAAGGGAAATTCTCGGATTTTGTATACCCCATGTGTTCCACGTTTACGTTTGCTTAGGGACAAGCAAACATTCAAGTGTGGGGATTTTGATTGTTTCATTTTCATACGTATTTCTTGCACGATTTTAGAGATGTTTACGATATAGATGCGATGTTTACGTATGATTTTGTATCCGTTTTACTCGTTTTCTTGTTTTCGTGTTCTTACAAGTTTTAATGTGTATTCGGTTCATTTTTGAGTTAAAGGACGTAAATGAGACAAAGTACCAACATTGAGGATCATCACAGAACAAACGGGACGAGAATCGGCGAGGAACAAGCTCAACGCGCACGGGGCCTTTAGTTCGGCAATTGGTCCAGAAAATTGAGCAAGAGTTGGGCAATCCATAAGCACGCTTGGGGCCCCAGCCCGCCCGGGCACTCCCTAGCCCGTGCGAGGAGGCCTTGTTTTCCATCGCGATTGTTGCGCCGCACCCACGCGGGGCACAAACTCAGCCCGCGCGGATCGTGTCCGTCACCTGGAAAAATCAGATAGGTAAATTTGTCTTCAAACGAAAAGGAATTTTTTGGTGACTTATACAAAAAGGAAAAAGACTTTAGAGAAGAGGAATAAGAGATATTTTGCTGGAGAAAGTAATGGAAACGTTGCCCAACTCAATCAAGAAGGTAAAACTCATGAAAAGGCACATCGGTGGCTGGTGCAACAAAAGGAAAAGAACTGAACGGAAAAAAGGAAAAAGGAGGAGAAAAGGAAAGAAAAGAAGAAGGAAAAGGAAGAACGGGAGCTAGGGGTCGAGGAGCTTCAGTTAGAGAGTGAGTTTTGAGTTTTGAATCGAAGAAAGAGAGTAGAGAGAGAATCGAAGAAGAAGGAGGCTTTGGCGAAGGAGACATTCAAGGAGCATTGGAGATCAATTCAAGATTTCGGTTTTGTTTGGTTTTCATGTTCTTTATACTTTCTACTTCAATTATGTTGTTTACTTTTGAACGCATGAGTGAGTAGTTTGTTTTATTCTAGGAGAAGGAATTAGCCCATGGCTATCCCGCACTACTTTGATTTATCTTTGAATGCATTTTCCTGTTTTCGTCTATCTATTCTTTATCTGAGCGCTTAATTGACTTGTGTTTACGATGACCATGTAGATGCATGTTTTAGGAACTTAGGAGAAGGACCAAAAGGAGAATTCTAATTCTGGATAATCAGGTTTAGAACAATCGAGGTTAAGCCACGAACTTAGGGTAGCAACGGTTGAGGGTAAAACGGATGAATCACATATCTTATGCGTTTAGTTCAAGGTGTCAGCCACGAAAGTAGGGGATAACTTGACTAGATCACGTGTCTATGCCTTGAGAGAGGGTAGATATCATATTAGGATCGTCTGCCTTAGATAACTTGATTGGGATTGCATGATTAGATAGGTTGATTGTTGGTTTCGGTGGTCATGTTGTGAAATCGTATTCCTAGAACGTTTGTCCTATTGTTTAGAACTCGTTTGTTTATTTGTTTTTAGTATTTCATTCTCAAATCCAATATTCATTCGTTGCAAGCTTGATTCACAATTTGAGTTTAGGTTGTGTTGCGTAGTCCCTGTGGGATCGACACCTAAAGTACTACACACGTGCCGTGCACTTGCGGGTAGTTTAGGTTAAAATATTAGTTTAACTTTAATACGCATCAGTTCCTCTTCTAACGATTACGTCCAAGATTCCGATTCATCTAAGGATCACAGTCATCAAATCCGACGTTCTTCCTTCGTTTGTCACAGTTCGTCGCCTCTGTGTATCCGACGACAAAATCCGGCGTACCATCTTCAAACTTCGGCATCCGGCGACTCCAAATCCAAATTTCGTCTTCTTTAATCATATTCAAAGAATCAAACTCTGCTGCTTGAGCAATCTGTGTCTCCCTGGTTCGCCAGACCCGACTCTCGTGCGTGGCAAGATCGTAGTCTGCTACAGGGGAGTGAATGCTCGTGTGGAGAAAGCAGCCGTCGTCTTCTTTCAATTAGATTCCAGAATATATACGAATTGTTATAAGAGAATGCTTGAACATTGACATCGTGTTCTCTTTGCTACCGCCGTGTTCGCCGAGAGCATCCTTCAATACTTCGTGTTCTTATCGTATTCTTGATCGTGTTCTTGATTCTGTGGGACTTGATCGTGCACGACATGACGACTCCTGTCACTAATCATCTTCACGCTGGCACAGTTGCTCAACCTGCTCTTGTTGTCGCACACAAAGACACGGTAGCGACTACTCGTGCGGATGTCACGTCCGCCTCACCGTTCTTCCTCCATGCTGTAGACCATCCCGGTATGGTTCTATCCACGATTGAGTTGACGAAGGATAATTACAATAGATGGGCTGAAGCAATGCGGAATGCTTTACTCTCGAAAAAGAAGCTGTTTTTTTCTCGATGGTTCTGTGACGCCACCGACTAATGATTGACCGGATTACGATGATTGGCATGCGGTCAATTCGATGCTTATGGCGTGGATCATGAATACCATCTAACCATCTCTTCGATCCTCATTTGCGTACATCTCTACCGCGAAGGACTTATGGGATAACATACGTCGTCGTATGTCACTTGGGAATCCTTCTCGAGTCCACCAGCTCCATTGCTCCATTGCTCCATTGCGACTTGTCGTCAAGAGGAGCTCTCGGTTTGCGACTATTTTGGGAAAATTCAACTCCTTTGGAGTGAACTTGGTAATTACAAACTACTCAAGACCTGTTCTTGTGGTGTTTTAATCGTGGAGCTAGCACAAGAACGTGAAGAGGAGAGGTTATATACATTTCTTATGGGTCTCAATACTTTGAAGTTTGGTCATATTCGAACCAGTATTTTAGCGATGAAACCATTGTCGGATTTGGACTCGACGTATGCTATCGTGATTGAAGCGGAGAGGCAACTTATCGTTCTTGAAAAACACGAGGAGAAACTACCAGCTATGCGCTTTGCTGTTCAAACTACTCAAAATCTCTGAAATTCTCAACCGTGAATCCGAGATCCATCCTTACTCTGCTCTCATTGTGGAAGAAAGGGACATGTTGCAGAGACCTGTTTCGCCTTTCACAGTTACCCAGACTGGTGGCTGAGGATAGAAGACCTGCTCGCGGTCGAGGCCGTGGACCCTCCACATTTACGGGGACCCGTGGACGCAGACGTGCAGCAGCCGATGTTGCACAGGTTTCCTCTCATTCCACGGGATCACTATCTTCAGTTAGCTCCTCCGACATGAGTGCTATTCCGGGATTGAATACAGACCAATATCATACTCTCATGACACTTCTTAGTGCGCAGAAGCTTCCATCTAACTGAACCACGAGTAACACAAGTATTACTGATTTTATTATCGACTCGGGTGCTTCGCATCATATGACTGGTAAATTTTCCCTATTGATTAATGTTTTTGTGCATCCTGTCGATCTTCCAAATGGTTCCAATACTGTTGCACAATATATAGGAGATATCCATGTCTCAGAATTATTCATACTTCGTGAAGTGTTATTTATCCCATCTTTAACATGCACTCTCATTTCTGTGTCGAAGTTGTCACAACAATTGTCTTGTTATGTAACGTTTATTAATAAGCTATGTGTGATACAGAACCGTTCCACGAAGATCCTGATTGGAGCCGGTAAAGAGAGCGGTGGGGTTTACAAGTTTCATGGGGTTCCATCATTGACAGCATTTGTGGGCTCAGTTTTGGGTTCCATTGATCTTTGGCATTAGAGACTAGGACATCCTTCAGACAATATTCTTTCTGGTTTATCGAGTGTACTTGATATTACTTCATCTCAGTTGAATGACGGACGACCTTGTGATACATGTTTTCTTTCCAAACAAACACGGGCTATTTTTCCTGGGAGTAATAATAGAGTTTTCGCACCGTTAGATTTGGTTAATTGTGATGTGTGGGGACCATACCCGGTTCCAACACGTACTGGCGAACGCTTCTTTCTTACGATTTTTGATGATCATACACGCGCCACATGGATATATCTTTTGCATTCCAAATCAGAGGTTGCTTCTATATTTCCTACATTTTGCTCCATGGTCAACAGAAAATTCTCTAAGTTGGTAAAGGTTGTGCGTTCTAATAACATAACAGAATTCTCACCATTACGGAGCTATTTTTCACACCAAGGGATATTGCATCAGACGTTATGCGTAGACACGCCACAACAATACGGTTGGGTTGAAAGAAAACACCGAAATATCCTAAATGTAGCTCGCGCACTTCGTTTTCAGGCGCATCTTCCAATCGAGTATTGGGGATATTTTCTTCTTGTGGCGGCTTTTATCATCAATCGCACACCATCACAGGTTACCCAAGGTAAATCTCCTTATGAATTGTTATTTCATAAGCCTCCGGCGTATGCGCAACTCAAAGTTTTCGGGTGCCTTTGCTATGTCCACTCGAATAATCGAGATAAGTTCTCCGCTCGCAGTCGAAAATGTATTTTTCTGGGTTATCCCGATAGGAAGAAAGCATGGCGGGGTCTCGATCTAGAATCCTACGAGTGTTTTGATTCACGAGTGTGGTTTTCTTCGAAGACTCATTCCCGTTTAAGGACTCGAGAGTAATTACTATTTCAGATCAAGCACCTGGCCATTTACCATTCTCGGATTATGATTTTTTGGGGTATTTCCGTGAGCCTAATTTATCAGGGGAGTTTGGAAACACATGAACTCTCTAATACAGTCTCGGATCGCGAGGAATCTACGAAAAATGCAGACTCACATGTGAGAGTTCAACCACTCCCTGAACCTTTAGTGAATACTGATTTCATTTCCCCTCCTTCAGTCGAGGTAGAAGAAGAACTTGGTCGAGGAAACAGGACAAAGCATCCTTCTGTGAGATTGGAACCCTACGTCACTAACCATTTGAGTACTTCTACGCCCGATTCAGACCCGCTCTCTTCACCTCCAGGATCTTCAGGTACGACTCCTTATCTATTAGCTAGTTACATATCTTATGACAAATTCACTTCGAAACATCGTGCTTTTCTAGCCGCTATTGCAGATACGTACGAGCCCAATACTTACCATGAAGCAAAGGAGAGTTCTCACTGGCAAGATGCCATGGCAGCTGAACTTCGTTCCATCCAAACGAATAATACATGGACTTTAGAGGATCTTCCTCCAGACAAGAAGGCTATCGGGTGCAAGTGGGTGTTTAAGATTAAACATAACTCCGATGGTTCTATTGAATGATACAAATCCAGACTCGTTGTTCTTGGAAATCACTAGAAGGAGGGGATCGATTATAATGAAACTTTTACTCTTGTGGCAAAGATGACGACCGTGCGCACGTTTCTTGCTGTTGCTGCGATCCACGATTGGGAAGTCCATCAAATGGATGTTCACAATGATTTTCTCCATGGGGACTTAGAAGAGAAGGTGTATATGCGTCCACCACCGGGGCTTATTATTGCCGATTGATTAAAGGTTTGTCGGTTGCGGAAATCATTGTATGGTCTTCGTCAGGCTCCGCGATGTTGGTTTGAAAAGTTAACTCAAGCTCTATTGCGGTTTGGGTTCGAGCGATCATATTCGGACTACTCGTTGTTTACATTTCTCTGAGGTGACGTGTGTCTTCATGTTCTAATCTACGTTGATGATCTGCTAGTCGGAGGTAACAATCCAAATGCTATTCAACAGTTTAAGACATATCTCGGGGAGTGTTTTCATATGAAAGACCTGGATTCTCTGAAATATTTTCTTGGCATTGAGGTTGCAAGAATTTCCGATGGTATCTTCCTTTCACAACGGAAATATGCATTGGACATCATCAACGAATGCAGACTTTTAGGCTCGAAACCAATGTCTCTCCCAGTCGATCAAAATCATAAGCTTGCATCTTCGACTTCACCTCCATTTGATAATCCCGCCAATATCGTCGTCTAGTGGGACGTCTTGTTTATCTCACTATTACTCGTCCCGATCTCTCCTATATTGTTCATATTTTGGCACAGTATATGCAGTCTCCGGCGTAAGAACAGTGGGAAGCTGCTTTATGTGTGGTGAAGTATCTCAAAGGGAGTCCAGGTCAAGGAGTTTTGTTCCAATAGCTCCATACAATTATTGGCCTATTGTGATTCTGATTGGGCTGCATGTCCTTTACAACGCCGTTCACTCACAGGTTATGCCGTTCTTCTTGGGTCCTCTCCTATTTCTTGGAAGACGGAGAAACAGAATACCGTCTCACGTTCATTCGCGGAGGCGGAATATCGTGCAATGGCTTATACTTGCTGTGAGCTCAAGTGGCTAAGGGAAATACTACGTACATTGGGCATCTCTCTTCCACAGCCAGCCCACCTTCACTTCGATAATCAAGCCACACTACATATCGCGTCCAATCCGGTATTTCACGAATGGACAAAACACATCGAAGTTGACTGCCACTTTGTTCGCGACGAATGGAAGTAAGGACGGGTTTCTCTTTCGTACTTATGCACTACGGATCAACTAGCAGACGTTTTTACGAAGACTGTTGGATGCGCGGTTTTCGATCGTCTTCTTGACAAGTTGGGTGTCCACGACGTACACGCTCCAGAGGGGAAGTATTATGCAAAAATATACCTAAAAATAGGAAAGTTGTTAGCCTTTTATTGTTATATACACATGTACCCAACATTTCAAGATTGAATAACATACATATTGAAAATTTCCAAAATATATCAGAGGTATATTATTTTGTTGAAAATGCTGCCGAATATTGAGCCTCATTTTGTGAACTGTCTTAATGTATAATAAATTAGAGCCAATGTTCATTGGAACAGAGTTCAAAATCCAGGAATTAACCACCACTTCATTATGAGACTAGAGTCTAGCATCGGGATGAGAGTTAATGGGTTCTATTAGAGAACCGTCGATGAAACTCAATTTTTTCGACCTTCTAAAACCATAGTAATGGAACAGTACTAACAATTGAAGTCTTCGGGACCATAAATAGTGATTATCATAAAAATCACCAGAATAATTGAGTTCAAAGTCGAGGATATGGCGAAAACCCAAAAAAGCCGCATAAACAAGGAACCAAAAGAAGCGGAGATTTGGTTATATCTCTGATACTACATTAAAAGAGAGTGAAAAAATCACTAGAAGAAATGGAGGGATGAGAAGAAAGAAGACCCCCCGGAATAAAAAAATAGCGGTAAGATGATTTAGTGAATATTTTCCCTTAAACATAGATAAAATTATTTGCAAACACATCTATATAGAGTCTATACATACATTAAAAATGAGAAAGGTCAAAATCTGTTAAAAATGTGCAACCTTTCTACTAACAACCAAACGTGCACATGAACGATTTACAAAAATGTCATCTAATAAACTAGTCTAACGGAAGCTTTTGCTATGCTCTCTTCTTGTTTCCTCTTTGTTATGATCTTCACGTATCCCATTGAAGAAGGTTTGTTTCTTAACTATTCCAATTCTTTCACGTGATTGTCACATTTACATCCTTTCACTGTTTTATATTTCTTTCAAATTATCAAAATATCATTACACCAATTATTTAAGATAGACTAAATGATTGGTATAAAATATAATTTTGTTTTAGATTCAAATTTTATCTTAAATAGAGTATTTATATTAATCGAAATTCGAAACCTAGTCATATGATTATAAGATCTATAACATGTAAACAAAACTATTGTAGATTTGATGAATCTCGATGTTGTGGACATATCTAATCTATTTTACATAAAAGAATCATATAGCAATATTTTTTTGCGATTTATGAAGCAAAAGTCGTAAACAATGATTCTAATACATTAAAATCTACTTAACGAATTTTTAAATTATATTACAATTAAATCGAATAAATGTACCATTCAAACTTGTGTTGGGCCCTCTTATGGCTCTTCACAGTCTCACATCGAAGAAGCAATTGTTGTATCATGTGTTGATGGTCAGATGCAATCATGCAAGTGTATCTTCTTTTATCTAAATTGTCGACTTTTTGTATTGTTTTCTATTATTTTATTTGCCATAAGTTGAAGTCTTGAAGAGAAAATATCAGAAAATACCATCAACTTGTATGTTTTTTTTTTTTTGGTAAGTGCCATCAATTTGTATGTCAATGTCATCTTTCGTTAAATACTAGATGATACACGCGCGTTGCGTGGTTTTTCATTATCACATTGTATGTTTTTTAAACGTTATTCATAATTCATTAATTCATTTTTTATGTTTGATATGTGGATCGATCAACACAAACGAACGGATTCTAATTTTCAATGTAGAAGTTTAAATAATAGATTTATAAGATGTAATGTAAACTAACTATGACATTTGTTCATGATATCTTTGAAATTTTAAAACGTAAAACGTAATCCATTGGAGATAGTGATTGCATGATTTGGACTGGATTTTAAAACTAAAAAAGAAAACGACGAATGATGTAATTCAAGTTCGAATACTCGAATAATATTGGGCACCCAAAAACCGGATACCCATGTATGACGAATTCGACTTCAAATACTAAAATCTTGAAACTCATGAGTTCGGATACCCTAAAAAACCCAAATACCCAACTCGTGTTTGGCCCTAATTGAAATATTGAATTGATAAAAATCGTTATTGCGACATTTTTTTTAAATAAGGCAAAGTGAGCTTGCGACTAAATGCATAGGCGAGTGGTGGAAGGGTAGCGTTTCCAATCTATCGGTGCTTGTGCTGAATATTCCATGAGAATTGATAGCTATCCGGAAACCATGCGTTTTTTATTTTAATACCAAGCCATCAAACAACAATGTTCATCAGTAAAATTGTTCATACGAATCACCATGTGGGACAAACATGCTACCAAACAAATCCAAAATATTTAATTATTTTTTAATCAATAACCTATATCTGATATCAGAAGTCTAAAATCTAAATGACTCTTTTACATAGTTTGTGTTTATCTGTTTGATTTAGATCAAGTTGGTGGGATCATGGTTCCTAAGAAAACATCCTGAATCTGACAACTACAAGAGTTTGTGTACAAAAAGACATGAAAGTTCACCATGGTATCAAATCTACGAATTGACCAATTGATAATTTGACCAAGAAAGAAATGATTTTAAAATAAACGGACAAACACAATAAACTGACAAACACCAATACAACCAATCTGCATTTCAAATGATTGCAAATGAAGATACTTTCAGCGTTAAGGAGGGTGCGAAATAGTAGAAGTTAGTGACTCGGTTTTAGGTTCTACCATTAATACAAGTCGGTATCTAGTGGTCGGGTCATCACATTCGTATAGCAAGCTGAAATCTATTCATATATCCAAAGCATTTGTTGTTGCATTTGTTGTTGCATCTTGCATATATCTTTCTTGTTCTCGTTCTTTTCCCATTCAAGTGCTTAGGTTAAAACACCATAAGATACCGGATTTATTGTATGATAATAAAAATTTACCTTAACATTTCATGATCATGACACTACTGATGATGAATATAACTGGATATCATATTAAAAACATGTCGTACATTGTCCTTTTTGCCACAAACACCTGTTTTAATGTCACAACATATCTGGTACTCCATCCTAATGAGTTTAAGGATATTCTCAATCTTCATACCCTCTTTCAAAATACGTTAATTGTCCCTCGTGAAATTTTATTACATTAGCGAATAGGCAAATCTGAAGTTGCACCAGATTCTTCTACCTTTGCAGATATAAAAACTTCTTTGTCATACAGAATTCTCTGCACATGATAGCCATAATATGGATAAGAAAAAAATAAACTTCTAATCAGATGCTAATCCCTTAAAATTTGCAAAACAAAAAAGTAAAGAAGCAAATAAGCAGACTAAAGCAGACAGAACACTATACTCTGACATTCTCTCCAAGAGAAAGTACTTCGGCCGGAAATAATCAGCAAAAGACAAGAATGCTAATATCATTTCATACGGAACTTTACTTCAAGTGCTCTGGCTAAAACTTTTCATACCAGAAAATTCATGTCAAATATAACCGTTAATGTAACTAATCCAGCTAGTGAAAAGCTTTATAAAAATGCAACAAACAATTTGAAATAAATACCTGGCATGGAGGACCTCCATGTATGAATTCCAATTGGCCTAGCAATGGCAATCCGTGGAGTCTTCATGGGGGTTCATAAAAAATGTTAACTTTACCACACTTTCTATAAGATTTGGTTGATTGGATAAGGAATAATGTTTGGATTCTGATGGTGTCTGCTTCTTCTGGTCTGTGGGATTATTATTACATTGAAGCTCAGTCAATGGTTTCTGGGTAATCGGATCTATCCCCTTTTGCTTCAGCTTCTTCTTAAGACTCGAGTTCCAAAAGTGCTTTATCTCATTGTCTGTTCTTCCAGGCAACCGAGTAGCTATCTGAGACCACCTGCAAATACATATATTCACCAAATTCAGAATCCAAAGTAATCCAAAGAAAGAGAAGGATATATATATATATATATATATATATGTATGTATGTACAACCTCAACTCTAGAATTTCACGATTTACCTATTCCCAAGCACGGCATAGAGCTCAATGATCAAGTTTTCTTCTTCTTGAGAGAAAGCTCCTCTTTTCAAGGCAGGTCGCAAGTAGTGTATCCACCTTAATCTATAGCTCTTTCCAGATCTTTGCAAACCTATGAATTAAGACAAACGATTTGATGAACGTTAAGGTAGAAAACCAAAAAAGAAAAGGTAAAATTGTTACTATGTTAAGACACAAACCTGCACGTTTATAAGAAGAAGATAGAAGCAGTAATGATTGCCATCAAATAAGATTTTCAAAACCAAGACAAAATCTATACATAATACATGTCAAGATACCAAAATCAAACTATTCAAATTCTCTATGTTTTTACCGCCTTTGCACCACATAAGCATATTCAAGCCGAAAATATGGCATAAATTGAGCACATCAATAAGTGTTTCAAGATTCCTATCCAAATGAACAATAGAACAAAGATGTAAGGTTTTTTATATTTATCTTTGGAAGTTGCATTTAGAAAGTTAGAACAAAAAGGAAGAAACAAACCTCAAAATCTAAGCCTCAAAATCTAAACCTCAAAACAAATGGGTTAGAAACAAACGACCATCTGAAGGTAGTGAGGAAGCTAACCTGGAAAATTTGAAGATGACAAAAAAAATAAAGAGAAAAACCCCAATACGCTTATGCAAGGACAAAAGATATTTGAGCCTAGCAGCCATTATATCCTTCATTCAAGCCTAGCAGCCATTATATCCTTCATTCATCACTTTATCTGGACAATCTCTACATCTTTATAAAGAGAACAATGGCTGCCACCAAATCAGATTTCCAAAACAAAGACAGATCTATACATAAAACATGTCACGGCACTAAAAATGCAAACTATTCAAATTCTCCATGTTGTTATTGCCCTATGCACCATAGAAGCGGATCAAAGCAACAAATATGGCATAAATTCAACACAAATCAATATTTGTTTCATTTCACTGATATTAATATCATACTGTATCCAAAATTGGTAGTGTAGAAAAGATCATCAATGCAAGAATTTACACAGGAGCAATTTCACGTTTATGTTTTTTTGACAAACAAGATTGAAAAGAAAAATGGTTAACACACCAAAATAGAGCAATATCATTCCTGGCTGCACTGCTCTGCATGACATCGCTCGTTTCCTGCACAATGAATATAGGTGAATGGGAAGGGTATTGCATTTACTTGAAGTGTAAATGCGAGACACAGAATGACGAACCAAATAAACTATACCAGTAGCAAAATTATCCACCTTCAGAAGCATTTAAAAACTAATTGCAATAGATTTAGTTTGCCATTAGAATACATTGATTTTATGAAGTTAAAGAGCATTCTCGAATAATCCCATCAGTAGAGAAGATGTGTTTGGCTCCAACTTTCTCAGGGTTACAAATCATTAACCGCTAGGTATAAAGCAAAAAATGAAACCCAGAATTCAAATAACACTATACTTACCAATGAACGCGTCCTTCGAGAGAGGTCAAAGAAAGAGTAAAACCGAGAGGAGCACCAATGGAACCTCTTAAGAGCCATTGCCATCGACATTCGAAACCAACGCCTCGCTCTCCCAGATCCACTGGTAAATCACCGTGAAGCAACAAACACGCTGAAAAACCACTTTCCGATGACAAAGCTAAAGCACAAGAAGCACATTCAGAGAAACGACGAATCAAACAAACTATAATTTATCCCATCTCGTCACTAATCAACCCAAAATCTCCAACTACAAGCCAATAGCATTCTTACACAGATACATAGATCAAGCAAACTTGAAATCATCCAGCTCATCAATAAAAAACCCCAAATCTCCAAATGACTACAAAAAGCATCCATAGATTGATACCCTTGTACGAATATATCTGAAAATGCTAGAAGAGAAATTTAGGGCTTCGCAATTTTGTGAGAAGAAGGGTAAAAGCAATACAAAGAAACTTTACCAACGAACACGGCGGAGATTGAATACAGATCAATAAAGTGTAATGGTCGTTGCTGTCCGCCTCCGCTCGGCAACCCCTCGTCACGGATTCCATATGATAGGGCATCCTCCAGACCGTCCTCCGCTCAGCACCACTCCCGATCGGGCACCAGTTTAGTCGCCTTCGTAGCCCCTCATGTCGCTCGCCGCTGCTCTCCGCCTCCCGCTCGCCTCTTCACGAAACATGGAATCGAGATTCCATATGATTTCAAAACCCGCCGATTCTTAAAAAAGAGGAGGTGAGAGGCTTTTGATAGGTTTTCGCGTCGTCAGATAGTGAATTATCAGGTACAGGAACTGCGCTTTCAAAAATCTATTAATAGCCCCTCATGAAATTTTATCTCATTAGCGAATACCTTTTCAGCGCCAATGTTGCTGGCCCTAACATTTCACATCTTGCATCAGCAATGTTCGACACAACATTTGAAATGGAAGGAAAATCTGGAGCTGCACCAGACTCTTCTATCTTTGCACTTATAAAAACGTCTTTGTCATGCAGAATTCTCTGCACATGATAGCCATAATATGGAGAGGAAAAAAAATGAACTGCTACTCAGATGCTAATCCCTTAAAGCTTGCAACACAAAAAAGCAGAGAAGCAAATAAAAGTGGAGAGTGAAACAGCAGACTAAAACAGACAAAACACCATACTCTGACATTCTCCAAGAGAAAGTACTTCGGCCGGAAATAATCAGCAAAAGACAAGAATGCTAATATCATTTCACACTGAACTTTACCTCAAGTGCTCTGGCTAAAACTGTTCATACCAGAAAATCCCTGTTAAATATAATGGTTAATGTAACTAATCCACCTAGTGAAAAGCTTTATAAAAATGCAGCAAACAATATGAAATAAATACCTGGCATGGAGGACTCCATGTTTGAAATCCAATTGGCCTGGCAATGGCAATGCAATCTTCTGGTCGTCGGCTAGTGAAGCTGCGAGTTCAGCATCCTCAAAAGTGGAGATACATTCATCTAAATCTCCACATTTCTCCATTATAGCCCTGCAGAAAATACCAGCATCAGATTAGAGGATGAAAATTAACCATAAAGATGAATTATGCAGCATCTTGTCAACTTGTTTACCTAAGAATGCCATTGCACTTGTTAACAAACACGGAAGTTGGAACTCTGCATTGTTGGGAAGACATAGAGGAGAGAGAAGATACTATTTGGTCGGAAACCGCCATGGATGAGGAGATCGAACTTGAACTGAAACAAGAAGAAGCGTTTTGAGTCATCATGGTTGGAAACCACCATAGACCAGATTGTGATGAAACTGTGGAGTCTTCATGAGGGTTCATAAAAAATGTTGACTTTACCACACTTTCTATAAGATTTGGTTGATTGGATAAGGAATAATGTTTGGATTCTGATGGTGTCTGCTTCTTCTGGTCTGTGGGATTATTATTACATTGAAGCTCAGTCAATGCTTTCCGGGTAATCGGATCTATCCCCTTTTGCTTCAGCTTCTTCTTAAGACTCGAGTTCCAAAAGTGCTTTATCTCATTGTCTGTTCTTCCAGGCAACCGAGTGGCTATCTGAGACCACCTGCAAATACATATATTCACCAAATTCAAAATCCAAAGTAACCCAAAGAAAGTTAAAGATATATATATATATATGTATGAATGTATATATACATCCTCAACGTTAGAATTTCATGATTTACCTATTCCCAAGCACGGAATGGAGCTCAATGATCAAGTTTTCTTCTTCTTGAGAGAAAGCTCCTCTTTTCAAGTCAGGTTTCAAGTAGTGCATCCACCTTAAGCTACAGCTCTTTCCACATCTTTGCAATCCTATGACTTAAGACAAATGATTTGATGAACTTTAAAGTAGAAAACCAAAAAAAAAAGGATAAAATTGTTACTATGTTAAGACACAAACCTGGAAGTTCATAAGAAGATAGAAGCAGTAATGGTTGCCATCAAATAAGATTTCCAAAACCAAGACAAAATCTAAACATAATACATGTCACGACACTAAAATCAAACTATTCAAATTCTCCATGTTATTACCGCCCTTTTGCACCACATAAGCATATTCAAGCAGAAAATATGGCATAAATTGAGTACATAGCAATAATTGTTTCAAGATTCCTATCCAAATGATTAATAGAACAAAAATGCAAGGTTTTTTATATTTCTCTATGGAAGTTGCATTTAGAAAGTTAGAACAAAAAAAGAAGAAACAAACCTCAAAATCTAAGCCTCAAAACAAATGGGTTAGAAACAAACGACCATCTGGAGGTAGTGAGGAAGCTAACCTGGAAAATTTGAAGATGACAACAAAACAAAGAGAAAAACCCCAATATGCTTATGCAAGGACAAAAGACATTTGAACCTAGCAGCCATTATATCCTACATTCATAACTTTATTAGGACAATCCCTACATCTTTATAAGAAGGAGAACAATGGCTGCAGGCAAATCAGATTTCCAATAGAAAGATAAATCTATACATAAAACGACACTAAACATGCAAATTATTCAAATTATCCATGTTGATATTGCATTTACTTGAAGTGTAAATGCGGGACACAGAATGAGAAACCAAATAAACTATCCCAGTAGCAAAATTATCCACCTTCAGCAGCATTTAAAACTAATTGCAACAGATTTAGTTTTCCCATTAGAATACATTGATTTCATGAAGTTAAAGAGCATTTTCCACTTTCTCTGGGTTACAAATCATTAAATACAGATCAGTAGATTCGATCAGCAAACTGGACAAAGCATCGACACAAAACCTAGGTATAAATCAAAATATGCAACCCAGAATTCAAATAACACTATTCTTACCAATGAACGCGGCTGAGATTGGAGAAACCTCCTGCGAGAGAGGTCTGAAAAAGGGTAAAAAGAGAGGAGCATAGAATCCATAAATTCAGAGTGGACCCTCTGAAGAGCCATTGCCATCGACATTGGAAACCGACGCCTCGCTCTCCCCGGTCCATTGGTGAATCACCGTGAAGCAACAAACATGCTGAAGAACCACTTTCCGATGACAAAGCTACAACACAAGAAGAACATTCAGAGAAATGACGAATCAAACAAACTCTAATTTATCCCATCTTGTCACTAATCAACCATAAATCTCCAACTACAAGCCAATAGCATTCTTACACAGATACATAGATCAAGCAAACTCTAAATCATCCATTTCATCAATAAAGAACCCCAAATCTCCAACTAAGTACCAAAAGCATCCATAGATTGATACCCTTGTACAAATATGTCTGAAAATGATAGAAGAGAAATTTAGGGCTTTGCAATATTGTGAGAAGAAAGGTAAAAGCAATACGAAGAAATTAACCAACGAACTCGGCGGAGATTGAACACAGATCAGTAGAGTGTAATAGCCGCTGCTATCCGCCTCCTCTCGTCAACCCCTCATCACGAATTCCATATGATAGGGCAAGTGATAGGGCATCCTCTAGAATCAAGTGATAGGGCATCATCCGGACCGTCCTCCGCTCAGCATCACTCTCGTTCGCGCACCAGTTTAGTCCCCTTCGTAGCCCCTCGCGTCGCTGGCCGCTGCTCTCCGGCTTCGTAGCCCGTCGCATCGCGCGCCGCTGCTCTCCGCCTTTGTATCCCCTCATGTCGCTCGTCGCTGCTCTCCGCTTTCGTAGCCCCTCACGTTTGCTCGCCGCTGCTCTCCGCTTTCGTAGCCCCTCACATTTGCTCGCCGCTGCTCTCCGCCTCCACTCGCCAACCCCTCGTCACGAAAAAGGAGGTGAGAGGCTTTTGATAGGTTGACGATGGCGATGATTTGCTCTAATTCCATCTGTTTCGCGATGATTTGCTCTAATTCCTACTGTTTCTGGGTCGAATGTTTCGCGATGATTTGCTCTAATTCCTACTGTTTCTGGGTCCAATTTTGCCTCTGTATCACCATAGCTTACCCCTTTCTCTCCGCCTTTGTAGGCCCTCACATCGCTAGCCGCTGGTCTCCGCCTCCGCTCTGATTCCAACCGACAGTTGTCGTAGGCCCTTACCTCACTCGCCGCTGCTCTCCGCCTTCGTAGCTCCTCACGTCGCGCGCCGCTGCTCTCCGCTTTCGTAGCCCCTCAGGTTTGCTCGCCGCTTCTCTCCGCCTCCTCTCGCCAACCCCTCGTCACGAAAAAGGAGGTGAGAGGCTTTTGATAGGTTGACGATGGCGATGATTTGCTCTAATTCCATCTGTTTCTAGGTCTAATTTTCCTCTGTATCACCATAGCTTACCCCTTTCTGATTCCAACCTAAACCCCCGCCATCGCCACCCATGCCGCTGTTTTCGAGGAGAGTATATCTCGCAACCCTCTGTTGCAGGATTTCAAATGCTCCCTGTTTGCATCCATTGAGGGAAGGGAGCGCGGTGGTGGGCGGGGTGAAGACGACGATATATGGAACTGGAATCGATTCAGTTTTGGAAGAGGAAGAATAAGCAGGATTTCGAGTGCTCTCTGTTTGCATACGTGGAACCGATTCAATGTTAGGAGAGGAAGAAGGAATAAATTTTTGTAAGATTTCATTAAAGAGGTGTTGAAAGGGGCATGAAGAGTCGCTCAGTGTGGAGGATTTTCCCCCGTGCTGACGTGGCAGCACCAGAAGGCAGAATCCTCCCTTTTTATATATATGATTGCTAAGGGCCCTTTATGGACCGGGTCATGATGATATAAAATATATTGTGCTAGTTCACGAAACAAAATATACATTAAAGTTGAGGTTTATACATTTGGAAGTAATCTATGTGAATTCCTCACTCGTTATCTTCCAAGTAGACAACCGATATTTGTTTATTAAGTTTTATTTTCACAATTTTCACCAATTAACACGATTGTTTAAATAAAAATTAAACACTAATAATTAGTATTATATATAATTAAACTAGTTTTGGATGATGTAATGAATACCGAATATCTGAATTTTATATAATTTGTATTATATTTAACAAATATTCGATTTTATTATTCGTATTTCTATCCAAAAACTTTGTTTTGTATTCAAAATTTTTGTAGAAAAAATTCTTTTTCTTTCTCAATATTTATTTTTGACGATGATTTCTACGTTTCGCTGGAATAATTTAAAAAAAGGGTGAGATTCATATAAACCTTTATGTTTTTTTAATGAAATTAGTCATATTCTTGATCACTCTAAAAAGATTGATCACATATACAACTATTATTTTCCATACTTTTGGAATTCTATTGTTTGGTATTTTCTTTGTGCAGTCTCACGGTGGATTTGAAGCATGCGAGAACTATTTTTGCGCTTCTAGTGGTTGGTGGTGGTGTGGATAAGATTTTTTAACCCTATTCTTTGTCGACTAAGAACAAGTAAAGTGGTGTGTTTAGTGAACGATGTGACACACCGGGTCGGCGCACTACTAGAAAATGAAGATTTAAATACGTCCTGAAAAAAAATAGAACAAAACGTTAACTGATGTCGGAAATATCAAGCTAAATATATTTCCTAGACCACTTCACCGCAAGTGTACGGTTCGTGTAGTACCCGGGTTGAACTCTAGGGACTAAGGCAGCCAATCCTAAGAATATCACTAAACTAAGACGATGAGAAGTAGATGATGGAGTGGTGCGAAATATCTAAAAGACTAAACTAAATAAAGACAACGATGAAGGTTGGGGAAGACTTGACTATGACGAACACTACGGGTGTCGGGATACCGGAAATCGCATGGATGTAGCAACTAAAGATTATAAACCTATCGAATTATCTTGATAATGGGAAATTCATGCTCTACTGTGAGGAATGATTCTGTCGAGCCTAGACCTCCTAACTATGAGTACGTGCAACTCTACCTTCCAGCAGTGATTCACCCGTACTATGGCAGCTTGACGAACGCAATTCTAATTTCTAAGTCGATTAACCGACTGGTCAGATTCTCATTAATCGAACTTAACCTACAACTCAACGGTTCTGGATTCATACTTTAACCTTCCAGCAAAATATGAATTCTTATGTTACTGAGCGGGCAGCACTAGTATAAGAGTTATGATGTTGATTGTAGGACCGAATATCAAAATAGATCTAAGTATTAACGCATAAATTTGTACATCCGTTACAAGCTGATATCCCTAACCCATAGTTGGGAATCTACTCACTCATGGAGATTACAGACAAAGAAGATGACATAACCCTAAATATGATAAACCCTAGAAAACTCGATGCCTCGATCTTCCCTATTGTGTTACCGATGTGTGGATTGATACTTCTCTCCTTCTCAAGCATCTCCCAAGCCTTTCCTGATGATTTCCAAGCCTTTCCTTCCCTTAGGCGTCTCCCTTTGCGTCTAGATCTGTTCTGGTCTATTAACTCGCTCATTCGAATTCAAAATTGAGGTTGTTGCAAGAAAGGCGGCCCGCTCGGGTACACCTTTTACCCGGTCGTGTAGAGGCGCGCCCGACCGTGTACTTCGTCTTGCCCGATCGGACATTAGCACCCGATCGCGTGGTTGAACAGCCCGAGTCGTGTAAACTCTCGGGGATTTTCGGGATCAATTAACTACCCGAGCGGGTACCTTGTTACGCCCGATCGGGTATTACTTCCCGATCATGTAGTCTTCGAGCCCGGGTCGTGCAAGGTGTTGCAATTATCGATCGTGGCTTCAAACACAACTACTCGACTAATCGATATCTAAAAGGCTTCTAAGCAAACCTAGACTATTGTTCACGATTCGACAAGGTCGCAAAACAATGACTAAAGCTGAAAAATTCGTACTATGTATCCATCTCTTATTCCTAATCCTAACCCTAATCCTAATCCTAAGCGCAAATATTCACTCTAAAAAATAATCTATATCACTCAAAACGAAGAGTACCCCCCAGACCTTAACGGAACACAGTTCCGGTGTTCGAGATCTATGAGGGATACCCGCATGCAAAACTCGAGAAAATATATGAAAGAATATGAGCGAATAAACCTGGTGTGGTATGCTTTCTCGAATTGTGATACATCCGGAATTGTGATACTCTCTTGCTCTAATGCAGGTGTTAGCGTGAAAGACCTGCTTTCTCGAATTGTGATACATCCGGAATTGTGATACTCTCTTGCTCTAATGCAGGTGTTAGCGTGAAGGACCTGAGATGAGAATCATGCAATGCAAAAGATAGAGCAAAGGTCACTAAATCAATAAGTTCCAAAGAGCGTACACATGCGCGAAAACTAAAAAGAAAGAAAAATAAGAAAAATAGGTCCATCAAACGAAAATAGAAAAAGAAAAAAAAGGAAAAAGGAAGAAATGTGGTCTAATCCTCATCCTCTCCACCGCGGGTGGCCGGAGGGTCTGGTGGCTCCGCGGATGCCCCTTCCCCAGGTGGGAAGTAAAAGGACTACAGCTCGTAGGAAAGTGCGGACGGTACGGAATAACGCCAGTGTGGTAATCCTGCGGAATTGGTACGTATGGCTCCTGGTAGTGCTGCATGCTGAGCTGCTGGAATCTGCGAACGGACTCCGTCAGGTAGTACGTGTGCTGTATCGACTGCTCCTGGAACTACTGCTGCTCCGCATACCTCGCAGCCTCAATTTCGTGTCTCGCCGCCTCAAGGTCGTACCTATGCTCTGCCATAAAAGATTGATACCTGCTCTCCTCCACAACATACCTGAGAGCGGCGGAGACACCTTCCATGGAAGGGAAGTCAGAGCAATGATGAGGATACTCTAGGCGGGCGCGAGAGTGAGTGGCGCGTCGGTTGCGCTGTCGCGACATCGACGGTCCTGGTGCAGCGGCTGGAGGTGGATCTACCTCACCAAGTCCTAGGCCGATGTGTTCGATGTCTGGATCAATCCTGAATCGAGAGCCCTCCTCGTCTAAACCCGGCATCTGAATCTCGCGTAGGTCGACTTCCAAGTTGCAACCGTGCTCCTCCTTGTAGCTCCAGATGACTCTATACCTCTCTATCGTAATCGCCCTTCGGTTGCACAAGTTTTGAAGGTTCAGCTCGGGCTCTTCATTGATCTTGTCCTCAATCAGGAAGGTTGATCCCGACTCTTCGTGCTATCATCGTGACGATGCCACCGCACATGATCTTCGTGTCTGTGCTACATTTCTCGGTGGCGATGTCATGGAAATACTGCATGACTAGCGACGCCAAGTCGATGTCTAAGATGTCCCACTCGTCTACCGCAAAGCCTGACTGCACCACCCGCCTAAGGTATGTCAACTCTGTGTGGTTGACTCAGCCTTGTGCTCTCGTTCCTAGTATGGAAGAGACTAGGAAGTAATGAAAGTACCTTAGGGCGGGGTGGCGTATGTGACTGGCCTTCGACCTCGTCGAGTAATCACCGTACGCAATCTGAACCCAGAATTGCGTTTGACGGCTCCGGTTATGCTCTGGCATCTTCGTGAAGTTGCAATGCGGAGCGTCAAGTATGATTGCGAACTGTCTCGCGCTGAGCCGGTAGTTCTATCCCAGCAGAGGGAACTCCATGAAAGCTCTTTCCCGATCTCCGGACTCAGGGAAAAATGCAGCGTAGGACGCGAAGAATTCCGCTGTGAGGTTGCGGTAGGTGTACTCCTGCGTGTCCCTCAGTCCCATCCATCCCAATATGTTGAAGATGGCATCAATGTGCTCCTCGATGTGGAGGGCGCTCATAGCTTCCGAGGATAAGAAGCGGGATGGGAAAATCCGCGGCTGAAGCTCGGTGAATCTCGACTTCTGACCGGATAAGAAGGTTGTCATCCGGTAGTTGTATTGCTGGTGAAACGTAGTGATCGGCATGTACGGCGTCAATTCCGTGACGGCATCCGACTTCGCTGGCCATCCGTGTTCTGGATCATAGGCGTCAGATCGACGTTTCTTTGAGCTCTGGAAGATCTTCGGGGCCATCTGCAAAACAAAGAAATAAAAAAAATCGCACGTAAGATACTGTTTGCAGGGTGCCCGATCGGGTAGAAGAGGTAGCCCGGTCGGGCTCTTGTATTCATGACATTGAACTCCAGACATACTATCTTTCTTACATCCTGGTTCATCATTATTCGACT
This sequence comes from Gynandropsis gynandra, assembly GCA_036759665.1. Classification (NCBI taxonomy): domain Eukaryota; kingdom Viridiplantae; phylum Streptophyta; class Magnoliopsida; order Brassicales; family Cleomaceae; genus Gynandropsis; species Gynandropsis gynandra. The sequence goes on along the minus strand of CM071866.1, from coordinate 35,600,529 downwards.
GACTCCTATTTGTTTTTTCATAAATTTTCCAAATTTTTTGGTCAGAAGAACAATGTTCTCTTCAAGATTATCCAATCTAGAATTTTTATCAGTGACTTGAAGAAGCACTCCTTTACTTCCTTCTTTCGTAGTGTTGCCTTGTTCAAGTTGAAGCTCTAATTTATAAGCAGCTAGAATCCCAACAATCTCTTTAAAACTTGTGATATCAGTATTTAAAGACATATTCATGGCAACTTCCCATGCATTAAATTTTTTAGGCAAACATCTAAGCAACTTTTTGACCAGCTTCTTATCATCAAAAGTTTTCTAAGTACAATTATCTCATTTGCAATTGTTTCATTCTATTGCTAAACTCTTTGACACTTTCGTATTCTCTCATTTCTTGTTTTTCAAATTGATATTCCAAAATATCAAGATGAGTTATTTTGACGCTTGTAGTTTCTTCATGTATAGTTCCTAGAGTATCCCATGCATCTTTAGGAGACTCACATCCTTGAATTTGCTTAAATTCATTTATGTCTACAGAAGAAAAAATTGTAGTTAAAGGTTTTGTATTAAAGGTTGAGTTTCTTTTCTCACTCAGTGTCCATTGATCTAAACGTTTCTCATTAACATTTCCGTTTCCATCTACTACTGTTGGTGAATTCCATCCATTCTTCACGACATTCCAAGCGTCTTCACCAATGCCTCTTATACTTGCTCTTATTTTTACCTTCCAATATCCATAATTTGAAGCATCTAACATGATTGATTTTCCAAATGAATATAAATCTCTTGACCTTCTATGTTGTCTTCTAGGATCTCAAACAAGTAGTTAGATTTACTCTAAACTTGGGTTACCAACTCTGATACCAATTGAAAACAATAGAACGACAACGTTAACCAATAACAAGAATCAAAAGAACCAAATATCTAAAAAAATACCAGTTTTATTTACAAATCAATCTTTTAAGTATACTTGTCTTTCATTACAATGTACTTAATACTTACGCAGATAACTCCCCCTGAATTAGATGTAAATAAACACTTATTGTTTCTCTCAACTTTACTCTGTATCATGTAAGTATACTTACACAACTTAGTGATATAATCTCACTTGTTTTTCGTACGTCTTTGATACATGAACCTAGATGTGTCAACTACTTTTTATAGTATGTTAACCCATCTAATATTCTCGTATGACCAGGTACATCCTCCGGTTATCCAGCCTCACATGCTCATCCTTTTTGCGTTTTCAACTTGACTCTCCTTTCATCTCATCGTTTTTCGTTTTGAATCTTCCTTCTCTTTTAATTGTTCAATAATCTGATTTTTCAAAAGATTTCACATATACCTAAAACATTGCATTAACACGTCCCTAATCCGTATCCAAACACATTTAAGGAAAGATTAGGGATGAAAAATAATAGTCCACAAAAGAACATGCTACGAACTGTGACGACAAAGCACGATGAGTGATGGATCAACAATGTGCTACAAGGACGGGGTGACAAGAAGGTGGTGAGACGACGACAAGAGAGCAACAAAAGGGTGATGGGGTGGTGATATGGCAGGACACCCGGAAATTTTAGGTATCCAAATTCAAACCGGAACGAATATAAATGTGTTTGGACAGCTGTATACAGATATCCCCATGTTTGGATACCCGAAAAACACTAATCGGATATTCATGAATATCCGAAATCAAAAACAAAATAGATGTTATGACGAATTCTAGAGAGGACGATGCGAAGAAATGAGGTGAAGAGAGGACAAACGGCGTGGAGAAAACAAGCAGCAGAGAGGACAAACGGTGCAGAGAGCTAAAAGGCGTGAACAAGATAAATGGGCGTGGAGAAGACGATGAGTGTAGAGGAAACAAAAGACGCAAAGAGGACAACGCGTAAAAGACGACACAGAGAAGATGACATAGAGAAGACAGTGCAGAGAACACAATGAGCATAGAGAAAACTATGATGGATGGTCTCTCTTTGTTTAAAGATGCAATGTGGAAGACGATAGGAGAAAGGAAAAGTGGGTGGAGAGAGTGGAAAGTGGAAACGACGTAACAAATAAGACAAAAAGTGAAGTTTAACTTAGATAAATTGACAAGTTTTTAAAAAAATATAAAGGTATTTTTGTAAAAATTGATATATATCCAGGTATATGTCCGTGAAATAAAAAAAAAATAGAATCCAATCGTGGATTCAATTTCTGTTTAGATTAGGAACAGATTTTGAGTTGAATCAAAATTTTTAAATAATTTATTAGATCTTAGATACCGAGATTACAGTTAAAAAAAGTTTGAGAGGGGGAATATCTTCAATTTAAAAGTACAAATTTAATTTTATCTAATTTTAAGAATACAATGCAGAAATACCAAATTTTTTAATTTTTATCTATAAAACATAAATTATTAATTTTAATCTAAAAATTTTGAATTTTTAAGTTTTATCTAAAAAAGTACAAACTTATCAATGAATTATATACATATAAATACTAACTCTTGGTAAACTTCTGTTAGTGTTTACGATGCAGAATTATTTTTCAACGGAGTTTCAACCGTGTTCAAAATAAAATCCGAATTTCACCCGATTTCAATACGAATTTCAACCCGAAATCCAAATTCTACCAAAAAAAATAACCCGAATTTAAACTTATTTTTCATTCGAAAATTCGAATTCCATCCAATTTTAGAAAGAATTTTAGTCCAATTTCAATTTTAGTAAGAAATCCAAATTTGAACGAGTTTCAATCGAAAATTCAAATTCAACCTAATTTTAACCTGGTTTCAACCGAATATTAGAATTTCACCCAATTTCAACAAGAATTTAAATCCAATTTTTACCTGAAATCTGAATTCAACCCAATTTCAACCGAAAATTCAAATTCCACCAAAACTTAGTAAGTATTTAAATAACATTTCAACCTGAAATCCAAATTCAGTCGGATTTTCGGTTGAAATCGGGTTGAAATTATGTTAAATCAAATTTTGAGTTAAAATTGATTCGAATTTGGATTTTTGTTGAAATGCTTACTAAAATTGGATGGAATTCGGATATTCAGTTGAAATTAGGGTGAAATTGGATTTTGAGTTGAAATTGGGTTGAAATTCTTGTTTAAATTGGGTGAAATTTGGATTTTCGGTTGCAATCGGTTTGAAATTGAGTTGAATTTAGATTTCGAGTTGGAATATGTTCAAATTTGGATTTTTGTAATTCGGATTCGGATTGAAATCGGGTTGAAATTGTGTTTACCAAGAGTTAGTATTTGTGTGTGGATATGATTAATTTGATAAGTTTGTGTTTTTTAAACAAAATTTTAACATTTAAAATTTTTAGGTTCAAAATAATAATTTGTGTTTTATAGATAACAATTAAAAAGTTTGGTATTTTCTATCTAAAGTTTATGTTTTAAGTGAAATTTTTTTAAATTAAAAAATAATTCATGTTTTATAGATTAAAATAAAATAATTTGATATTTTTATATTATATTCTCTTGATAGAGAGATAATTGAGGTTAAGATTGCTAGAAAACAAATGAATAAAATTAAAAAAAATATTAAAATTATTGTTATATGTTGTTATTTATAAATAATTATAATATTTATATTTATTTTTATGCATATCCAAATTTTCAATTTGAATTTAGATTGGATATAAATAAATTAAATATAATAATTTAAATATTTTATGGATCTATTTTTTTTTTTATCTTTCACACGCGTTTGGCCACGTTGAGAGCCACCGTATTTGTCGTCACCATGTCCGATCTCGGACATAAAAGCGCTCTTGCCTTCTACTCTCTTTCTATCTCTATATCTCACTCGTTTTGACTTTTGTTGACTTGAAAAGTTTCGACAATGGGCAACAAGCACGGCATCTCCAAGAGTAAAATCTCCGATCCTCCGCCGTCCTCCTCCTCCAATAACGATCATGTCCCAGTTTCCGGCGAAAGCCGTGGATCCTCTAGTTCTGGGGGCTCCCGCGCGACATCTAATCAGCAGATCGGTCGAATCCTGGGCCGACCGATGGAGAACGTAAGGACCACCTACGAGTTCGGTCGCGAGCTCGGCCGGGGCCAGTTTGGTGTGACCTACCTCGTTACGCACAAGGAGAGCAGGAAACAGTTCGCGTGCAAATCGATCCCCACGCGCCGCCTTGTCCACCGTGACGACATTGAAGATGTCCGCCGTGAGGTCCAGATCATGCATCACCTCACGGGTCACCGGTAATTTTTACAGCCAATGCTTCTTCTGGGTTTCCGACAGCAGTCCTAAATGTTTCGTTCTCGTTTCCAATTTTCGTCTTTTAAGTTCTGATTCGATGAAGAAAAAATTTATTGGGCTGTCACTACAATTCCATAGAAATGATGAAGTTACTTTCTAAGGATCTAAAATCTTTTCTTACCGTTATATGTAACTATGGATTCTCTCTAGTTAGTGATGCAATGTCTAAGACAGATTCAAGTCTAGTGGGCAAAGTTTACGAATTTAACCACCGAAGTCTGGTGGGTTGGAAAAAGATAATGCGATCTTTGATTTAGATTACCTTTTGAGCGTAGATTAGGAGTTTAATTGGTCATAAATAAACTAGTTACCTGGGACCTCAAGTTGATACTGGTCAACGAGTGGAATGTGTAGGAACATAGTGGAATTGAAAGGAGCATATGAAGATAGGCAGTCAGTGAATCTGGTGATGGAGCTGTGTGAGGGAGGGGAATTGTTCGATCGGATCATAGCTAAAGGGCATTACTCGGAGAGAGCAGCTGCAGAGTTATGCCGACAGATGGTTACAGTTGTGCATAATTGCCACTCTATGGGTGTAATGCACAGAGACTTGAAGCCCGAGAATTTTCTCTTTTTGAGTAATGATGAGAACTCGCCGCTGAAAGCTACAGATTTTGGGCTCTCTGTGTTCTTCAAGCCAGGTACATTGACCTTGATGCTGTCCTATTCAGTATTTCGTACATAATACGTGTAATTGTGATTTGCTTTCTTAAATCAGTTTTTATATCTTCATCTCCGTGTTGGTTCTCAATGGACTTGAACTATATAGCTGGATTGTTAGTGCAGGCGAAGTCTTTAAGGACCTCGTAGGAAGCGCATACTATGTTGCCCCAGAAGTTCTACGTCGGAACTATGGACCTGAGGCCGATATCTGGAGTGCTGGAGTGATACTTTACATCCTTCTTTCTGGTGTCCCACCTTTCTGGGGAGGTATCACTTTTTTTCTTGCACGTCGCCATTTTAGTTATCCTTTCTGTTTTTGTTTGTCATGCGTATTTCCGTGTGCAGAGAGTGAACAAGGCATTTTTGACGCCATTCTTCGTGGACACCTTGATTTTTCGTGTGATCCTTGGCCTTCAATATCTAGCGGTGCCAAAGACCTTGTGAAGAAAATGTTAACATATGATCCCAAAGAGCGCCTTACAGCTTCGGAAGTGCTAAGTGAGTCATCGATTGTATTTTACCTTGGCGAGTGTGTTTCGACGAGAACAATGAATTAACAGTTGATGCCATTCGATGTTTTTTTTCTCCAATGTATTGATTGCTTAATTTACATTGCAGATCATATATGGATGAGAGAAGGAGGGGAGGCATCTGATAAACCACTTGACATTGCTGTGTTGTCCAGGATGAAACAATTCCAGGCGATGAACAAACTCAAGAAGATAGCTCTAAAGGTAAGAAGAACAGTAGTGAAACTATATTTTATCGACATCACTTCGATCGTTTTCAATTTCGTTCTTGATCTAAACGGATTTCATCTTCTCCTTTACATTTCAGGTCATTGCAGAGAATCTCTCAGAAGAAGAAATCATGGGTCTGAAAGAGATGTTCAAATCTTTAGACACTGATAACAGTGGAACAATCACCTTAGAGGAGTTGAAAGTTGGTCTCCCTAAACTTGGTTCTAAGATCACAGAAGCTGAAATCAGACAGTTAATGGAAGCTGTAAGTCTTTCTTACACCTTAAATTTTAACTCCATTTCATGACATTGGATTCTCTTCTTCAAGAAAGTAGATCGATCTTACAGAGCTCATTGCATTTACAGGCCGATGTCGATGGAGACGGATCAATTGATTACTTGGAGTTTATATCTGCCACGATGCACATGAACAGAATAGAACGCGAGGATCACTTATACACCGCTTTCCAGTACTTCGACAAGGACAACAGCGGGTAATTATCAATCTTTTCTTTTCTTTTCTTCGTGTTTTGGGGCATCTCAACATCTTCTCGATGTTTATCTAAACGGGTTTTTTGTTCCTTGTGCTGTAGGTACATAACCATGGAAGAACTCGAACAGGCCTTAAAGAAATACAACATGGGCGACGAGAAGTCCATCAAAGAGATCCTTGCTGAAGTAGACAGCGATCACGTAAGTTCTCCAATCTCTTCATCTTCACTATTTAAGTTTTCAACTTTACGGATCACATAGTTTAAATTATATAAATAACTAAGAGCTCGATCCTTTTCCCACATTGAAATAAATAGTTATTTAATATAATATATAAATAGTATGAACCAATTCACCGATTGTCAATTGGTTTAAGTTTGAAATTCGTCTATCTATTCAAGTTCCAGTCGTGATTCTCACCACGTTGGCGTTTTTTGGGCAATGTAGGATGGAAGAATAAACTACGAAGAGTTCGTAGCAATGATGAAAAAGGGGAATCCTGAAATGGTAACTAACCGTCGCCGAAAATGATTTTCATTTGCTGCAATCATACAAACAAATGTTTACGTTGAGTTCTCTTTCCTACATTAACGTACCTCTCACTACTTGCCATTTCATCGACAATATTTGGTATTTGATGTTTTTTTATAAAAAAAAATCTTATAAATTTCAATCTATTTCAATATTGGATTTATTCATTCTACATAATTCGTCTGTATTTTTTGTATCCTCGCATATCAAATGATTGGTTATATTTGCGGTTATACATGTCTACCCATGGATCATTTGATTGGTAATGTTTTGACCAAGGAAAGTTTTATCTTGTATATTTCCAGAACAAAATTATATTTTCATATTTTAAAAATAATAAATTATAATTTACAATCATCAACTAACCAAATTGGCAAGGGATATTAGACGTTGAATGAATGCATGTGTACACGTATATTTATTATGTATGGAAAAAACCATGAATTTGAGTACATTTATAAAAGACCACAAAACAAATATCCAAAAACTAACAAATAAAAGGGACCGAGGAAGAAGAAAGGCCCCGGGAGCTATGGATAGGCAAAGAAATGTATCAGTTAATAAGTACAAAAATTGTATAACAGACTCCAAAAACCAATAAAACAAACAATTCAAACTATAATTTTGTTCCTCTTAATAAAATGATCATTGTGAGCTTTTCGTTAGTTTCGGTTCGGATTGATCTCTCTGTAAATTATAATCTCTTTGTGTTGTCTCTAATACCATGCGGCTTCCTCGCAGGCATCAACATAATGATATGTTTTTAATACGCCATTAGTGTTTTTATTAACAACCTTGAAAGGTTTATATAATATAAGAATGAGATCTCTATATTGAGAGATTCTCGGTAACTAACTAAATATATCACATATTGAGTATGAAACTAAATATATATCGCATATTGAGTATTTTAACACCCCCAGCAATTCGTGCGGCAGTGGAGCGAACACACAGACTGGATCGAAAGTCGGGAAAAAAAATAAACGACAGGCCTTTGGTGAAGATATCCGTGAACTGCTGTGAAGATGGAACATGAAGGACATGGATGGAGCCAACCGCAACTTTCTCTCGAACAAAGTGGACCGGGTTTGACGAAAAGTAGACAACATTTACATTGTCGCAATATACGAGAGTTGAGCTTCGAAGAGGACAGTTTAATTCGAGCAGCAGGTTGCGTAGCTAGCACGTTTCAACGACAGCGTTAGCAACTGTGCGACTGCTTTTGCACTAGAACGTGACACCATCACCTGACGTTTGGAGGACCATGAGATCAGGTGTCCCCGAGGAAGTCACAATAGCCTGAGGTGGTACGTCGTGAATCAAAGCAGCCAACCCAATCAGCGTCTAAGTATGCTATAAGTCGCTATATAGAATAGGGATGGAGTTGTAGTCCAAGATGTGTGGTGCCCTTAACATAGCGAAGTACCTGTTTCATGGCATTGAGATATGGTTCACGAGGATCGTGCATAAAGAGAGATAATTATTGAACTGCCTACTGAAGATTCGGACGAGTGAACATGAGGTATTGGAGAGCACCAACGATGCTTCGGTAAGATGTGACGTCTGCAATTTGTGGACCTGTATCAGCTGAGAGCTTCCACTTTGTGTCTATCAGTGTAAGACATGGATTGCAGTTTTTCATACCAGCACGTCGGACAATGTCTTCTGCATATTTGGACTAGCTTAACATCAATCCTTCCGAGTTTCTCATTGCTGTAATGTCGAGAAAATGGTGTAGGGGACCCAAATCAGACATTGCAAACTCTGTTTTAAGGGCTAAGATGATTTTGTGGAGGAGGCTGTGAGGATGATGTCATCAACGTATAAGAGGAGCATGGCTTCTACAGTACCACGGTGAAAGATAAATAGGAAGGAGTCACATCGGCTCGATCAAAAATCAAGCTTGAGGATGAACTCAATTAACCTATGATTCCATGCTCGCGGTGCCTGTTCCAACCCATATAAGGAACGTTTTCAACTTGCAGACGTAACTCAGATGCTTTGGGTGACGGAATCCAGGAGGCTGAAACATGTACACTGTTTCCTTAAGATTGTTATGTAAGAATGCATTTTTTATATCTAGTTGATGCATCGGCCACTCTCGCGATAAAGCAAGACTAAGAACGGTGCGAATAGTTACAGGTTTCACAACTGAACTAAAGGTCTCATCCACATCAATGCCAAGTTGCTGCAATTTCTCGTTCGCCACCAATCGTGCTTTGTATCGAGCAAGAGACCCATCTATATGAAATTTGTGACGGAACAACTGTTAGAATTTGAGTGTTTAAGAAGAGAATAAGATGTTTGTAGAACTAAGAGAATAGAAAGAAGAATTAGGAATAAACTATTCATTCCATGAGTAGTTTAAGCATTACATAAGTGGTTCTATATATAGAGACCATGCGCTGAATTTAAACTACAATTAGAAGTAAACAAATACAACATAATTAATGAATTTGTCCTCATCTTTCACGGTTATAGAGGAGAAAGGGACAGCTCCTTGTTGCTTGGTTTCTTGAGTTGCACATGTGATTCTAATTACTCAAAAATAGCAATATTCCTTTCCTTCCTTCCAACGGCCACTTTGACTACCAAAGATAGTTTTTATTTAATCCTTAGAAGGTTATTAAGAACTAATCTATCCATATATGATTAATCTCATATATGTAGAATTAATTCTTAACACTCCCCCTCAAGCTTAACTATAGTGTACTACTATTGATAAGCTTGACCCATGGCTCCTTGCCTCATTAAAACCTAAGTGGGAAAACCCAATGGGACAAAATCACACTTAGGAGAAAGAGTACAATTCATTGCCATGTTAGACATATCATGTCCGAATGTTTGTGAGTCCAAGCCGAGGGAATATGGACTCACAAATTTTCTTGTTTGTAGCCTTGGTGAAAATGTTGGCAATTGATCTTCACTTCTTGTATTGCACGGTAGAATTACTCCTTGTTCAATCATTTGTCTAACCTTGTGAGAATCCACTTCAATGTGCTTTGTCCTCTCATGAAACACCGGATTGGACGCAATGTGGATGGCGGCTTGGTTATCACAATGCATTGTAATGGGAGATGATGTCTCAATGCCCAAGTCCGTGAGAACATTTCTAATCCATACTAACTCATTGGTTAACTTCCTCATTGCTCGGTACTCGGCTTCCGCACTTGAACATGAAACCACCTTTTGCTTCTTGCTCTTCCAAGTAACTAGATTGCCTCCTATAAATGTGCAATAGCCCGTGGTTGACTTCCTATCCACTCGGTCCCCGACCCAATCCGCATCACAATATTCTACAATCTCCGTGTTTTTGTTGCATCCCATCCATACTCCTTGATCCTTTGTTCCACTTAAATATCTTAGGATCCGTTCAACCATCTTCCAATGATAAGTTGTTGGATCTTGCATATATTGGCTCACTTGGTTCACCGCAAAACAAATGTCCGGCCTTGTTATGGTGAGATAGATCAATTTCCCAACCATTCTCCTATAGAGTTTAGGGTCTTCAAATGGCTCATCATCTATCTCCCCCTTACGCATCACTTTGTATCCATCTTCTAGTGGAGTTCTTGCTATTCTTCCTTCCATTGTACCTAGCTCATTCAACATATCAAGGGTGTACTTTCTTTGGGATAGAAATAGTCCTTCCTTAGAACGACATATTTCTATTCCTAGAAAGTACTTTAGTTCTCCTAAATCCTTAATATCAAACATAGTTTTAAGATATACCTTAGTGGCTTCCACGCCTTCTATGTCACTTCCCGTGATGATTATATCATCAACATAGACAAGCACCACCACCCTTCCCTTTGAGCTTGGCAATGTGAATAGAGTATGATCGGCCTCGGATCTTCTAAAGCCACGTCCATTTAGTGTTGTGCTAAGCTTGTGGTACCACGCCTTGGGGATTGTTTAAGACCATAGATCGCCTTTCTAAGTCTTAAAACCTTTCCCGGTTTCACTATGTGTTCTAGCCCCGGAGGTGGATACATGTAGACCTCATCTTCTAATTCCCCTTGTAGAAATGCATTTTTGACATCCATTTGCCAAAGATTCCACTCAAGGTTCACGGCAAGGGAGAGTATGATCCGAATAGTATGGAGCTTTGCAACGGGAGCAAATGTATCTACATAGTCTTCTCCATACACTTGTGTGAATCCTCTTTCCACGAGTCTTGCTTTGTGCCTTTCTATGGACCCATCACTATTGTATTTGATCGTGAACACCCATTTGCTTGAGACGGCTTTCTTTCCCTTAGGTAATTCCGACTCAAACCAAGTTCCATTTATCTCCATTGCTTTGTGCTCATTCCCCACGGCATCTCTCCACACTTTATGCTCTTTGGCTTCTTCATATGTCTTCGGGATGTACTCCTCATCCAAGTTGGCCATAAAGACGTGTTGATGAGGGTACACGGCTAGAGAGCATGTTGCTTGAACTGGATGAGCATACCGCTTCACAATTGTAATACACTCTTTTTACCTTCCTTAGCCTTGCGCTTCTTCTTAATCCTTGTACCACTTCTTGTGTTTCAACCCTCGGCTCCTCTTGTACCTCGGCCTCATTTACATCTTGTACTTCTTGTACCTCGGAAATTCCTTGATAGTGAGCTTGATGTTCTTCCTCTTGAAATTTCATCTCATCCATGGCATTTATGTCAGCCTCGAACTGTCCATTTTCATTTCCCCCCTTCATGATCAACGGTATTGCCTTCTTGTGATCTTTCTTCCTCAAGTCTGGCTCTTTCTTCCTCAAGTCCGGCGCTTCTTGGTGTTAGATGGATGGTTGCGTTCCTTCTTGGTAGTTCAACGGTTCCTAACCGAAGTGTCTCCAAAATTTTCTTGAGGTTGTTAGCTTGGTCCGAAGGTGAACTTTCCATGAACTTTACATCTTTGGATACTAGAACTCGCCGTGTTGAGGGATCATAACACTTATACCCCTTTTGGGTAGTAGAATATCCAATGAACATAGCCTTTGTGCTTCTCGCCTCTAGTTTGTTTCTTTGTTCCCCGGGTACTAATACAAAACATACACAACCAAAAACTCGTAAGTGGTTAATAAGAGGTTTAGTTTTGTTTAATACCTCAAATGGGGAGAGATCTTGTATGACTTTTGTAGGGGTTCAGTTTATAAGATAGCATGCGGTTAATACCGCATCTCCCCAAAACCTTTTTGGTACACTTGTATGGAACATCATAGACCTTGCCACCTCCATTAGATGTCTATTTTTCCTCTCGGCTACAGCATTTTGTTGGGGAGTATATGGACAGCTTGTTTGGTGGATTATACCATGCTTAGATAGATGTAATGTGAAGGTTGTGCTCATATATTCTCCACCATTATCCGATCTAAAAATTTTAATCTTGGCATTAAAATGGTTAGTAACATAGTTTTGAAAATTTATAAATGCTTCTAGCACCCTATCCTTAGATTGTAACAAAGTAATCCATGTATACTTTGATTTTTTATCTATAAAAGTGACAAAATATTTATGGTTTTCTCTAGATAGACATGGGGCTGTCCACACATCACAAAATATTTATGGTTTTCTCTAGATAGGCATGGTGCTGTCCACACATCCTAATGCACAAGATCAACACAATTTTCATAGTTTGTGAGAGATTTAGAGAAAACAGTTCGACAATGTTTTCCTAGAATGCAAGCCTCACATTCATCCGGTTTAAAAGAAACATTAGGCAACATTAAGCTTAAGGTACGAACATGTGGATGTCCTAATCTAGCATGCCAAATAATATCATCATAAGAGACTGAAAAAGTTTTGAAAATATTAGAAGCATTAGAAACATCCGAAAATTTTAAAACATTCGAAAAAGACTTAGTGTCTTCAAGCATGTATAAATCATCCTTGGTGACTCCTTTGCCAAATATTTTCCTTGTCTTAATATCCTGAAAAGAAACCTCATTAGGACTAAAAATCACATTACAATTTAAATCATTTGTGGTTCTTTTAACCGATAACAAATTTGATGTAAACTTAGGCAAGTATAATGCTTTTGTATCTTTTTCAAATAAATTAAGAATTCCTTCACCTTCTATTGGAACCTTGTAACCATTTGCTACTATGACACTACCTAAGGCCGGTTTAATATTTCTTAAGAGATTAGCATCACTAATCATATGATGAGAAGCTCCGGAATCAATTAATAACAGTTTAGTATTTTTAGATGCAAGAAAACCTTTACCATCTTTATTACCGGAATTCTCCTTCAAGGCTTTGATGAGTGCTTCAATGTCGGACTTCTTGACCATCTCAGCTTGAGCATTCATCATGTAGGCGGCCATAGTCTTGAATTCATCCCCATGATTTTGAGAAGAAGATGCACCGGTCAGCTCTCCTTGTGTTTTGTTGGAAAAGTGAGCTCTTTGGTTCTTGAAATTATTGTTCCTTGGTGGCTTGAGGTGGGGATGAAGGATCCAACATTCCTCTTTAGTGTGTCCTTCATTTTTGCAATACACACATTTTTTGAATCCTTGTTTGCCGCCAAAGCCTCCAACGCCTCCTTGTTGAAAATGTCCCTTGTTTGCTAGTTGAATCATCTCGCCTTTGCCTCCAAATAAACCAAGTGACCCTTCTTCTTTTTGAATTTGAGCACACACATCCTCTAGGCTTGGTAGAGTGTCGGACCTAAGGATGTGCTTGATAACATCATTATAGGCGGGACTTAGGGTGAAGAGGAGACTAAAGACTTTATCTTGTTCTTTCCTCTCATTGAGAACTTTTGGATCAATGGAGCTCGGCCTTAAGATGTCTAGCTCCGCCCATAAGGACCTAAACCTCCCAAAATGTTTATTGAAGATCATCCCTTCTTGTGTGAGATTGTTGATTTCTCTTTTCACTTCATAAATCCGGCTTATATTGGAGATGTTGCCGAAAACCTTCTTGAGGATGTCCCATAATTCCTTTGCACTTTCACAATAGGAATAGGCTTCAAGGATTGATGGCTCAAGTGAGTTTTGAAGGAAAGATACGACAGCTTGATCTTCTTGTGTAGATTTTAGTGATTTTGGGACTGTTTTGAATTTAAAAAAGAAACGGACAGAATATGAGAAGAGAGATCGAGAGTTTGAGCTTAGAAACACAAGGGAATGATGAGAGAATAAATTAAAACCGCTCTGATAGCATGTTAGAATTTGAGTGTTTAAGAAGAGAATAAGATGTTTGTAGAACTAAGAGAATAGAAAGAAGAACTAGGAATAAACTTGAATTCATTCCATGAGTTTAAGCATTACATAAGTGGTTCTATATATAGAGACCATGAGCTGAATTTAAACTACAATTAGAAGTAAACAAGTACAACATAATTAATGAATTTGTCCTCATCTTTCACGGTTATAGAGGAGAAAGGGACAGCTCCTTGTTGCTTGGTTTCTTGAGTTGCACATGTGATTCTAATTACTCAAAAATAGCAATATTCCTTTCCTTCCTTCCAACGGCCACTTTGACTACCAAATATAGTTCTGTGTGTTTTATTTAATCCGTAGGAGGTTATTAAGAACTAATCTTTCCATATATGATTCATCTCATATATGTAGAATTAATTCTTAACAACAACCACATAGAACGAATGATGTTGACATTAGGTGGTCTTGGAACCAAGTCCCATGTCCCACTCTTAAGAAGATCAAACTCACTTTGCATTGCATTACGCCCACAGATCCTCTAAGGCTTTGATATGAGAGGTAGGTAACAGTGAAAGGGTGGAAGTATGCAGATTAAGAATTTTCCGAAGTTTGTGAACTCCGGTTTGGCTTTGGGTAGTCATGGAATGTGTACGGGTGATGGGTACAAGGGATTGGTTTTGAGGTTGCTGCAGATTTGGTGAGTAGAGCATTTGGTGGAGAATAGGAGCTGGTGTAGGTTCAGCTTCGAGAAAAGAGTATGAATCAGAGTTTGGTTCGGGTGTTTGTGAAAAAGGGAAGACGTTCTCGTCACAGACGACATGGCGAGAGATAATGATACGATGTGAGAGTAAGTCGAAACATCGGAATCCTTCGTGATTGCTCGGTAACCAAGGAAAACGCAAGGTGTTGAGCGGGGAGCTAGTTTTTGTGATGTGGTAGGTGTAATATTTGGAAATCATAGACAACTGAATACCTTTAAATGGTCGAGAGAGACA
>CM071866.1:35554340-35585273 GCA_036759665.1 Gynandropsis gynandra | reverse complement strand
TTGGATCAAGGTTGACGGTAAGAGATTCACGAGATGTGTAGTTATATGTAATGTCTCTACCCCAAATGTGCGAGGTAAATGACATTGAAAAAGAGGACTACGGATGATATTGTTCAGTGTGCGGATCATGCGCTCAGTTTTCCCGTTTATTAGGGAAGTTTGAGGGCAAGAGAAACGAAGAGCAATGCCATGGGAGTCAAAGAACAACCGAAGAGCTCGATTGTCAAATTCTCCCTCGTGATCGCATTGAAAAATCTGGATTTTGTTTTTGCGAAATTGATTATGAACATAGGGGTGAAAGTGAATGGCGAAAACACCACTATTGCGGCGAAGAGGATATACCCAGACAAAGTGTGAAAATTGGTTGAGGAAGAGGACGCAATATTTAATACCATTCGAGCTTGTGATCGGTTAAGTCAAAATGTCGGAGTGAACAATGTGGAAAGGAAATTGAGCCAAAGATTTTGATTTATTAAAAGGTAAACGAATGTGTGTTTTTGAGTTGACATGCACGATAAAGAGAATGTGCATTATCTTTAGTACATTTGAATAAACCCAATGAAAGCAATAAACGAAAAGTAGAGTCGTCGGGATGGTCGAGACGATGATGCCAGGTGGAACTTGAGACGAGAAAGGTTTGATGGGAGGTGGGAGGCCAAGTGTAACACCCTGGGTCCTAGGGTGGACCGCATCCGGAGGGACGACCGTTTTGATGGGCATGCCTTACGTCACAACAAGTAATCACGTACGCGGGGACGTATGACAAGGTGACCGGTGGGTGTACCGTGGGGATGGTAAGGCCCGAGACCGTGGCCATCGGATTGGTCCGGGACGATACTTGGTGGAACGTGATGCTGAACCCGGACATTTTGTGGTTCAAGTGCTGGTTCGAGATGGATGGATGGTTCCGGAGCTGGACGGACGGTTGCTGAGCTGGACGGACTGTTGCGGAGCTGGTTGGACGGTTGCGGAGCTTAGCACGTGAGGCGAACGTGGGAGTTGAACGAGGCAAGGCGCCAAGCTGGAGTCTCGTAACTGCCCGAGTAGTGGGACCGTAACCGCTTACATAATTGGTTTTGTAACCGCCCAGGCAGTTAGGGGCTTGTCCCTGCCGTGTAAATAGACCTTATAATGTCCTTGTTGCGGACGGAATGAACGGTATGTTGTTGTACTGACTTTCGAAATTAATACAAGTCCTGAGTATTTTCACAAAAAGACTCTTGTGTGTGTTCGTTTATGGAAAGGCTGAGTAAGGTGTTGCACTTACTACCAGTCACGGTCCGTAATAATTTATAGTGCCGTGACAACTTGGTATCAGAGCCTCGATTTCGGCTCAGTCGTGAAGAATCCTACAATGCCGAGAATGAGGAGTTACCAAAGGCTTGATCGGATTGAAGGTTTCCTGGGTATCAACGGTTATCACCCCATCGATTCCGAAGATACTGTGGTTCGGTCTCTCGGAAGTCTTGCTGAGAAGGTGACCGATATAAGTCGGACTCTCCAGAGAGTTTTGGAAGTCGGAATCGGACCCCGGAACACTCCCCCTGCTGATCCCAATTCGTCGAACGGGGCTGCTCGAAACAAGGGGATTGTCGAGGTCCTCTGGGAGGAGATTAGTGCGCTGAAGGTGGCACTAGCGGCTAATAATAAGGAAAACTTATCCAAGCGAGTTCACATCCCAAGTCTGAAGTCCTTCGAGGGTGTTCGTGATGCAAGGGTCATGGAAAACGGTTTGTGGGACGTGGAGCATTACTTCAAGACCACGAATGTCCCTAAGGAGCACAAGGTGGATATCGCTACGACTTTCCTTGTCGGTGATGCCAAGTTTTGGTCGCGCACGCTCTTATCTTCTGGCGACCATTTTGGGGGAAATGTTGTCCCGAATGTGTCCTGGGAGAAAATGAAGGGAGATCTGAGGAATCAGTTTCTGCCGACCAATGTCTCATTCATGACGCGAGAGAAACTGAAAAATCTTCAGCAGACCGGTACCCCGCGGGAGTACGTTCGCTCGTTCATGTCCCATCTGCTAGACGTGAAAAACATGTCGGAGGACAAGCTATTCTATTTCCTCTCCGGGCTGAAGCCTTGGGCGCAGATTGAACTGTGGCGTCAAAAGGTTAACACCCTAGACGCATCGACAACTACGACAGAGGCCTTGGATGATTTTAAGGTTGTATCGTTGTCCGGTGACCTGAACAAGAAGAAAAGCGGGAAGAAGAGAAAGCATTACAAAGGGTACAAGAAGTCGGATAAGTACTCCGGAGGGAAATCCGAGAAAGGTGAAACTAGTGCTCCCGGAAAAGCGAAAGAAAGTGGTTGCTTCATATGCAAAGGACCTCATCTCATGAGGGACTATCCGAAGAAGCAAAGGCTCGCAGAACTACAGGCTGAGTTGGGAGCCAAAGGTTCCTCCGGAGATGATGAAAATACTTCTAGAGAAGAGGAGCATGACATCCTTAACACGATGCGCCTGTTGGGAGCCATTCGAGTTCCCCAAGCCTCGTACGAAGGCCTGATGTACTGTCGAGTCGGGATAAATGGAAAGGAAATCAAGGCAATGATGGACACGGGAGCCACACACAATTTCATGAAGGCCGATGTTGCCAAAGAATTGGGGCTGAATTTGCGTCCGACGCAGAATACCATGAAGGCCGTCAATTCTGGCGCGAGTGCTGCATGGGGATTGCAGAAGAAGTTGTAACCGAATTCGGAGAGTGGTCCGGACCCCTTGAGTTCATTATCGTCAATATTGATGATTATGATCTTGTTTTGGGAAACTATTTCCTTAAACGCACCAAAGTCGTGGTGATGCCACACCTGGGTGGCGTGTTTATCGGTGACGAGAAGAAGCCTTGTTTCATCAAAGCCCAAGTGGCCAAGGGGAATGCCAAAGCGAAGACTGGGTTGTTGTCGGCGTTTCAACTAAAGCGGGGTGTTCGGCATGGCACAACTACCATCGTAGCTGCCCTTGTCGAAACCAAGCCTAGGAAAATGACTGAGGTCCCAAATGAAATCGCGGGCGTGCTGGCGGAGTTTACGGACAGAATTCCGCCAGAGCTACCAAAGAGATTACCGTCGCGAAGGCCAGTCGACCATATCGAATGGGTCCGGCGGAGTTGGCCGAACTAACGAAACAACCGGACGAGCTGTTGGAAGCTGGGTTCATTCAGCCGTCCAAGGCCCTTTACGGATTCCCTGTTCTGTTTTAGAAGAAGGCAGACGGTTCAATGCGGATGTGCGTGGATTACCAGGTGTTGAATAAAGTGTCGGTGAAAGATAAGTACCCGATACCATAGACGGATGATCTGTTCAATAGACTATCGAAGGCCAAGGTATACACCAAACTTGACTTACGATCAGGCTATTGGCAGGTTCGTATTTCAGAGGGAGACGAATCGAAGACCACGTGTGTGACAAGATATGGTGGATACGAGTTCTTGGTGATGTCGTTCGGGCATACGAACGCCCCAACCACATTCTGCCGCCTGATGAATGAGGTACTTTACGAGTTCCTCGACAAGTTTGTGGTTGTTTATCTTGACGATATTGTGATTTATTCGGAGACGCTAGAGAAGCATGTCAAACATTTGAGGTTGTTCTTTGGGAAGCTGCGGGAACATGATATGTATGTGAAGAAGGAAAAATGCGAATTCGGGCAAGCCGACATCATGTTCCTCGGACACAAAATCTCAAATGGGTGTGTTCGGATGGACGAAGCCAAAGTTCGGGCCATCCTCAATTGGGAGCCTCCCCAGATGATACCGGATCTACGTTAAGGGATATTTAGAACGGGTAGCCCCACTGACGGATCTATTGAAGAAGAACGAACGGTGGACATGGTCGGATCGATGTCAGGAGGCATTCGAGGATCTCAAGATGGCAGTATCCTCAGAGCCAGTCTTGAAGCTCCCGGAATTTGACAAGCCATTTGAGGTACATACGGATGCATCTGGCCGAGCATTTGGTGGTGTTCTTGTGCAGGATGGGCATCCGGTGGCGTTTGAGGGCCGAAAGCTGTAACCGGCCAAGGAAAGGTACAACACTCATGAGAAGGAGATGCTGGCCGTGGTGCACTGCCTACGGATTTGGAGGCATTATCTGTTGGGAACGCGGTTCGTGGTGAAGACGGACAACATTGCCAACACCTATTTCTAGACCCATAAAAATCTATCCGCGAAGCAGGCGAGATGGCAAGAGTTCTTACAGGAGTATGATTTCTCGTGGGAACACAAATCCGGGAAACATAACTTGGTCCCCGACGCAATCAGCACGAAACACTCCGAGACGGTGACCACAGTGGTGGCCGCGCTTTCTCAAGTCGAGACAGACTTTGTGGATAAAGTGCGGGAGGCCGCGGAGAAGGATGGGGAATACAATAAGCTATGCCAACAAGTGACGAATGGAATTATTCGGCGGTGTTGGATCGAGGGTGGGCTGTTATATGCTCGTGGGAGACGTTTGTATGTTCCTGGGACGGAACTTCGTCAATAACTTTTGCGGAAAGTCCATGACGCCCGATGGTCCGGTCATCCGAGACGTCAGCGGACTTTGGCCTTGTTGAAGCGGACATACTATTGGCCGAAGGTGGATAGCGATGTGGAAGCATACGTCAAGTCCTGAATGATTTGCCAGCAGGATAAGGTGGAACGAGCGAGGCCGGCGGGACTTCTGCAGCCCCTGCCCATTCCGGAAAAGCCATGGGTTTCAGTGTCCATGGATTTCATAACCGGATTCCCTGTAGTTCATGGGAAGGGGTCGGTTATGGTTGTCATGGACCGCTTTTCCAAATATGCGGTGTTCATCCCTGCCCCGAGTGCTTGTCCTGCCCAGGAAGCCGCAAGGTTATTCCATGATCACATGGTTAAATACTTTGGCTTACCGCGGGACATCGTGAGCGACCGGGATGCGCGATTTACAGGAAGATTCTGGACGAGCTTGTTCAATACAATGGGTTCGGAGTTGAAGTTTTCAACGACCAACCATCCTCAGGCGGACGGGCAAACGGGGAGGATCAATGCGGTACTAGAGGAATACCTGCGGCACTACGTGAGTGCGTCGCAGAAAAATTGGGTGGATCTTTTGGATATGGCGCAGTTCGCGTATAACGTTCAGAAGTCAAGCGCCACGGGATTCAGTCTCTTTGTAGTTGCGATGGGATGGCAACCTCTGACCCCGCAGGAGATACTTCTGCAAGGTAAAAACTCTAACTGTCCTGCTGCTGATCGGTTCGTGAGGGATTGACAGGAAATGCTGGCGGAGGCCAGTGACAACTTAGAGAAGGCGAGGCGAAGGATGAAAAAGTACGCCGACAAGGGCTGTCGACCGCTCGCGTTTAATGTAGGAGACCAAGTGTTGCTGAATAGGGGTGAGTGTTTCGGGTTACTCGGACCGACCCAACCCGAAAAACCCAACCCATGAGATAAATGGGTTTTGTAGAAAACCCATATGAGTTCAAGATCTAAAACCCAATTGGGTTCGGATCGGTCCGGGTTGCGTTCGGGAGAATCCGAGGAACCCGAAAAAAAACCCTAACCTTTCTAACCTAATTGTTTGTATGTTAAATTTGGAACCCGAATTACCCGTTTAAACCCGAACTACCCATTTAAACACGAATTACCCGTTTAAAACCCGAATTACCCGTTTAAACTCGAATTACTCGTACTTAAATAACCCGAAGAACCTGAGAACCCTACAGAACTCAAAATACAATTCGGGTTTTTTTAGGTTCAATGTTTCAAAACCCGAACAACCCGAACCCAACCGGAAACCCGAGGAACCCGTCCCGGAAACCAAATAGGTTTTTTTGGGTTCAATTTTTTAGAACCCGAGGAACCCGAACCCAACCCGAACCCGAGGAGCTCGTCCCGAAACCTGAAACACCCACCCATGTTGCTGAAGCTGACGCCCCAAATTTGGAAGCGGATCAGTGCCAAGGATACTCAACGAGCAATTGTCCCGAGGTATGACGGACCTTTCATGGTGAAGGAAAATGTTAGGCCCGTGGCGTATCGGCTAGAGTTGCTGGAGAGGCTGAAGGTACACCGACATTTCATGTGAGTTACCTTAAGCCTTTTGTGTAGGATTCGGGAGCGATCCATCCGCAGGTCTTGTGGAATCCACCGATGGTTCGGAAGGAGTTCGACCGTGAGGTGGAGAAAATCCTTGATCGGAGAGTCAATGGCCAGATCAAGAAGAACCGTAGGGTCGAGTTCTTGGTGCACTTGAAGGGAAGTCCCGAAGCTGAGGCCTCGTGGGTACATGACACCACGTTGTGGCGATTCGAGGACAAGGTCCGGGAGTTCTTGACGAGGGCATCAAGCTCCTCTGGTGGGGGTGGTTTGTAACACCCTGGGTCCTAGGGTGGACCGCGTCCGGAGGGACGGTCGTTGTGATGGGCATGCCTTGCGTCACAACGAGTAATCACGTACGCAGGGGTATATGACAAGATGACCGGTGGGCGTACCGTGGGGATGGTAAGGTCCGAGACTGTGGCCATCGGGTTGGCCCGGGACGATACTTGGTGGAACGTAATAATGAACCCGGACGGTTCGTGGTTCAAGAGCTGGTTCGAGATGGATGGATGGTTCCGGAGCTGGACGAATGATTTGCTGAGCTGGACAGACTGTTGCAGAGCTGATTGGACGATTGTGGAGCTTAGCACGTGAGGCAAACGTGGGAGTTGAACGAGGCAAGGCGCCATGCTGGAGTCTCGTAACTGCCCGAGTAGTGGGACCGTAACTGCTCACGTAGTTGGTTTTGTAACCGCCCAGGCAGTTGGGGGCTTATCAATTCCGTGTAAATAGACCTTATAATGTCCTTGTTGCGGACATAATGAACGGTATGTTGTTCTACTAACTTGCGAAATCAATACAAGTCCCGAGTATTTTCACAAAAAGACTCTTGTGTGTGTTTGTTTACGGAAAGGCTGAGCAAGGTCTTGCCTTTACTGCCAGTCACGGTCCGTAGTAATTTATAGTGTCGTGACACCAAGTGCATGGAGATGTTGGGGAGAATAGGATAAAAAGGACCCGAGCTATCACATCGGAATAGTACTGTTTGCATCGCTTTGTAGCTTCATGGAAAAACGAAGAGAGTCAAATTCAATCGAACAATTATTATCATGAGTGAATTGACATACCGAGATGAGGTTTTTCACAATGGAAGGACTGATGAGAACCTTAGACAGGGTATAGTATGATGAGGTGTGCGGATGTGGGAGACATCTTTATGGATAACACGTATAGAAGATCTATCACTAATGTAAACATGTGGTTTGGTGCTCGAATTAAAAGTGGTTGTGAGTGTACCTGGTTGATCTGTGAGATGTGTCGTTGCTCTCGTATCCATATACCAAGAGGTGTATGATGGTGGTTTAAGGGTCATCGCGTTAAATGCATTTACCCAATCTGCAGGTTGGTGGCACTCGGATCTAGGTTGGTGGTAACAGATGCAACTGTAGAGGATCCTGTCGTGGCAATGTAAGCAGCCTCAGGTCGTGGTGTTGCTATCAGGTTAGAGTAACTGTGTTGCGGTCCATGAGCAGATGCTGAAACTATGTATGGTGTCGACAACATTGGTACAGGGCTCGGAGGATACCAACCGTAGGAGTAAGGTGACCAGTTCTGGTAATGGTGGGTCCATGGGTGTTGTTGTGGTGGAGCAGTGATCGTCTCGTTTTCATCGTTTTCATATGTATTTCTCGTATGATTTTAGGGATGTTTATGATATAGATACGATATTTACGTATGATTTCTGTATTCATTTTACTTGTTTTTGTGTTTTCGTGTTTTCGTGTCCTTACAGGTTTTAATACAAATTCGGTTCATTTCGAAGCTAAGGAACGTACACGGGACAAAGTATTAGCATCGAGGATCATAAAGGAGCAAACGAGATGAGAATTGGAGAATAACGACCAATATGTGAACATGCACGACCGACCATTGTGCCTTGCACGGTCGAGCCCTTCATTTGCCATCATGCACGGGCGGGCTAGAGATCAAGCACGGTCGAGCATTAGTGTCACAAATTATCCCAAAGAGCATCGCACGATCCGAGCTCCTACGTTGCACGGTCGGGCATTGGCTATCATCAAGCACGGTCGGCTTCCTTGTTGTGCACGACCGAGCTCACCGAGGAACAAGCACAGCACGACCAAGCTTTTTCATCAGCACGACCGGGCTCATCAAGGAAGAAGCACAACACGACCGAGCTCTTCCATTAGCACGATGGGGCAGCACTTCAAGGACCATCAGCACGACCGAGCTCTTCCTTCAGCATGATCGAGCAACATTTCAATGGACACACCCGGTCGGGCTTCACATCCTACACGGTCGGGCATGGAGACGTGCGGACCTGCAACATAGAAAAGGAAAGATTTCGACCGTGGAGAAGAAAAGGAAGATCAGGACAGAATAATGGAGAAGCACGACAAAAGAGGAAAGAATAGGAAAAGAAAGAGAAGATAGGATGAAAGAAAAGAAAGGGGTAAGGAATGAAGGACTGATTCGATTATAGACACACACATTAGATAGATGTTAGACACAAAGAATTACAGAAAGAGAGAGTTGCAAAGAGGGAGGGCTGTTCGTGAGCACTCTTGACGGAGAAGACATCCAAAAAGCATTGAAGATCGAATAGGGACTTTAGTTTTGTTTCATTTTTATGTTCTTTAAACTATCTATTTCGATTTTGTTGTTCACGTTCGAACGCATGAGCGAGTAGTCGTTTTGTTCTAGGAGAAAGGATTAGCCCATTGCTATCCCGAAACCTCTTTTAATTTATTTTTTGAATGCAATTTCCCGTTTTCGTTTATCTATGCTTTGTATGAGCATTTGATTGACTTGTGTTTACGAAGGCCAAGTAGATGCATGTTTTAGGAACTTAGAAGAAGGACCGAAAGGAGAAATCTAATTCCGAATAATCAGGCTTAGAACAACCGAGGCTAGGCAACGAAAGTAGGGTAGTAGCAGTTGAGGGTAAAACGGACGAATCATAGAAGTTATGGGTTTAGTTCAAGGTATTAGCCACGAAAGTAGGGGATAACTTGACTAGATCACGTGTCTATGCCTTGAAAAAGAGTAGATATCATATTAGGATCGTCCGTCTTAGATAACTTGATTAGGAATGCATGATTAGATAGGTTGATTGTTGGTTTCGGTAGTCTTGTGGTAAAACTGTAATCCTAGAACGTTTGTCTCACTGTTAAGAACTCGTTAGTTTATTTGCTTTTAGTTATTTCATTCATAAAACTAATACTTCTTTGTTTGCAAGATTGATTCGTAGTTTGAGTTTAGGTTGTGTTGCATAGTCCCTGTGAGATCGGCGCCTAGAGTACTATACATGTGTCATGCACTTGCGAGTAGTTTAGGTTAATTTAGTTTAACTTGGAACACATCAAATTTTTGGCATTGTTGTCGGGGACTATTTTCAACACGTCTTAGATTCGAACCTAGGATCATTCTTGTTTGTTTTCTTTTTGTTTTCTTTTGTTTCGATCTTTCTACCTAAATCTTTTTTATTTGTCCTTCGTAGAGCCGTCAGATCAAAGAAGAGATGGATAATCAGAATGGTATGTTGAACGACCATGGACATTTTCAGCAACAGCAACTCGCACCTCAACCGCGAGAACCACACGCTCCTCCATCACATCGCCTCAGAGACTACGTGGTACCGAACATGAACAATGTTCAGACCGCTATACGGATGTCTGTTGTTGTAAGAGAGAAGTTTGAAATTAATCCTGCAATGATCAACATATTTTATCAGAAGCAATTCATTTGTGGAAATCACGAGGATCCCCATCAGCACCTCAGAGACTTCCTAGATCTTTATGGTACGTTCTAGATACACAGAGTCTCGAAGGATGCAAGCTTACTATTCTCTTCCCTTTCTCAATTGGGAGACAAGCAAAAACATGGCTGCAACCGCTTCCCGCTGGTTCAATCACTACTTGGGACTAGGTCTGCACACTGATCCTATCACGGTTCTTTCCCCCGAGCAAGACGATTTAGATGATGGGAGAAATCACGACGTTTAGATGTCGATATGGAGAAACATTGTTTGAAGCATGGGAAAGATTTAAGGATCTTCTACAGATGTATCCACACCATGGTCTCGTGCAGTGGTATGTTATCCAAACCTTTTATAATGGGATTTCTGACGAACACCGAAAACATTGGAAAACGCTGCTAGAGGATCGTTTATGGACTTGAGTGTTGAGGAGGCATACGAGCTGATTGATAACCTCGCCATGAACTACACCATGTGGTCCACACCAAGAGGTATACCTAACAGAACTCGAGGTTTATATGAGCCAAATCAGAGCAGAGCGATGGGCAAGACAGCGAATGCTATGTACTGTATGAATTGCGGAGATACAGATCATGTGGCTTATCAATTCACGCTGCAATAGAACATGGAACACATGAATTATTCCCAACAGCAAGGAACCACGCAATTTAGAAATACCTACAACCCGAATAGGAGGAACCATCCGAACTTCTCATATCGAACGGGTAAGTATCCCTGACCCTCTTGAGATATATTTGAAGAAAGTTTGTAGGAACGCAAGACTCATGGATGAGGAAGCTGAGATGTAAACGAAATTCACGAGTGCCATTGAGGCACTAAGAGACGCCTCATGTGAGGAGATACCACACGAAACACACGCTGATTTTGCAGTGGAGAAGGCGCCCAAACTTGAGCTCGAAACTCTTCCTTCTTCTCTTCGGTATAGGTACATTGAAGGCGATAAAACATATCCTTCTGTTATGAATGCTAACTTGAGTGTAGATGAGTTGAGAAAGCCACGCATTCACATAGAGAAGCGTAGAAGAATCAGCTCTTCAATATGTACGCACGAAATTTCTAAGGAAGACAGCCACAAACCTTCTACTGAAACTCAATGGAAGCTGCACCCACACTTGACAGAGGTAATGGAAAACGACACCACAAAACTTTTTTATGCAGATAACATTTATCCAACCTCGGGCAACGAACGAGTGAATCTCGTGCATGACGTTCCAAAGAAAGAAGCAGTGACAGTGATCCACAATGCGAACGACAACCGCGCTAAGGGATGGCACGACAAAAAGATCCTACCTCATGGCTTCCAACTAGGTGACTTAGTTCTACTTTTCCATTCTCTTCCTAAGCTTTTCTCGGGCAAACTACCGTCCCATTGGTTTGTTCCTTTTCAGGTACGAGAGGTTTTCCCGCATGGAGCAGTAGAACTTTGGAGCGAGACGAGTGGGACGTTCAAAGCTAATAGGCAGCGACTAAAGCTCTACCAAGCCGCTCAACCGATCAAAATTGGAAAATACATTTCCCTTTTCGATCCACCCATCACGCAACTATTTTTCGTAGTTGTTTAGTTTCATACTTGTTTATCGTAAAAAAAACCACTACAAACATGACTTCACTTCTTCTACCCTCCATCGGAGCTTCACGCTGAGGGCGCCGTTCAATTCAAGTCCAGGGGAGCAACTCACGTTTGTCAGGTGACTTCGATAGATGATGTTCTACTTCTTTTGATGAGGATTATTAGATCGTATGAAAATGAGCTTGTTTTGCAGAATAAGAGCACACACTAACAGTCCGATGTCGATAGAGCATGATCTAAAATCGATATGAGTGCATCGACCTTGACACTTTTTCGATGGTTCAGGTCTAAATGGTGGGTTGGTTATCATTTTTCTACGTCCTAATGGCATGGCACAAATGCCATCTACTCCGCTGCACTCTTGAACGAGATGTATGAGTATACCGTCATCGGTAGTTTGGGTCTAAGTAGAGGCTGGATCCTTTCAAATTCTGATGTCCTAGGAGCCTAGTGTGTCTGCACAACATAAAATAAAATAGAGAAAAAGAAGAAGAAAGAAGAAAGAAAAAAAATAAAGAAAGAAAGAAGCTTGGAAATGAAACAAGTATGCTAAATTGTTGTACATTTAGCATTTGTCTGAAGTCTTGTTTGGTAAAGAGAGTTACGGTTGCTTGTTTAGTTTGACTTCGATTGTTTTCTCGTAGGTAGCCTTGGTGAACCTAGGATGAAGACTGAAAATTTAATTAGGCCAAATTTGTTCCCGATTTGCTAGTTGATCTATTAGGTTTGCTTTAGCGGTATTTCTAGGAGAAAGGGGAATTCTCCACGTTTACGTTTGCTTAGGGACAAGCAAACATTCAAGTGTGGTGGATTTTGATCGTCTCGTTTTCATACGTATTTCTCGTATGATTTTAGGGATGTTTATGATATAGATGCGATATTTACGTATGATTTTTGTATCTGTTCTACTCGTTTTCGTGTTTTCGTGTCCTTATAGGTTTTAATGCAAATTCAGTTCATTTGAAAACTAAGGAACGTACACGAGACAAAGTACTAGCATCGAGGATTGTAACAGAGCAAACGGGATGAGAAACGGAGAGTAACGGGCAAGGTGTGAACATGCGCGGCCGACCATTGTGCCTGGCACGGTTGGGCACTTCATTTTCCATCATGCACGGTCGGGCTAGAGATCAAGCACGGTCAAACATTAGTGTCACAAATTATCCCCAAGAGCATCGCACGACCCGGGCTCCTACGTTGCACGGTCGGGCATTGGCTATCATCAAGCACGGTCGGGCTTCCTTGTTGTGCACGATCGGGCTCATCAAAGAACAAGCAAAGCACGACCGAGCTCTTTTATCAGCACGACCGGGCTCATCAA
Organism: Gynandropsis gynandra; assembly: GCA_036759665.1. NCBI lineage: Eukaryota > Viridiplantae > Streptophyta > Magnoliopsida > Brassicales > Cleomaceae > Gynandropsis > Gynandropsis gynandra. The sequence continues at coordinate 35,572,572 of CM071866.1, read as the reverse complement.
GGAACAAGCACAGCACGACCAAGCTCTTCCATCAGCACGATCAGGCAGCACTTCAAGGACCATCAACACGACCAAGCTCTTCCTTCAGCACGATCGGGCAACACTTCAAGGGACACGCCCGATTGGGCTTCACATCCTGCACAACCGAGCATGGAGACGCACGGACCTGCAACACAGAAAAGGAAAGATTCCAGCCATGGAGAAGAAAAGGAAGATCACGAGAGAAGAATGGAAAAGCACGGTAAAAGAGGAAAGGAAATAGAAGAGGAGAGGAAAGAAAAGAAATGGGTCAAGGAACGAAGTACTGATTCGGTTACAGACACACACGTTAGACAGACGTTAGACACAAAGAATTACAGACAGAGGGAGTTGCAGAAAAGGAGAGTTGTTCGTGAGCACTCTTGACGGAGGAGACATCCAAAAAGAATTGAAGATCGAATAGGGACTTCGATTTCGTTTTGTTTTTATGTTCTTTAAACTATCTATTTCGATTATGTTGTTTGCTTTCGAACGCATGAGCGAGTAGTCATTTTGTTCTAGGAGAACGGATTAGCCCATGGTTATCCTCGAACCTCTTTTATTTATCTTTGAATGCAATTTCCCGTTTTCGTTTATCTATTCTTTGTCTGAGCGTTTGATTGATTTGTGTTTACGAAGGTCAAGTAGATGCATGTTTTGGGAACTTAGAAGAATGACCAAAAGGAGAATTCTAACTTTAGCTAATCAGGCTTAGAACAACCGAGGCTAGGCCACGAAAGTAGGGAAGTAGCGGTTGAGGGTAAAACGGATGAATCATAGAACGTGTGGGTTTAAATCAAGGTGTCAACCATGAAAGTAGGGGATAACTTGACTAGATCACGTATCTATGACTTGAGAGAGGGTAGATACCATTTTAGGATTGTCCACCTCAGATAACTTGATTGGGAAAGCATGATTAGATAGATTGATTGTTGGTTTCGGTAGTTATGTGGTGAAACCGTAATCCTAGAACGTTTTTCTCACTGTTAAGAACTCGTTAGTTTATTTGCTTTTGGTTATTTCATTCCTAAAACCAATACTTTGTTGTTTGAAAGTTTGACACATAGTATGAGTTTAGGTTGTGTTGCGTACTCCCTATGGGATCGTCACCTAGAGTAAGTACTACACAAGTGACGTGCACTTGCGGGTAGTTTAGGTTAATTCAGTTTAACTTGGAACGCATCAAGCAGAGTACGGTGGTTGCTGATTATGGGAGAGCCACCATTATTGCGAATGAAAACCAGATGACCTGTTGTTGCGCTGTCCCCTGTTTCCTCTGCCTCGCGATCGACTACGATTGTGTTGATAGTGCCACTAAGATTTTTGTTGATTAGATTGCGAGAGTACGAGCTTTGATCAACCAATACCACCGTTGGCAATGATGAATGGGATCCGGTCGGCGATGATGTGAGAAGTGTTGTTCCTCCAATGTGACATAGATTGAGCCTCATCGAACGTGGGAAACAACTTGCCGTGTTGAATGACATTGATGATGGCATCAAACTTATCATTAAGACCATTAAGATACTCATCACCAAAGCTTGTTCCGAGATCAGAGCATCTAGATTTGCAAGGAGATCTGATAGTTTTTGTATCTTGTTGCAGTAGGAGTGGACCGTCATATCACCTATAGTGATTATGTGCAGCTCATTATCCAGTTGAATGGATCGAGCCTCCTTGTTATCGCGAAAACGTCGCTCAAGGTGTAACCATGTTTCACGTGCGATGGATTTCTTTTTCAGTACATCCTGGAGAAGGGATTTGGAGATTGTACGATAAATCCAGAGTTTCACAAGACCGTCAATGCGGGACCATTCCTCGGTAGTCGGTGTGGTTACGGGGGCGGAGCCGTCGATGTGGCTCAAAACGCCAAAACTTAGACAATGCGTCTCGAAAACATCACGCCATGGGTCATAGTTGAGTTCTTCCATATCAAGGATGATGGGAATGTGAGACTTGAATATTTTTCTGTGTGTTTCTATTAACAACTTTGAAAGGTTTATATAATACAAGAATAAGATCTCTATATTGAGAGATTCTCGGTAACTAAATGGCAACTAAATATATGGCATATTGAGTATGGCAACTATATATATATATATATATTAACAGTAAGAAGATATTGAGAGATTGTCGATAACCAAGTCAACGAGAATTAAGAAGAGCAAGTTGCTATAGAGAAACAGATTGTCGTGGAATGAAGAAAAGTTATATATCTTTTAAATGAACTTTATAATATTGTGATTTGATTGTGTTTGTTGCGGCAGGTTATTGTTTGTGGTTTGTTGTGTAGTTGTTTTATTTTTCTGTTTAAAAATAGTTAAGTAATCATGGTTTGTAAATATTGGAGATCAGAATGAATATTCATGTATATACGGCAAGATTATGTTTCCTATTTCTAGTAGAACTCTAAATAGGCAAGAGTCCTTATTTGTTTGAGCCTGTACGATTGTATATATACTGTATGGTGAATGAATGGAAAACCTGATTGGTTTTGGGCACAATCGCCTATTATGGTATCAGAGCAGTCTCTTATGAAAACCTAAATATTGTGCCCAAAACCAATTAGGTTTTCCATTCATTCACCATACAGTATATATACAATCGTACAGGCTCAAACAAATAAGGACTCTTGCCTATTTAGAGTTCTACTAGAAATAGGAAACATAATCTTGCCGTATATACATGAATATTCATTCTGATCTCCAATACTCCCCCTCAAGTTGGAGCATGTAAGTTACGAATGCCCAACTTGTGAAGAAGATATGAGAATTGTTGTCGTCCAAGTGCTTTGGTGAAGATATCGGCCAGTTGCTCCGTCGTCCGTAGATGTGAAGTAGAAACACGTCCCGCCTTGATCTCATCTCGCACAAAATGACAGTCAATCTCGATGTGTTTGGTCCGTTCGTGGTATACGGGGTTGGCTGAAATATACAACGCTGCTTGACTATCGCAAGCCAGGTGTGCTGGAGGAAGCTCGATCCCGAAGTTGCGCAAAATCTCGCGTAGCCATTTTAATTCCCGACAAGCATACGCCATCGATCTATACTCCGCTTCCGCGGAAGATAAAGAAATAGTGGCTTGCTTCTTTGTTTTCCAGGAAATGGGAGAGTCACCAAGCATGATCATGTAACCGGATAATGAACGACGGCGGGTTGGATCCGTACCCCAGTCCGAGTCACAGTATGCGGAGAGGAAGAGGTCGCTATCAGACCGCAACATGATGCCTTGTCCCGGACTCCCTTTCAGATATTTGACAACCCGTACCGCAGTGTCCCAATGATCTAAGGTAGGCGATTGCATAAATTGAGCCAGAATATGAACCGCATATGCCAAGTCTAGACGGGTCACTGATAAATAAACTAAGCGTCCAACGAGCCGTCTGTATTTCTCCGGATCCGGGAGGAAGGCCGCCGTGGAGAAAGATAACCGGTGAGTTTGCTCAATGGGTATATGAGAAGGTTTGGCCGCCAGTAAACCACATTCAGAGATAATATCCAAGACGTATTTTCGTTGTGAAAGAAAAATACCTTCGTCGCTCCTTGCAACTTCGATCCCCAAAAAATACTTCAGCGGGCCTAAGTCTTTCATATGAAAACACTCATGAAGATACGCCTTGAATTTGGCTAGAAACGTCGGGTCGTTGCCACCAATAAGGAGATCATCAACATATATGATGACATATAGGCGAGTCTGGCCGTGAACGTACGAAAACAAGGATTAGTCCGCATAGCTTCGAGTAAACCCAAACTGAACAAGAGTAGTAGTCAATTTATCGAACCAACAACGAGGTGCCTGGCAAAGCCCATATAGGGATTTCCGAAGTCTGCAGACCATCGTAGAATCGGTTTTCTGAAAACCGGGAGGTATGCGCATATATACTTCCTCGTGGAGATCACCGTGAAGGAAGGCGTTGTGGACATCCATCTGATGTACATCCCACTTTTGAATCGCGGCGACGGCTAAGAAAGTGCGAACCGTATTCATCTTGGCCACGGGAGCAAACATCTCTTTGTAATCTATGCCCTCCTTTTGATGATTTCCAAGAATAACGAGACGAGCTTTGTATCGTTCGATGCTTCCATCGGATTTGTGTTTGATCTTGTATACCCATTTGCACCCAATAGGTTTCTTACCCGGTGCAAGCGGCTCAATTGTCCAAGTACCGTTGTTTTGCAACACATCAATCTCCTCTTGTATAGCATCACACCATTTTGAGTTTCGAATGGCCTCGTTGTAAGATTGAGGTTCCCGTGCTTCTGAGATAGCGGCGAGAAAACCTTGGTGTCGAGTTGAAAACTGTGCGACAGAATCATAATGGTATATCCTGTTAGTAAACCCCAACACCATACACCATCGTGCGGGATATTAGAGGGTAATTAGGGGAATAGTCTAGTTTATCGATCATTTTGGAGAACTTTTGTAAAAAAAAAAGAGTTGAACATGTATTCAAATGCTCTACTATATTTTTTTAATTTGGTGAAATGTAAATATTGCAGTCTCTTACGAAATTGGTATCAAAGCTATGTGTTATTATCAAAATCATTCTCTCTTTTGGCTTTTCAATGGATTTACAACAAAGTCAATTGAGGAAGAATCAAATTCAAGATGAATTGGAGAGTATGAATGCATAAATCAATTCAAATATGGTTGATATCAACATCAAGTTACTAAACTAAGGTTGTTGGGTTCAAGTATTATGGGTATTGAGACTCAAATGTTAAGGGTGCAAGACATTGAGAAATCTCTCAAGGAGTTGTATATTGTCTCACAAATTCACCTTCAACACTTTTTAGCGTCTTCACCACCACCGGTGACTACTGTACCGCTGGCTAATGTTCATATCAGAGAGTTCTTAAGAGAAAAGGAAAACAAAATTGTCACCTGAGCGTATGGGTTTCACGGTGGGGGATGTTAACCTTATTATAGATGATGTTCCTCTACGCACCACCGAGAACCGATTTCTGTGTGACTCGCCTTCCAAAAATCGAAATGACAATCTTTGAAGGGTTCCATGTTTCGAGCTGGCTGGTTCGGGCAGATTGTTTATTTCAACTTGGTCAATGTTCAGAGATGGAGAAGTTGTGGTTGGCATATATGTCGATCGATGGCAGAACATTAAACTAGTTTCATTGGCAGTCATCTCGCCGGTTATTCACTTCCTTGACGGACTTTTGCTTGCGGGCGTTGACGAGATTTGGGCATGGAAGCTACAATAATTTTAGTGCAACATGTTTTCGCTATCTCAAATTGGATCATTTTATGATTATTTGCTCGATTTGGGAGAGCTGATATCGCAGCTTCAAAGAATTCTAGATAGCATTTTGGAGAATATATTCAAACATGGTTTGCAGGCGGAGCTTAGGGAACTTAATCGGATTTTTCGACCGTAAGAGTTGGAGAATATGATCGATCCTGCGGTTCATCTAGATGAGACCTGGATCGGTGGGTCAATTACTCAGGCTACCACGACTACCGAAAGATTTCATGGGGAAGGCCATCACTCTGCATTTTTATCATCCCATTTGTCGATAAATTTGGGGACGACTACTCATCGGTAGAACAGAGTCATGCGAAACTACAATCACAAAGATTAGTCTCATGGGTCTTCGAGTAATTCATCGGGGTTTATGAAACATAAGGAATTTTCTTTTAAGAGGTTGACTCATGAAGAGGTTGACTCATGAAGAAGATGACGAAAGGTGTAAAAAAGAGATATGTTTTCGTTGTAACAAACATTATTTTGTGGGTCATCGTTGCAAAATAAAAAGTTGTAGATTCTATTCGTTAATGGGGAAGATACGAGTTTGAGTTTAGAGGGCATTTTGGCTGATAAAATGTCAATAACAGTCGAGAATGCTTTACAAAATTCGATGGGTGAATTAACAGAATTATATATAAATTCGATCATCGAAATCTCTTCTCCAAAAGCATTCAAACTTATTAGTAAAATTAGATTTAAGAGATGGTTATGATGGTGGATAGTGGTGCTACTTATGACTTTCTTTCTATTGAGACGATTCAATTTTTAAATTTTCGAACCGAAAGAACGACGAGTGATGGGGTGCTTCTTGGAAAAGGAGTACCAGTTAAAGGTAAACCTATTTGCAAGAATATTTATCTGCAATTACAAAATATGGATTTTGTGGTGGACTTCCTTCCATTGGAGTTGGAAGTGCAAGCATTATTCTTGACAATGGCTTCAAACTTTGGATAAGATTCAATTCGATTTTGAGAAACTTGAAATGAAATTTCATAAAGGTAATACATGGGTTACGTTATGAGGTTATTCTACTTTCCATAATTCTTTTATATCACTTAAAATGGTGTGGTGTGTGGTCGAGGAGGGTCGCTGTAATTATGTTGTGGACCTTTGTTCCTTGTCCATGGTGGAGGCAGAATCACTATTTATTCCATCAGCATTATCGGGGGTTTTGGAGCAGTAGAAATATTTTAGATTCCAACGGGGTTACCACCACTCCCTGTTAATGAGCATGCTATCATTATTAAGCTAGAGTCGGGTCATTTCAATTTTTGAACATATCGATATTGTTATGCTCATAAAGATGAGATTCAAATGTTGATATTCGAGATGTTACAAGCGGGAATCATACGACCAAGTCAAAGTTATTTTTCTAGTATCATGCTATTGGTATAAAATAAGGATGGTAGTTGACAGTTTACTATCCGGCTTTTAACCGCACTACCATTCTAGATAAACTAGAAAATCAACCTGCGCGATGCTCGTGATGTTAGAATTTAGAGTTACATGATTTTATATATTTCTAAAAATAATATTGTATTGAACAGTGAACATGATTAAAAAATATATAAATACATGAAAATTAATATATTTTTTATTTTCATATTTTTTGAAATAACAATATTATTCTATAAATAAATAATGATATACAATGATTAATATGGTTATAATTATTTTCAAAATTTTGTTTGATTCTAATTTTATGATGAAAGAACTAAAGAGTATAAGGCCAATACGTTTTGGTGGAATTTTAAAACTCCAAATGACTTTCCATTTAATTCAAATGGTCTTCCAGGTACACCTGAATACAGACTCAGACTCACTGTGAGACTCTACCCGTCTTGAATCCAAATTCTAAGCCCCGAACGTCACACACCTCGTGTTTAACTGCCTAAGACTATTCTCACAATAGCCATAGGTTACAAAATGACTCTCGAATCACTCTCCCGCAAATCCCTAAATACATTATCTAATATTTGTGTAAAAACCACTTCGCAAAGTGAAAAGAAACTCTATTTCGGTTTCTCCGTTTAAGCTCCACTTCTCTCTTTGATATTTATGAACTCTCAATTCAGATGGAGAAGTCTTAAGTTGCTCAACGGACCAGCACTTCTTATAGAGGTCTTCATGATGTGTTTGTTCCAAAATTCATCCTCCTTGATTTTCTCCAACAACCTCCATATTTTTAGCTCCTTGATTTTCTCCAACAACCTCCATATTTTAGCCTTTGACTTAATTATTTTTTACTTATTCAAATATAAAATTTCAGCAATCAAATTAATATCAAAATACTCTAACAATCTCCCCTTTTTTGATCTTGTACTTAAACAAACACATCATATCAATGCATGCGTGTCAAAAATATCAAAATATATCAAGAGTTATATCAATCATGATTGTTAATCATCGATGTTAGTCTGGTCCAAAACAATCATCGATGTTAGTCTGTAACAAAACATCAAAACAAGAAACAAGAAGCTATCAACTACTAGTATGTCATTATTTATCCATTTCAACGTTCTTCAGGTATACATGCAGTACCGTCAGTATGCCCACTTTCTCCCCTGGATGATGTCTGTATCAGCAATTTGACATATTTTAAGATCATGTGTTTTTCGGCGATCATATTGGTGATCTTTTTCTCCAGCTTTTGTAAAGACACCACCACACTGTCATCTGAGTTGAACCTTGTGGCATCTTGTGCAGCCCTCTTATTTGCATACCTTTGTTCATAATTAATCAAAAGAGGAATTCTTTCCTTGGGCTCATCCTCTCTAACAATCTCGAGATATTGTTGCCTTAGAAGACCTTGAATGAGACACGGAAATGGCAGTATGAATCTCGTTCCATTTGAGAAAGCTTGTGTGAGGATTTGATCAAAAATTACTTTCTCTATGTTGATCGGTATTCCTGCTTTCACACAATATACCATAACTGCACTTTCTTTTAAGCATGTCACTCTTCTTGGTAGGGATCCAATTTGAACGAAAAATTTGTTCAATAAAGCACAGTCCCACACCATCTTTGAAGGACCAATTTTTTCTGACCACAAAGCATCTCCTTTACCCGTAAGCACACGAGCAACATCATTCATATCCAACTCCAATTCTAACTCCTTTTCTCGTATGATGGGAGAATTAGGCGTGCCTAGAAACCCATTAATGTACAGAGGTGAAAACTCAAAGACTCTCCCCTAATATAAATCCTGTGGTACATTGAGCTACTAGTTAACTCAATTGCCGGAGACAGGTTGGCATAAAATTCGTGAATCAGTTCTTTGCTATACTGAGACACATGTGAAATTGTAACCAACATTTTCCTATCCTATAACAGGCTCCACAAACCAATCTCCTTAAAATGACTTACATTTACACCTCATTCGCTTTAAATATCTCGTTTACATATAGTCTTGAACCGATTCTCATACAGAGGAGTAAAAAATTTGAAGGAGTAGGCATCCTTAGCAAGGATATCAGGATTACCTCATGTTTCATTAACCAGAGATTCATGGAATTTTTTAGCAGTTGTCTTCTTAGATTTTCCATTGTTAGAACCCCTATTATGCTTCCTCTTTGATTTATTTGGTTTCTTTCTCTGGGTCTTTTCCCGTATCTCTACTTCCTCAACTGGTTTTGTATCTTCTTGAACTGTATTTCCACGGAGATTCGATTCTTCAACAGTTTCAGCAGGTATTATTGTAGGTTCGAAAAGAACCATCTCCGTCACCGTATTCACCGGTCTTTCTTCTGGAATCACTTCTAGAATTTGTTCCTGTTCTTCAGTAGGAACAGGTTCATGAGATATACGAGAACTTCTTACCTTCTTTCCTCTCTTTTGAACTGCAATCTTACTTTTCTCTGTTTCTTTTTCTTCCCGTGCTGCAATTGCATTCTTAGCTACCGAGAATCTGGTAACACGTCTCACTATTTCTGCAGGAGATCAAAAGTCTTTCTTCGGCACCATTGATTCGCAATTAGGGTTTTTAGAGAGAAATTTCGAAATTTTGAAATTTGAAAAACAATTTTGCAAACAGTGTCGTGATGCAATTTAAGTTTATAATTTTCATTTTCTTAATACGTCACTTCAAATTAGCTGATATTTACCAAAATACCCTTAACACTTTCCGCACACACTTAATGTTATTTTTATCACTTGGTTTTAAGTTAAAGAGATAAATCATATACCTAATTGAAAGAAAAATAGAACACAAATATACTTAGCATATCCAATAGGTACACCCGACATATGTAAATAGAATCTCGTATTTGATTAAGGACAAGCACTCTAGACTTCTAGATCGTCGAAATTGATAGATTTCCCTACCACTTAGACTCAGGATACCTTGTAGGTATACTCTTATGATAAAATCATAGCGGAGTATGTAGGTTTTGTTCTTTTATCATCATTCATTTTTTTATATTTATTCTTGCATATGTATGCTTGAATATTCTTTTTCTTTTCCTTTTTTCAATTTTTTACAAACCTTATGCCCTTAAGACATCGAAGTTGAAAATCCGCCTCACCACTTAGACCCGAGCCAATTCCATTGCATTCTTATCAATTTATTGACAGGGGAATGTAGAAGTGTTGTTCCCATCTGTGCACTAAAAACTTTGTCCAATATACCAGGTGCACCTCAATATCAGCATAAGTATACTTCTACTAACGTATTTCTCAAACAATAAAGCACATTCATTACCCTTTTTCTTTTTAAAGCTCGCTCACACCAAGTGCTTTTCTCAAATTCACAAAGCGGTTCATGTCTAAAGGTTTGGTAAAAATATCAGCCAGTTGTCGTTCCGTATGTTCAATTGCTTTTTCTCAACAAGCTCTCTAAGAAAATGATGTCTAATATCAATATGCTTTGTTCTAGAATGTAGTACTAGATTCTTTGAAATATTTATGACACTTGTATTATCACAGTGAGCAATGAAAGAGTTAGAATCCATACAATAGTCTGATAGCATTTGGTTCATCCAAATGAGTTGTGTGCTACAACTTCCCCAATGCTATATATTACGCCTATGTCGTAGATAAAGATGTAGAATTTTGTTTCTTAATGTGCCACAAAATAAGATTATTTCCAAGAAAGAAACATCCTTCGGAAGTGCTTTTCCGATCATCGGCATTTCCACCCCAATCTGCATAGTAAAAACCTACCAACTCATAATTAGTACCTTTAGTGTAGTATATACCAAACTCAATAGTTCCCTTCACATATTTGATTATTCTTTTTATGGCTCGAAGATGGGATCACTTTGAGTTGGCTTGATATCGTGCACAAATTCCTACACTTGCTGCGAGATCAGGTCTACTTGCGGTTAAGTAAAGTAAACTTCCTATCATGCTCCGATACAGTTTTTGTTCTACATCTTCTCCTTCGGAATCCTTTGTCAATTTTGTAGTTGTAGACATAGGCGTGTGAGCAGTTTTGCTGTCGTCCATTTCAAATTTCTTCACTAAATCTCGTGCATACTTGCTTTGTGATATAAAGATTCCATCATCTAATTGTTTTACCTGCAAACCAAGGAAAAACTTTAGTTCTCTAAACATACTCATCTTAAATTCGTTTGTCATAGTTAGCACAAACCAGTCAATTTTCTTTTGAGATGTTGAACCGAAAACGATATCATCAACATAAATTTGAACAATGAGTAAGTGATTATCAGATTTATGAATAAATAAAGTTCGATCAACTACCCCTCGCTTGTACCCCTTGTTGATGAGAAATGTGGTCAGCCTGTCATACCACGCCATCGGTGCTTGTTTTAATCCATATAGCGCCTTCTTAAGTCGATAAACATGATCTGGATGTTTGTGATCCTCAAAACCATGAGGTTGTTCATCGTATACTTCCTTTTGAATGATTCCATTAAAAAATGCACTCTTCACATCCATTTGATATAACCTGAAACCAAGAACACAAGAAACTCCAAGTAGCAATCGTATAGATTCTAGCCTAGCAACCGGTGCGAAGGTTTCATCAAAGTCTATCCCTTCAACCGGAGTATATCCCTGAGCTACAAGTCGTGCCTTATTTCTCGTAATTTGACCATCTTCTTTACACTACTAGAAAATTCAAGATTAGGGACGAAATTTGGGGACTGACATTTCCGTCCCTAAATTTAGGAACGGATTATACACGGATTAAAGACGGAAAATAAATTCCGTCCCGAATCCGTCCCTAATTTTGGGTACCGAAGAGCCGTCTCTCATCCGTCCCTATTTGCGGACCAATAGGGACGGATGAGTAAGGCGTCCCTAAATTGGGGATAGAAATTGCTGTCGTCCCTAAATTGGGGACATAAATTGTTGCCGTCCCTAAATTGGGGACAGACATTTCTACCGTCCCTAAATTTAGGGACGGTCAGATCATTCGTCCCCAATTTAGGGACGACATCTCTTTCCGTCCCTAAATTTGGGGACAGATTTGGGACCTTCCCTAAATTTAGGACTTTAAGAACCATTTTAGGGACGAATTCGGGACGATTTTTCGGAAAATTAATTTCTTAGTCCCTATCCGTTCCCTATTAGGGACGGACTTTATGTATCCGTCCCCAATTTTATATAAATTTTCGATTTTTCCTTTGATTTTCCCTTCATTTAGTTCATGGGTAATGTGATTTCTTCCATTTGCATTACTCTTCTCTTAATTTCGAGGTGAAAGATCTCTTTGATTTCTCATTTCCCAATCAGAAACCTTCAATATTCCCCCCATTCATCTTATTCTTCTTTGCTGATTGGCTCCAATGGCGAATGCATCTGGTTTCTTCACACACCCTTTGTTTCCGACCCTACAAAACAGAACCCATGTTCCGATTGGCATTTCTGGATCTGGGTTTTGCATCTCTAAGGGAATCTCCAAAAGGGTCTTGTGCTCCGCCGTCAGCAGCAGCAGCAGCTCCGTCGATGCCGCCGAGAAACATGCTTCGCCATCTCCTTCTGAATCTCGATCTCCTTCTTAATTTTAGTTTTTTTATTTTAAAGAAAACATTAGGGACGGCCACAACGGTCCGTCCCCAATTTTTAGGGACGGAAAATGGTTCGTCCCCAATCCCAGGACTGCTTGCGGACTAAAATTTCCGTCCCTAATTGGGGACGAATTGGGGACTGAATTTTCCGTCTCTAATTGGGGACAGATTGGGGACGGATAACATTTGGAGACGCGCGATTGGGGACTACCTTTGGCCGTCCCTAATTTTTGATTTTCTTGTAGTGTTAATTTTGTTTTTTTTTTGAAAATCCAGTTGGTTCCAATCATGTTAGTCTCAGTAGGTCGAGGTACTAGATACCATACATCCTTACGTTCAAACTGCTCCAATTCCTCTTGCATGGCTTTAATCCAAAACTCATCATTAACGCCTCTGTAACATTTTTTGGTTCATGTTGGGATGTGAAGCAAACAAATCTCACCAAATCATTGTAATTGATACGTGGTTTACTCCTCATTCTTCTTGAATCATGAATATCTCCAATGACATCTGATATGGAATGATTTTTGTGTATTTGAGTTGAATTGATTTCCTCTTCCATCTCCCTTGTCGAGTTCTCCTCGGAACTTCTTGTTTCTAGGTTGTCAGTTTGTTTCTTAGGTGAAACTTCAGCATCCACAGGTATATTTATCACATTTTTTTTGTAACTGTACCACAGTTTTGTCAACAGATTCTGAATTTTGACTATCTTCATAAAAAACAACGTTAATGGATTCAATAATAGTCTTGGTACGAAAATTATATACTCGAAACGATACTGAATTTGTACCATATCCTAGAAACGTACCATCATCACTTTTTGAGTCGAACTTACCAAGATACTCTCGAGCATTGAGTATGTAGCACTTACACCCAAACACATGGAAATAATTGATATTTGGTGTCTTGCCTTTCCATATTTCATATGGAGCTTTCTCAGTACCTGTTCAAGCATACACTCTGTTGATAATATGACAAGCCGTGTTTATGGCTTCTGCCTAGAATCGAGGTGCAACTCCCTTACCATGCAGCATTGCCCGAGCCATTCTCTGCAAGGTTCTATTTTTTCTTTCCACAACTCCATTTTGTTGTGGGGTTTTTGGAGCAGAATATTCATGTGAAATACCAAGTTTATTACACAGATTTTCAAATGACTCATTCTCAAATTCATGACCATGATCACTTCTAATCCTCTTAATTCTTCCTTTGGTATTTATCAAGTTTAAGCACAAATAATGAAAGACTTCAAAGGTTTCACCTTTCTCTCGCAAAAACCTAACCCATGTATATCTCGGAAAATCATCAACACATACGAAAACATACCTTTTTCCACTTATGCTTTCGGTTTGCATAGGTCCTATCAAATCCATGTGAAGCAAATCTAGTATGTGAGTGGTCTTGACTTGCGGCATCTTCTTGTGATTTATTCGAACTTGTTTCCCTTGTTGGCATGGTTTGCAAGTAACTTCTTTTGTCTTTGACATCCTGGGCATACCTCGAATCAACTCAGAGTTAGACAATTTAACAGTAGTTCGATAATTTACATGTCTTAAACGTTGATGCCATAGGTGAATTGGATCTTTTGTAACATGAAAACACTTCACTTCTTCTGTCCAAATGTAGCAGTTGTTAGGTGCCCTTTTCCCTATAAAAACATTCTTACCGTCCTCATCCGTGACAATGCATTTCTCATGTGAGAAAGAGACACGTAACCCTTGATCACATAGCTAACTAATACTAATTAAGTTTGCTTGAAGTCCTTTCACAAAATGTACATTAGTCAGTTTTGGTTGTCCAATCTACATAATGTCACATTTTCCTTGTATGGTCCTTTACGTCCGTCACTGAAGGTTACATTTCCTCCTTTGGTACTTTCTTTAAAGTTTGACAGCAAACTAAGATTACCTGTCATATGTCTTGAACATCCATTATCAAAGTACCACATAGAATCTTTCTCATTTTGTATCGAAGTAAAAGCAACATTGCAATTAAGATCCGATTTCCTAACCCTGATTTGTTTAATCGTAGGTTTTCTTACTTTCATATATCTTTCATTCTTTTTAACCCATATTTGTCTAATATTAGATGTAGACGAGTAAGAAAACTTATCTTGGTAGTGTCGTGACTTACCTTGAAACCATTTTGATTGATTCTTTCTTCGTGACTTACCTTGGGACCGTTGTGATTGAAAATGATTCAATCTTTTCCTTTGTTGTCCTCTTGTTAAAAGTTCTTTGAGGTATGCATTCATAATATTTCATTTGATAGCAATTTATTTGAATATGCCTCTTTTTTCTGCAGTAGTAACATCTTCTCTGCTCTTTTGTTGATATTTGGAGCTCACATGCGCGGCAGGTATACTTTATGCATTTGAAGGTGTTTCTGTTTCTATCAGAACTTCACTTTTAACAAATTTTCCTTCATTTTGAGAGATTTCTCCTTTGAACTCTTTCATAGTCATCTCATCATCACTTTCTTCATTTGATTGTTCATCTTCACTTGTGATGACACCGTAAAAAGAAACATAGCTTGTCATGTCTTCTTCTTCACTTTCTTCCTCCGAATCAGTAGATAATTCTTGAGTAAGAAGAGACTTGTTTGTCTTTTGGATACTATGACATTCATTCTTCATGTGTCCAACAACTTGAAAATTGAAGCATTTTGTTTCCTCCAAGGCTTTTAGAGTTGCTTCTCGTTTTTGAACACTAGGACATTCATTCTTAATATGTCCATATCCCCTACACTCATGACATTGAACTTTAGATTTTCCTTCTTTCTCCGGGTATGCCTTGCGTGTCTTAGGGTATCCTCTTGGCCTTCTTTTTAAAAATCTATTAAATTTCTTCGCTAACAAGGATATGTCTCCTATAAGTCCATCATCTTTTGAAAAATTTTCTTCCACTTTTAGTGCTATTCCTTGAGATGAACTTTTACTCACTGATCCTTGTTCCAGCTGCAACTCCATCTCATAAGCGAACAAGATTCCCACATTCTCCTTAAAGCTTGTTGTGTCAGTATTAAGCTACATGTTCATTGCTGCCTTTTGTGCCGAAAACTTCTTGGGTAAACACCGAAAGAGTTTCTTGAAAAGCTTCTTGTCTTCATAAGGTTGACCAAGAACATGTGCTTCATTAGCCAAAGCATTTAATTTTCCACTAAAATCTTTCACGCTTTCATTTTCTCCCATTTCAATCTTTTCAAATTGATGTTGAAGAATATCCAATCTTGTTCTCTTCACACTAGGAGTTCCTTCATGAATTTTTTTCAAGTGTGTCCCAAGCTTCTTTAGTAGATTCGTAGCCTTGTATTTTCTTAAATTCATCCATGTCAACTGAAGCGAATATTGCCGCTAATGCATTTGCATTGTATGTGGATGATCTCTTCTCGACCGAAGTCCATTGGTCAAGTGGTTTCTCTTTTCCGTTGCCTTTGTCGTCAATCACCATACCTCACAGCTCCCCATGTATCTTCGTCTATACCGCGAATATTAGCTCGCATCTTTACCTTCCAATACCTATAATTTGAGGACTTGAGTATTACGGGCTTGCAATACGAGTATAAATCTCGTGTACCTTCCATCTCACTCTTTAACTGGATCTCAAACGAATATTAATTTTCGTTTCCAGCTCTAATACCAATGAAAGAACTAAAGAGTAGATGGGAAATACGTTCTGGTGGAGTTTTAAAAATCCAAAGGACTTTCTATTTCATTCAAACGGTCTTCGAGGTACACCTGAATACAGACTCAGACTCACCCTGAGACTCTACCCGTCTTGAATCCAAATTCTAAGCCCCGAACGTCAAACACCTCCTTTATGACCGTCTAAGACTATTCTCACAATAGCCTTAGGTTACAGAATGACTCTCGAATCACTCTCCCACAAATCCCTAAATACACTATCTAAGATTTATGTAAAAACCACTTCGCAAAGTGAAAAGAAACTCTATTTCAGTTTCTCCGTTTAAGCTCCACTTCTCTCTTTGACATTTATGAACTCTCAATTCAGATGGAGAAGTCTTAAGTTGTTCAACGGACCATCACTCCTTATAGAGGTCTTCATGATGTGTTTGTTCCAAAATTTTTAGCTCCTTGATTTTCTCCAACAACCTCCATATTTTTAGCTCCTTGATTTTCTCCAACAACCTCCACATTGTTAGCCTTTGACTTAATTATTTTTTACCTATTCAAATATAAAATTTCAGCAATCAAATTAAGATCAAAATACTCTAACATATGACAAATGTATTTGATTTTTAAATTTAGATTAATCATAACATACAATATAATTTTTGTTATTAAAATGATTATGGATATCAAAATCTATATAAATTTTTGAAATTGAATATTCAGCAAACACAAATATTTATAATAAAATCAATTATCTAACTTATTAATATTGGCGGAATATCAGATATACCCTCGTAGGGCTAACGCTTCAAAAATACCCTTCCCTAAAATAATTATTCAATCGGAAAAAAAACTGGAGAAAAGAAAAATTTACCCTTAATTTTCGAACGTGAAAAAACCCGCATTCTGGGTATTTTCGACGTGAAAAACTGTCAAACCGTGTCAAAACCAAGAAAGAAAAAGTGATTTCAAATTCGAGAGGGATCGATTCAAAGTTGGCAAGAAGGAAATGGCTAGAATCAGCAGCGGTGGAGAAGAGAGCACGAGTCAATCTTCAATGGCATCAATAAGTGTAAGTAGATCGATTTCTAAGGTTTTGCAGGATGTCGAGTCCCAAAATGGTTTAATGATTTGAAATGGGTGTGAGTGTCAATGATTTGTTTGAGTCTCAGTGAGTCAGTTGAGTCGCAAGAGTCGATTGTCTCAGTGAGTCGGTTTGGGTCGCGATGGTCGGTTGAGCATCGATTTCCAGGGTTTTGCAGGCTGTCGAGTCCCAGAATGGTTTATTGATTTGAAATGGGTGTGAGTGTCAGTGAGTCTGTTGAGTCTCAGTGAGTCGATTTGGGTCGCAATGGTCGCTTGAGCGTCGCAGGGAGTCTAAGGGTCGTTTGAGTCGGTTGTCTCAGTGAGTCGGTTTGGTCGCAATCTCGGTTGTCTCAGTGAGTCGGTTTGGGTCGCAATCGTCGCTTGAGCGTCCCAGGGGGTCTAAGGGTCGTTTGAGTCGGTTGTCTCAGTGAGTCGGTTTGGGTCGCAATCGTCGCTTGAGCGTCGCAGGGGGTCTAAGGATCGTTTGAGTCAGTTTTCTTAGTGAGTCGGTTTGGGTCACATGGGTCAATTGAGTCGCATGGGTCGGTTGAGTCAAAGGGTCGGTTGAGTCGGATGGGTCGGTTGAGTCGCATGGGTTGGTTGAGTCACACGGGACGGTTGAGTCGCATGGGTCGCTTGAGTCGGTAGAAGTATAATGTATTCTTTAATTAATTGGTCATTTTGCAGGTGGCCCCGAAGCCGAAGTTTGTGTATGAATTCAAAGACATGGACAGAATGCCAAACATCACCACCAAGTGTTATCCTCACGAGACAACAACGAAGCTGAGAGGAATCTTAGATGAATACGAGTTGCATTACTTCGACAAGGAATCGCAATTTAAGCATTTATTCAATTTCCAATGTGACTCCACATTGACTAAGGTTCAAATTTCTATCCTCCTAAATCAATCCGTGATTGTACGAGACAAGAAGGAGTTGTGATTCGTCTTAAACGGTGTTCCCATCCGGTACTCTATAGTGGAGCAGGCACTAATTTCCGGATTGAACTGCGGACCATATCCCAAAGGATGGGAGTCCAAAAGGGGTGATACATTCAGGCGGACGAATTTCGGCCGTGGAAAGGTGACACCCGCACAAATCATTGGAAAACTTGTTAAGACGGAGAATGCCTAGAACCAGAAGAGGTTGGCAACTTTTTTGTTGTTGGCGCAAGTTATGGCTCACAAGCCTTCATCAGACAACTTTATCAGCCATGATCTCATTGACATGGTTGATGACTTGGAATTTTGTGAACGCTTTCCATGG
>CM071866.1:35528340-35539774 GCA_036759665.1 Gynandropsis gynandra | reverse complement strand
CCATGCGACCCTTGGACCCATGCGACCCTTTGAACCCTTTGCGACCCTTTCCCATCCGACCCTTGGACCCCTGCGACCCTTTGACCCTTTGCGACGCCTTTACCCTTGGACCCCTACGACAACCTTTGATCCCTTTTACCCCTCGATGAGACTCTGTGACCCAGTGCAACCGTACGACTCTATAACCCACTCTGTCACCTTTGACATTGCAATAAATATGACTCGTTTAGACTCATTTTCAATAATTGCAATAAACACAAGAGAAACACGACATACTCACTATACATACCTGGTTTTTCTGCGGAACGTGCTTAATTGCAAGCTTCTTTGTTGACATCAAAGGATTTCAACCTATTGGCAGCGAATCTGATGCCGATTTCAAGCTACTCTCACCGAATCTGTTGTGGTGTAGGGGAACAGTAATTTTCGCGCCACAGGAGAGAGAGAATTAGAGGTGCTCTAGAGGAGAGAGAAAAATTATCGTCAAAGGTAATATGAGATTATGAATAGTTTAAGGGTAGATTTGAAGTTGAAATTTTTTTTTTCAGCCAAGGATATTTTTGAAGCACTTTAGCCCTACAGGGGTATTTTTGAAGTTCCCCTATTAATATTACACTAAAAATTAATATATTATATAAATAAAATTTTTAATACAAATTTTTATATAATTAATAGTAAATATACTTACAAAATTATAAAGACTATACATTAACATGAATATAATAGTTAAAATAATATAATTATTTATAAACAAAAATAATAATTAATAATTATATAAAATACAAATTCATCCAACCCTAATTAATCGACACTACTTCTCTTTTCTTATTTTCTTTCTTTCTCCTCTTCTAGTCGTGTTCCGACCCTCCTCTTTCTTTTTATTTCTTTCTCTTCTCCTGCAACGGGCATTGCGTCATCGTCGAACTGTATCCATTGCATTGTTGTAGCACCGTCTTTGCTGCATTGGTATGGCATTGTATCCTAATACAATATTTGACTATATTAAATTATGTGGTATGAGTAATACAATAAAACAAAATTACTACAAATAATAACCAAAGTTACTACAAATAGGTTTTCGAGGTTTAATATATTCTTATACCAATATATATTTGAATTTTAAAATTTCTATTTTAATATATATGATTTTTTCAAATGAACAATTTAATGTATTTAAAAATATTAATGTGAAAACGCGATAAATGTTCTTCCTCTAAAAATAATGGGCAATATTCACATATTTTTTAATTTTAATATATATGATTTTTTAATTCCAAGTATGTTTTGTTATATTTAAATTATTAATAGAGATACATAAACATATAAACAATAAAATTTAAATTTATAATCGTTTTATTTTTCTGTCTCTATATTTTTCTTCTACTTTTTTTTCTTTTACTACTTTTCTTTTTTTTTCCTTATATTATTATATTATAACCTGAATCCAAATATATATTTTTTTAGAGTCCAGTGCCATCGTATGTGCTGCTTTTAGCTGCCTTCTTGACTTCTACTATGTCAGACAATTAACAAAAGTGGAAGTACGGCCCAACCTTATCCTTAACACAGAGAAAGAGCTTGGGATTGTTGCAGGTATACAGGATAGGGTTGCTCAGGTCTATGGGGTCTTGTTCACATGGTAAATCTTACTTTTAACACTCACTTGTACTCATCCTCTCAATCATCTTTAACACTGATTTGTACTTGTACTCATCCTCTCAATCATCTTTAACACTGATTTGTACTTGTACTCATCCTCTCAATCATCTTTACTCCCTCTACTTTCTACAGGATTTTTAAGGGTAGATTTGAAGTTGAAACTTTTTTTTTCAGCCAAGGATATTTTTGAAGCACTTTAGCCCTACAGGGGTATTTTTGAAGTTCCCCTATTAATATTACACTAAAAATTAATATATTATATAAATAAAATTTTTAATACAAATTTTTATATAATTAATAGTAAATATACTTACAAAATTATAAAGACTATACATTAACATGAATATAATAGTTAAAATAATATAATTATTTATAAACAAAAATAATAATTAATAATTATATAAAATACAAATTCATCCAACCCTAATTAATCGACACTACTTCTCTTTTCTTATTTTCTTTCTTTCTCCTCTTCTAGTCGTGTTCCGACCCTCCTCTTTCTTTTTATTTCTTTCTCTTCTCCTGCAACGGGCATTGCGTCATCGTCGAACTGTATCCATTGCATTGTTGTAGCACCGTCTTTGCTGCATTGGTATGGCATTGTATCCTAATACAATATTTGACTATATTAAATTATGTGGTATGAGTAATACAATAAAACAAAATTACTACAAATAATAACCAAAGTTACTACAAATAGGTTTTCGAGGTTTAATATATTCTTATACCAATATATATTTGAATTTTAAAATTTCTATTTTAATATATAGATTTTTTCAAATGAACAATTTAATGTATTTAAAAATATTAATGTGAAAACGCGATAAATGTTCTTCCTCTAAAAATAATGGGCAACATTCACATATTTTTGTATTTTAATATATATGATTTTTTAATTCCAAGTATGTTTTGTTATATTTAAATTATTAATAGAGATACATAAACATATAAACATAGTAAATAAAATTTATAATCGTTTTATTTTTCTGTCTCTATATTTTTCTTCTACTTTTTTTTCTTTTACTACTTTTCTTTTTTTTTCCTTATATTATTATATTATAACCTGAATCCAAATATATATTTTTTTAGAGTCCAGTGCCATCGTATGTGCTGCTTTTAGCTGCCTTCTTGACTTCTACTATGTCAGACAATTAACAAAAGTGGAAGTACGGCCCAACCTTATCCTTAACACAGAGAAAGAGCTTGGGATTGTTGCAGGTATACAGGATAGGGTTGCTCAGGTCTATGGGGTCTTGTTCACATGGTAAATCTTACTTTTAACACTCACTTGTACTCATCCTCTCAATCATCTTTAACACTGATTTGTACTTGTACTCATCCTCTCAATCATCTTTACTCCCTCTACCTTCTACAGGATTTTAGTAAAGAACGCATGGAGAAATTTGGACATGGGATTTACACTCCTATGGATACCACTCTCCTTCCACCTCTTGCATCTCATCCATGTTGAGAATCTAAGTGACTCTGGCAAGGTTAGTATCTAAGAAGACAAAACTGCAAAATCCGATCCAGTTTATCTGACATTAGCTTTGGTTGCAGGTACATAGTTCAGTTCGGCAAAGGTGGTTAAATGGTGATGAGTTTATAATATCATCAATGGTAGCAAATATAGCAGAAGAAGGTCGGGATGCATTGGTCAGAAAGGACTATTCCACACTTTTCAAACTTATCAACGGTAACTTTGACCTTCGAAGGTAATAAGAGTAATTCTTCAGATGAATAGAATAGTGTTGTATATGTATATGTATATATATATAATACCCATTTTGAAATATTCTCCAGGAGCATGTTTGGAGAAGAATGCTTGGGGGCCCTCAACATAGAGATGGTGGAGGTGGCGAGGAGGGTTGGTGTAGCTTCCAAGTTCACTGGCAGCGGAGGAGCCGTGGTGGTTTTCTACCCTGATGGTTTATGGTGAAGCTGGATGAGAAGTTTGTGCTCATAATATCTCAGCCCTTGGATCTCCTGCTTCAGGTCTCGTATCTCTTGCTCTATGATCTTTAACCTCTGAAGTACGGCCTCCACGCCCTTAGCGATTCCACTGAAGCTTGGATCGACCTTTTTCCTGTTCATTGGTCATTGCAATTGTTACAGTACTCTCTGCAGCATCAGGGCTGTTTTCAGGGGAACTTGCAAGTTTTGGGCTAAATTATACAGGTCATGGTACCTTCTCTGCAATACTTCTTTGAAATCATCATCTGAGAGAAGTTCACAGGCGAAGTCAAATCCGGCTCCAAGAACCATTTGGCATTTTCCATGAACAGATCCCGATATATCCATCACAAAGAAGAAGAAGATGAAGCTTACCCTGTAAGAGTTCCGATGAAACATCGCCTGCTTCTTAGTCCTAGGATGATGTTCCGCTTCCGTATGCTCCATCGCAGATTTAGTGATTCGATTTCTATTCTTCTGCAACCGCAACCGCCTCTGGATTTCCCAATCTTCTGTTATCTCCTTTATAGTATCTTTTTTTTCGCACGCAATCTATTGTTTCTCCTCGTTGCTTTTCAAAAGACGCTTGTCTCTTCGTCCAGCTGAAAAACATTTTTCTGTTGTTCTCTCTCTTCCTCAAAATAATGAAATAATTAATTCAATTTTATTTTTAATTCATTTATTACTGAAACTGGCTGAATATGTTTCTCTGTTGCTCTCGCTCTTCCTCACAATTAATGAAATAATTTATTTTATTTTATTTTTAATTCATTTATTACTGAAACGGTAGAAATCATTGATTGAATGAGATAAATTTAGTTAAAACGAAATAACATTTAAAATTAAATTTAAAAAAGTAATGCGGCTTCACCTTTTGCAAGGATTATTATATATATAATTTTATATTTTTATGATTGACAAATTGTTAGATAAACTTCATAAGATAATATTTTCTAAACTGAATTTACATTTGAGTTATCACCAAATTCAAATGCAAGAAGAGGATATTTAAAAACGAATTTTAGGACACATTATGGGTATTATGAATACTTAGTGATGCCATTCGAACTAATGGGTGCTCCGACAACTTATCAAGCTCTTATGAATGAAATTTTTTGTCCATCTTTATTTTTTTTCATCTTAGTATTCTTTGATAACATATTAGTTTAAAACACTACTTTGAATGATCAATTGGCACAATGATCTCACGCTTGTTTTGTATCAATTAGGAAAACACCGTTTGTTTGCTAATGCTAAGAAATGTTCTTTTGGACAGCTCCATATCAAATACTTGGGCCACACTATTTCTCATGATTTTGTGGATATGAAGAAGATTGAAGCAATAGCAAAATACCCAAGTCCTAAAAAATTGAAAGAGATTCGAAGATTCTTGGAACTTACGGGATACTATGGTAAGGTTTGTTAAAGGTATGTATATACTGTCAAGCCTTTAACTAAACTACTTAAATATGATTCCTTCTATTGGTTCAAAGAAGCAAAAGTGGGTTTTTAAGCATATAAGCAAGATATGCTTACGAAATCGGTGTTTGGATTGCCAATTTTGAGGAAGCATTTGTAGTTGAAACGGATGCGTCTAGACAGGATCTTGGGGTGGTATTGATGTAGCAACAATGTCCTCTCGCTTATTATAACAAGATTCAATCTCCTTTGGATAGTTTAAAGTTGGTTTACGAGACTTAATGGCAATCATTTGTCCAATTCTCATGTGGCAACATTATTTAATGGATAGAAATTTTTTGGTGTATAGGGACGAGAGAAGTTCGAAATTTATTTTTGGAGAAACAAGAAGTCCATGTGGAGTAAATGAAATGGTTGACAAAGATAATGTGCTTTGAGTTTGACATTATCTACAAGTCGAGTCTTGAAAATCATGTTGCAAATGGGCTTTCTTATTTACCTAGTCAATCTTCAGTGTCAATGTGTTTCTATGTATGGTTAACGGTTCTAAAAACACTGAACATGGAGACATTGGCGACTACAATTGAGGAAGATGGGATTTTTGGGTCTGATAAAACAACAAATTAAACAAAATTTACAAGCTCTGTTGGGTTATCACCACATTCAAGTTCAACTCTTTTTCAATGATAGGTTGGTGGCTCCCAAAAACTCCAAATTATTTGCATTAATACTTTATAAATTCCATTATAGTCCCTTGGGAGGACATGAAAAAGTTTTGAAGATGTTGAAACAGATTCAAATGGTTTTATTTTGGCACGAAATGCATTCGGATATTCAAAGGTATGTCTCCAAATGTGTTATTTGTCAAATAGAAAAGTATTCGGCTTTTTAACTCGCAAGATTACTACAACCTTTACCATTTTCGTTGAAGATTTGGGATGAGATTTTGATGGTTTTCATAGAAGGCTTACGTAAGTCTTTGGATGTTAACATCATATTGGTGTTCGTTGATAAACTTAATAAGTTCGTTCATTATATTAAACTTAATCATCCGCTTACATCTCTTGGTGGCTCATCGATTTATTATGGAGATAGTTTGTCTACATGGTTTTCCGAAGTTGATTGAATTTGATCGCAATAAGATCTTTATAAGCTAATTTTGAAAAGATTTATTTCATTTGTAGGGAACCCAATTGAAGTTTATAATGACTTTTCATCCTCAAACGGGTGGACAAATCCAAGTGCTTAATAGGTGTGTGGAGACTTATTTGTGCAGTTATGCGAATGCTCATCCTCATGAATGGAAAAAAATTCTGGTTTGAGCAGAATTTTCTTATAATATTTCCACCATTCTTCACTTAACACTACATTTAACGTTTTACATGGTTGAGATCCTCATATTTTAATCAGGTTTGAAGAAAATTCTACGAAAAACTATGAACTGGAGATGGCGCTTAAAGAAACAAATGTTATGATACCATAGATTTGAAGTAACCTGTTAAAAGCTCACAAAAAATGAATATTACATCTTATTCGAAAATAGATGTTCCCTTTGTAGTGAGCGACATGGTATTTCTGAAATTGCATCTGTATAGGCAGAATTATGTATCTGTTCGCCAATTCCAAAAGCTTGCCGCCCGGTTTTATGGTCATTTCTGCACGGTGGCTCGTGTTAGGAAATTCACATATTTTCTTGAGTTGCCTACAAACTTCAAGATAAATTAAGTCTTTCATGTCTCGTATCTTAAATCAGCTATCATCAACAATTTAGTCTCCAAATCAAGTCCAGAACAAATACAACTTGATCTACATATGAATATGAAACTAATGAAGTTGTTAGATACAAGATACTCGAAGCCTAAAAACTTTGAGGACAATATTCGTGGAAAAATGCATAGAATCTAACACGTAAATTTTCACCATTTCAGTTTGAGCTCAAGATGCGTCTTCGTGGAGGAGGGAATGATACGCCATTTAAGATCTATACGAGAAAGAAATACAAGGTCAAGTCAATCGATACAATCACAATTCCGCAAATGTTTGCTGAGTTAATGTTTGAGGTCATTGATAGGCTAAAAGGCTTCTCACCAAGGGTTGAAACAAAAAATATATATAGTATGAAGATCGTGATTGGCCTAGATGCGCTATTCACGTTCTCATTTTGGATGAAGTAGAATATGTATATAGGTTTCTCACTCTTACTAAAAAACATGTGATAGTGATATGGTGGATCAAATGAAACAACAAAAAGAGTGAAATCCCTTTTGATGCATTCAAGGATGTTCTCTCTAAACATGCATACTTAGACACTTAAGAGAAGGACATATAAATGTATTCATTGAAGCAAAACATACATTGAATGCTAAATTAATGATAAAAGATTTGATGTTTCAAATAATGAGAAAATCGAATAATTGATTAGCTGAAATATTCTCATTATTTGTTTCTCCAAATAAGAAGGATTACGAGGTTGGCGATCCTCATCAATCGTATGGATGATGTGTTTCTGATGTTCGCATCATCAGTCAAGAATCAAGACGAGCAAGCTGCCATGGAGAAGCAAATTGTCGTTGAGTGAAGACCAATTATAAATTCTTTAAGTGAACTTTATAATATTGGGATTTGTTTGTGCTTGTTGCTACAGGTTATTTTTTGTGGTTTATTGTGTGATTATTTCACTTTTTCTGTTTAGGAATGGTGAACTAACCATGCTTTGTAAATCCAATAATATATGGTCATCTGTGAAGGATATTAAGGGCAATTGGGGAAGAATAGCCTAGTTTATCGATCATTTTGGAGAATTCGTGTAAGGGAAAAGAGTTGAGCATATCTCTTCAAAGGGTCCACTATGTTTTCTTTTTCTTTTCTTTTTTTTTTTGCTATATAAATATTATGTTCTCTTACAAGTTTCTCTCGTATTTCTTCCATACTCGTTCTATACATTTTCTAAAATTATTTTGAGTCTTAAATATTTAAACCCTAACTTTCTTGTTTTCTTTAGGGTTAGGAGAGAATGTCGATGTGAAGGTAAATGCAATGAAATAAATCTGAAACCAGTATACCAACATTGTTTTGTTGTCTAAGAATCCGATCGAATTCAAACCATGTTTAATTCAAGGATTGATTTTTTTGTTGAGTGATTTAGAGTTTTTTCTTGAGATGCCCTTCACCATTTTTATATAAAGTTTGGATTCATTATTACTTGTATTATATAATTATAGATGTTAAATAGATCATCGAACAATGGACTGACTCTGATCTAGACCACATAAACATGGACTGATTCGATTATTTTTATCCTAGCAAAAATATGTTTAAGGGTTGGGCCATATTTTTCATTCTGAAGCTAAATGCAACGAAATAAATCTGAAATGAGTGTACCAACACCGTTATGTTGTCTAGAAATCCGGTCGAATTCAAAACACATTTGATTCATGTGTAAAATTGCTTGTTTCTGGGTTTTAAGTTTGCTTCCTAAATGATTTCTTGAGATGTTGAATATCCATCGCCATTTTTTACCAAGTTTAGTTTCAACTATTATTTTTATATTATATAATTAGAGATGTTAAGTGGACCGTTGACCCATCTAGATCACATAAACATCTGGCTAATTTGACTTTTTTCTAACCAGACAAAAAATGGGTTTAAAGGTTAGGTCATATTTTTTGTTGATCCTTATGAGTTTGCTCATATGGTCTCGACTGTGTCCATGGGTTGAGAAAAAAAGATTCTATATTCAAAATAAAAAATTATATTTATATATATAAAGCAAACAAAATCAACATTTTGACATTTTTTAAGTAACCTTTTAATTTATTTGAATGTTGATGTGAAGGTAAATGCGATTAAAATGAATGCACCAACATCGTTATATTGTGTAGGAAGCCAGTTAAATTCAAATCATGTTTGGTTTATGGATAAAATTGTTTAATTTGAGGTTTAAAATATCTTGCGTAAATGATTTTTTGAGATGTTGAATGTCCCAAACCATTTTTATTTATCAATTTTGGTTTGAACTATTACTTATATATTAAACAATTAAGGGCGTTAAGTATACCGTTGATTGGCTCTCATTTAGACAGAGCAACTTCAAAAATATCCTTGAAATGCTATTTTGATTTCAAGTCTACCCTATCCTAAAAAATTAACTTCAAAACTACCCTTATAAATATTAAAATTTCCAAATTGCCATTATGCAACCATGCGACCCTTGTGGGACCATGCGACCCTTGTACGACCATGCGATCATGAGCCCAAAATGACAAGAAAATACCCGAAATCGTCCGAAAATGCCATGCGACCATGCGACCCGTGCGACCAATGCGAACCTGTGCGACCATGCGACCTTATGCCCGAAATGGCCCGAAAGTGCCCGAAATCATCCGAAAATGCTTGAAATCGCCTGAAAATACCTTAAATCATCCAAAAAACGCCTGAAATCATCCAAAATCGGGCGGAAATTGCTCGAAATCGCTCAAAATCGATCGAAAACGGTCAAAATCGCTCGAAATCGTCTAAAATCACTCGAAATCGCTAAAAAAGGCTCGAATTCGTTCGAAAAGGCTCGAAATCATTCGAAATTGGTCGGAAACGCTTCAAATTGCTCGAAATCATTCGAAATTGTTTGGAAACGCTTCAAATTGCTCGAAATCGGTCGGAACGCTCGAAATCACTTGGAAATCGCGCGAAATTGCTCTGAAATCGGTCATAAACGCTCGAAATTGCTCAGAAATCGCTTTCAACTTCTAAATCGCATCTCGCTACTTGTATTTCTTAACTTTGAAATTTGGCGCAACTTCATAATTTTCAAAACGTATGTGTTTTTACAAACAAAAAATAAGGGCAAAATGTCTTTTCTTCAGTTTGTTGTTTTCCTATTTAATAATTACGTGAAGCACTTCAACCCTACGAGGGTATCCCTGATATTATACTGATTTAGACTGTATAAACATGGGTTGATTTGAGTTTAGCAAAAAATGGTTTAAGGGTCGGGCTGTATTTTTCGTTGATCCATATGGGTTAGCCCATGTGGCCTTAAGTGAATCCACGAGTTGTAAAAAATTATATATTTGAACTATAAAATATACACTTATATACATCTAGCCTCAAAGCCAATATTTGGACATTTTTTAAGTAAGTTTATAATTTATTTGTATTTTAAGTTTAATATTTGTATGTTTAATATAATTTGTTTTATGTGTGATGATTATCATTATAGGATTTCCATTAACTTGATAATATTTTAGAGGCAAAAGAAAAAAATAAATCATTTTGGGATATATATTTGGATGAAAAGAAATTTAGAATGTCGTATCATTTTTATTTGGATGGTTTGAGCATTTGGAAGAAGAATTAATAATGTGTTATCATACATAACTTGTGATTTAAGTATTCCTATAA
Source organism: Gynandropsis gynandra (assembly GCA_036759665.1). Classification (NCBI taxonomy): domain Eukaryota; kingdom Viridiplantae; phylum Streptophyta; class Magnoliopsida; order Brassicales; family Cleomaceae; genus Gynandropsis; species Gynandropsis gynandra. The sequence goes on along the minus strand of CM071866.1, from coordinate 35,529,343 downwards.
TCATTGTGACTATACATTATCTTTTAGTATTGATTCTAAATTTTAAACAAATTAGAAATTTATTTATCGTCTAAAAAAGTGTAAGCTGATGGTTCATGTCAGTGCCAAAGGAAATGAAGGCAAAACTATGCAGAAAATTCTCATCTGTTTATTATTCACCCTTTTGGTGTCTTAAATAAAAACTAGAAGGACAACGGATCAAATATCGTGACCCTTAAAAAATAGAAAATGGAAATTGCATTACATGAAAGAAACAGAATTACAGGAAGACCCAATCACATCTAACCTGGCTCTGTCAACTCCATTTCCATGGCTCTGGTTCACTGTTGTTACTTTGAATTCGGTTTGTACAGGCGAACCGGTTGATCATGTTGCAACGGTTGGTCTGCTCGCAGAATCCTATCAGTGCTCCCCCGTTCGACGCGAACCTTGTCCTCAAGGTTCAGGCTCGGAAAACTTGCACTAAGTTTATCTCAAACTTCCCAAGTTGCATCTTCAGGTGGCAGAACTTTCCAGCGAACTAAAACCTCCTCGGTGAATTTGGATCCGGTTTGTACCCAGAGTGTGTCTAGTATTTCTTGATGCGTTATCAGAGTTAAATAAAATAACCTAAACTACCCGCAAGTGCACGGCACGTGTGTAGTATTTTAGGTGTCGATCCCACAGAGACTACGCAACACTACCTAAACTCGAACTAGGAATCAAACTTGCTAACGAAAGAATATGGATGAAGAATGAAATACTGAAAGTAAATAAACTACTTGGGTTCTAACGATAAGACAAACGTCCTAGGAAACCGGTTTCACCACAAGACTACCGAAACCAACAATCAACCTATCTATCATGCAATCCCACTTAAAGCTATCTAAGGCGGACGATCCTAACATAATATCTACCCTCTCTCAAGGCATAGACACGTGATCTAGACAAGCTGCCCCCTACTTTCGTGGCTGACACCCTGAACTAAACCCATAAGCTCTTTGATTCGCCCGTTTTACCCTCA
>CM071866.1:35502722-35520279 GCA_036759665.1 Gynandropsis gynandra | reverse complement strand
CACGAAAACAAGTAAAACGGAAACGGAATCATACGTAAAACATCACATATGTATCAAAAACGTCTCCTAAATCGTGCAAGAAATACGTATGAAAACGAGATGATCATTTCTTCCGGAAGTAGACGCAGAGTGGTGTCCTCGAGTAATGGTGGTAGGGTAGCGTTCGTCGTTATATTGTCCCCTATTTTCCGTTTGAGTAGTGAGACATGAAAAACTGGATGTATCTTAGACTCCTCGGGTAGTTTCCGCCGATATGCTTCCTGTCCAATGATCATCTCGTTTTTATACGTATTTCTTGCACGATTTTAGAGATGTTTATGATATAGATGCGATGCTTTACGTATGATTCCATATCCATTTTACTTGTTTTCGTTTTTTCATGTTTTTACAGGTTTTTATGCATATTCGGTTCATTTCGGAGCAAAAGGACAAGCACGAGACAAAATACCAACATCGAGAATCATCACGGGACAAAAAGGATGAGAATCGGCAAGGAATAGCCACTACCCACGCGGTAACTCCCTCGCCCGAGCGGGTATTTGTTATGGTGATTTTTTCCAGCAAATTGAGCATGAGTCGGGCAAGAACTACCACGCCCGGGGCCTCAGCCCGAGCGGGCAACAACACAGCCCGAGCGGGCAGTAGACCAGCCCGACCGGGGCACCTTCTAGCCCGAGCGGACTACCTCATTCTCCATCGCGTTCTTGCGCGATCTTCCGCGCCGCACCCGATCGGGTCACTTACCCAGCCCACGCGGGTCGCATCCGTCACCTGCAACTCCAAATAAGTTAATTTGACTTAAAACAAATGGGAGTTTGTTGGGGACTTATACAATAAAGAAAACGACTTTAGAGAAGAGGAATAAGTGATATTTCGCTAGAGAAATTAATGGGAATGTCACCCAACTTATTCAAGAATGGAAACTCATGAAAAGACAACAATCGGTGCCTGCTGCAACATAAGGAAGAACTGAACGGCCGAAAGGGAAAGAAGGGAGAAAAGGAAAGAAAAGAGGAAGGAAAGAAGAAGAGAGGAGTGAGAGATCCAGCTGATTCACTCAGTTTTCAGTTCTTGATCAAGGAGAGAGAGTAGAGAGAGAGAAGGAGGAGGTTCTTGCGAAGGAGACTTACAAGGAGCATTGGAGATCAACCCCCACACTTCGGTTTCGTTTGGTTTTCATGTTCTTTAGACCTTCTATTTCGTTTATGATTGTTTACGGACGCATGAGCGAGTAGTTTGTTTGTTCTAAGAGAAGGGATTAGCCCATAGCTATCCCGGAACCACTTTTGATTTATCTTTGAATGCATCTTCCCGTTTTCGTTTATCTATTCTTTATCTGAGTGCTTAATTTACTTGTGTTTGCGATGGTCACGTAGATGCATGTGTTAGGGATTAGGAGAAGGACCGAAAGGAGAATTCTAGTCCTAGAAGATCATGTTTAGAACAACCGAGGTTAGGCCATGAAAGTAGGGTAGCAGGGGTTAAGGGTAAAACGGATGAATCACAGGTCTTATGGGTTTAGTTCAAGGTGTTAGCCACGAAAGTAGGGGATAACTTGACTAGATCACTTGTGTATGCCTCGAGAGAGTGTAAATATCATATTAGGATCGTCTGCCTTAGATAACTTGACTGGGATTGCATAATAGATAAGTTGATTGTTGGTTTCGGTAGTCTTGTGGTGAAATTGGTTTCCTGGAATATTTGTCTCATTCTTAAGAACTAGTTTGTTTATTTGTTTTTAGTATTTCTTTCTCAAATCCCATATTTCGTTGGTTTGCAAGTTTGATTCGCAATTAGAGTTTAGGTTGTGTTGCATAGTCCCTGTGGGACCGACACCTAAAGTACTACGCACGTGCCGTACACTTGCGGGTAGTTTAGGTTAAATATTTGTTAAACTTTGATAACGCATCACCCAACACGCTCTTCTATCAAGGTCGTTGCAGATCACCTCTCTCACATCATTGTAGAGGATGAGAGACCTATCGACGACTCCTTGAGAGACGACATCATATGCGCACTCACTTCAGGAAGTTCTTTGCGGACGTCAAACATTACCATTGGGACGTTCCAATTCTGTACAAGAAATGTGCGGACAGGGTCTTTAGGAGATGCATCCCCGAGGAAGAGGTAGAGAGCATCCTATTCCATTGTCATGGATCGGATTATGGAGGTCACTTCAACAAGTCCAAAACCGCTTCAAAGGTGCTACAAGCAGGTTTTTATTGGCCGAACCTTTTCAAGGATGCCCATAGGTACGTTTCCTCTTGTGATAGATGTCAAAGAACGGGAAATATAGGTAAGAGGAACGAGATGCTACAGAACTACATCCTTGATATGTTTGTGTTTGATGTTTGGGGTGTAGATTTCATGGGACCTTTTCCCTCGTCGTGTGGCAACCAATATATTTTGGTAGGCGTAGATTATGTGTCTAAGTTGGTAGAAGCCATCGCAACACCGACTAATGACGCTAGGGTAGTGATGAAATTCTTTCAGAAGATCATATTCCCTCGTTTTGGAGTTCCTAGATTAGTCATTAGTGACGGAGGTTCACACTTCATTGCACGACAATTTGAATCCCTCCTTACGCATTATGGCGTGAGACATAGGATAGCTACAACGTACCACCCACAAACTACCGGACAATAGGGAGATTAAGAGTATACTAGAGAAAACCGTGTCTAGGTCTCGTAGAGATTGGTCGATGAAATTAGATGATGCATTATGGGCCTATAGGATTGCGTTTAAAACTCCCATTGGCATGACTCCTTTTCAGCTTGTTTATGGCAAGTCTTTCCACCTACCTGTCGAGCTAGAGCACCGCGCCTATTGGGCGACAAAGCTCCTTAACTTTGATCTTAAGAGTGCAGGTGAGAAACGACTTTTGCAAGTGAACTAGCTCGACGAGCTTCGTCTTGATGCATATGAGAACTCTAAGATCTACAAGGAGCGTGATAAGAGATGGCATGATAAGAAGATGGTATTCCCGCATGGAGCAGTAGAACTTTGGAACGAGACGAGTGGGACATTCAAAGCTAATGGACAGCGGCTACCAAGCCGCTCAACCGATCGAAAGTGGAAACTCCATTTCCCTTTCCGATCCACCCGTCGCGCACGCATGAGGAATGGAGACATCAAAGCTTAAAGACGTTAAATAAGCGCTTTCTGGGAGGCAACTCAGTTGTTTGCTTTTATTTTTCTTAGTTTTTAGTTTAAGACTGTGTTAACCGTTTTCGTTAAAAAAACAAAAAACACAAAAAAAAGATACCACCACAAACGTGACTTCATTTCCCTTACACTCCATCGAAGCTTCACGTCGAGGACGCTGTTCAATTCAAGTCTGGGGGAGCAGCTCACGTTTGTCAGGTGATTTCGTTTCATTTTCTTTTATTTTCTCTTTGATTTCGAAGTTTTTAGGTTGTTTTTGATTTCGTGAGTCAGAGTCGTCCTAGGCACTTGTCCGGTGCCACGTTTTGAGATGAACCCTGAACCTAGGATGCTTAAAAAGTTAACCTTTTCCGTGAGACTTTGCATGATTGAGCTAGGTTTTCCTAAGCGTTAGAGCTTATTAGTCGGCTTGAAAAACAATAGGTCGTAATTCTTTGGGAATCCTAGTGTTGCTTGTGGGGGGTTTAGACGAGGTTGTTAGGCTAGTTTATCGTTTATTCTCTCTATCCAGATGGTCATACTTTGTGTAGACGATGCTTTACTTCACCTTTTTATGAGGATTATTAGATCGTATAGAATCGAGCTTTTTTGCAGATTAAAAGCGCACACTAACACTCCGCTTTCGATAGAAATAATGTCTAAAAGCATGATCTAAAATTGATATGAGTGCATCGACCTTGATACTCTTTCGTTGACTCAGGTCGAAGTGGTGGGTTGGCGATCATCTTTCTACGTCCTGAGGGCATGGCACAAATAAAACGCCGCCTACTCCGCTGCACTCTTGAACGAGATGCATGAGTATACCGTCATCGGTAGTCTGGGTCTAAGTAGAGGCTGGATCCCTTCAAATCCGGCGTTCTAGAAGCCTAGTGTATCTGCATAAAAAGAAAAAGAAAAAAAGAAAAAAACAGAAGATATAAAAGCAAAAGGAAAGAAAAAGAAAGAAAAAAGGAATAAAGAAAGAAAGAAGCTCGGAAAAGAAACAAGTATCCTCGGTTGTTCTAGGTTTAGCATTGTCTGAAGTCTTTTTTGGTGGAGAGAGTTACGGTGGCTTGTTTAGTTTTCCTTTGATTTACTTTCTCATGGGTAGCCTTGGTGAATTTGCTCTCGACGTGCCAGTTGATCGGTTAGGTTCACTTTAGCGGTATTTCTAAGAGAAAGGGGAATTCTCAGATTTTGTACACCCCACGTGTTCCACGTTTAAGTTTGCTTAGGGACAAGCAAACATTCAAGTCTGGGGGATTTTGATCATCTCATTTTCATACGTATTTCTTGCACAATTTTAGAGATGTTTATGATTAGATGTGATGCTTTATGTATGATTCCGTATCCGTTTTACTTGTTTTCGTGTTTTCATGTTCTTATAGGTTTTATGCGTATTCGGTTCATTTCGGAGCTAAAGGATGTGTACGAAACAAAGTACCAACATCAAGGATCATCACAGGACAAACGGAACGAGAATCGGCAAGGAATAGCCACTACCCGCGCGGGTAACTCCCTCGCCCGAGTGGGCATTTGTTACGGTGATTTTATCCAGCAAATTGAGCACGAGTCGGGCAAGAGCTACCACGCCCGGGGCCTCAGCCCGAGCGGGCAACAACATAGCCCGAGCGGGCAGTAGACCAGCCCGACCGGGGCACCTTCTAGCCCGAGCGGGCTGCCTCATTCTCCATCGCGTTCTTGCGCGATCTTCCGCGGTGCACCCGAGCGGGTCACTTACCCAGCCCGCCCGGGTCAAGTCCGTCACCTGCAACTCCAAATAAGTTAATTTGACTTAAAACAAACGGAAGTTTGTTGGGGACTTATACAATAAGGAAAACGACTTTAGAGAAGAGGAATAAGTGATATTTCGCTGGAGAAAGTAATGGGAACGTCACCCAACTTATTCAAGAATGGAAACTCATAAAAAGACAACAATCGGTGGCTGGTGCAACATAAGGAAGAACTGAACGGCTGAAAGGGAAAGAAGGGAGAAAAGGAAAGAAAAGAGGAAGGAAAGAAGAAGAGAGGAGTGAGAGGTCGAGCTGATTCACTCAGTTTTCAGTTCTTGATCGAGGAGAGAGAGTAGAGAGAGAGAAGGAGGAGGTTCTTGCGAAGGAGACTTACAAGGAGGTTCTTGCGAAGGAGACTTGAAAGGAGCATTGGAGATCAATTTCATACATCGGTTTCTTTTGGCTTTCATGTTCCTTATACCTTCTATTTCAGTTATGTTTGTTTACGGACGCATTAGCGAGTAGTTTGTTTGTTCTAGGAGAAGGGATTAGCCCATGGCTATCTCGGAACCACTTTTGATTTATCTTTGAATGCATCTTCCCGTTTTCATTTATCTATTCTTTATCTGAGTGCTTAATTTACTTGTGTTTGCGATGGCCACGTAGATTCATGTGTTAGGGATTCGGAGAAGGACCGAAAGGAGAATTCTAGTCCTAGAAGATCAGGTTTAGAACAATCGAGGTTAGGCCTCGAAAGTAGGGTAGCAGCGGTTGAGGGTAAAATGGATGAATCACATGTCTTAAGGGTTTAGTTCAAGGTGTCAGCCACGAAAGTAGGGGATAACTTGACTAGATCACGCGTCTATGCCTCGAGAGAGGGTAGATATCATATTAGGATCGTCTGCCTTAGATAACTTGACTGGGATTGCATGATAGATAGGTTGATTGTTGGTTTCGGTAGTCTTGTGGTGAAACTGGTTTCCTGGAATGTTTGTCTCATTCCTAAGAACTAGTTTGTTTATTTGTTTTTAGTATTTCATTCTCAAATCCCATATTTCGTTGGTTTGCAAGTTTTATTCGCAGATAGAGTTTAGGTTGTGTTGCGTAGTCCCTGTGGGATCGGCACCTAAAGTACTACACACGTGTCGTGCACTTGCGGGTAGTTTAGGTTAAATATTTGTTTAACTTTGATAACACATCACCCAACACATTCTTCTATCAAGAATGGACCAAAGTACCTTTGGTCGAGTTTTTGCAAGGTCCGACGGAACACCAATTGCTGGCGATATGGTTCAAGATGCAGATATACCTAATCACCTGCTTGGAAACTGATATCTCGTCTCTTAGTGTCTGTAAACTGTTTCATTCTATTTCTGGCGATAGCAAGATTCTTCTGAAGCTCAGAGAGAAGTTCATCCCTGGTGGCTAATTGCTCTTCCAATTCGTCAACCGTCGTTGCTCCTTTTTCGTATGTTGGAATTGGTGAGGGTGGCCGACCGTATAGAGCTTGAAATGGTGTCATCTTAATCGATGAGTGGAATGTGGTATTATACCAATATTCAGCCCATGGTAACATGTCGCTCCAGTGTTTCGGTCGCTGGTTGCAGAAGCATCGCAGATATTGCTCGATGCACTAGTTAACGACCTCAGTCTGACCATCAGTTTATGGATGGTACGCCGACGACATTCGCAATTTAGTGCTCGATAGTCTCCAGAACTCTTGCAAAAATTTTTGAGAAATATCTTATCTCTGTCGCTGACTATGGACTTAAGCAGACCTGAAGTTTAATAATGAATTCCATAAACTTGAGAGCCACAATTTTAGCGGTATATGGATGAGCAAGATGAATGAGATGACATGACTTACTAAGTCTGTCGACGACCACCATGATTGACGTGTTTTCCCCTGATTTAGGTAACCCTTCAACAAAGTCCATGGAGATATCCTCCCAAACTTGACAAGGAATCGGTAGCGGTCGAAGAAGACCTGAGGAGATAAGGACTCATACTTGGCCCGTTGATAGATGTCACAGCCAATCACATAATCTTTGACGTTGTGATGCATTGATGGCCAATAAAATTGCTGAGATAGGCATTTGAATGTGCGTAAAAAAAACCGGAATTCCCACCTTGCGATGTGTCATGATACTCGTGCAGCAGTTGCTTTATGAGAGGTGAATTAGGGGGAATGACAGCTCAATTATGGAAACAGATTAAACCATTTCGGAGAGAATACGACATACCCGGTTTCTGAGATGCTAGAGTTTCCAATTTCTGCAGGTACGGATCTGTATGGCGCAATGCTCGAAGCTCTTCCCATAGGTGTGGTTAAGGTAACGACAGACCAAAAAGACATGGATTCTGCGGTACTCGAGATAGTGCATCAGCGACATGGTTAGAGTTACCAGGTTTGTACACGATCTCGTAGTCGTAGTCAACCAACTTGCCCACCCACTTCTGTTTCCGGTGTTAAAATCCGTTGTTCTAACAGATATCACAAGATGCGTTGGTATGTTTGTATGATGAATCGGCGTTCCAAGAGGTAAGGTCGCCATGTACGAATTGCAATGACAATTGCCATCATTTCTCGAGCATAAGTTGACCAACTTTGCTTAGTCAGACTTAACCCACGGCTCAGGAAAGCGATGGGGCGTCCTTGTTGAGTGAGGACAGCGCCAATCCCTTCACTAGAGGCGTCCGTTTGAATGATGACCTGTTCAAAAAAATTGGGAAGCGCTAGCGTCGGTGTCGTCATGGCATTTTTGAGTTCGTTAAACGCTTGTTCTGCCCCTTTACGGAGTAAGTTGGTGAGTGGCTTTGCTGTGATTCCATAGTCTCGGACAAACTTCTTGTAATATCCACTTAAACCCAAAAATCCCCGTACCTCAGTGACAGACATTGGTCTCGGCCGATCAAGCATTGCCTTTATTTTTGTTGTGTCCACTCGCACGCCATCTCTTGAAATGATGTGGACAAGTTCAAGCTGTCCGAATGCACACTTCTTATATTTCGCGAACAACTTATGCTGATGTAGCAAGTGGAAAACTTGTTTCACATGTTGTAAGTGATCTGACCAAGACGAACTATATATCAAAATATCATCAAAGAACACAATGACACACTTATGGAGAAGTTGCCTAAAGATGGTATTCATGAGCGCCGGGAAAGTCGACGGTGCATTGCACAATTCGAAGGGCATCACGAGATATTCGTAATGACCATTGTGTGTTCGAAAGGTTGCCTTATGCACGTCACTTGGATGAACTCGCACTTGGTGATATCCTGTTGTAAGGTCGAGCTTCATGAAATAGCTCACGCCATGTAATACATCGAGCATATCGTCCACTGTGGGTATTGGGAAACAATCCTTGATAGTGATTGCGTTAAGAGTGCGATAATCGGTGCAGAATCTCCAAGAGTCGTCCTTCTTTTTGACGAGTAGTATAGGTGATGAAAACGGGCTCGAGCTCGGCTGAATGGATCCTGATTGTAACATTCCTACAACCTGACTCTCGATCTTTGCTTTCTAGAAGTGAGCATATCGATATGGTCGGACGTTTACTGGATCGGTTCCTTCCTTGAGCACAATCCGATGTTCAACTTCTCGTGGGGGAGGCAGTTCTGTAGGTTCGCCGAAAATTGTTTCGAACTCATCAATCATTCACTGAAGTTCTTCTCTCACCGGGGAGTCTATTTTCTGTTCAGATGATGCAGATTGCGAATAGAGCAGCTCCATGTCGTGCGTCTTTGAAAACGTACTTTGGTTTAGAGATCGAGATGGTATTACCACCCAATCCATGTATTGTGTGTTCTTTATCACCCCATGTGAAAGTCATAGTTCTTGCACGCCAGTCACAGACAGTCGAGCCTAAGACTCTTAGCCATTGTATTCCCTAAACAATGACGAGCCCTCTTAAAGGTAATGCATATAGTGTAACAGAGAAGTGCATATCTCGTAGTAGGATGAGAATCTTGTTGTATCGGCATTGGCATATCACTGGCGATCAGTCTGTGACACGAAGCGTGAATGGTGGTGTCGGTGAGATGCTCAGATTCACCATTTTGGCAGCCTTCTCGCTGTTAAAATTGTGAGTGGAATCACTATCAATAAGGGCCACCAATCGTTGTCTACCAATCGAGACTTCTACCCTCATCGTAGTTGGCTTTTCCAATCCAGATAAGGCACACAATGAGATTTCCGGTGCATCCTTCTCTTCATCATCTCGTCGTCTTCTTCACCATGTTCTCCTTCCATTAATAACAATTGCGGTTTGGCACTTTTGTAACCTGGGGCATATCGTTCGTCGCAGCTGAAACATAGTCCCAAGCTACGTTTCTTCCTAACTTCATCCCAGCTTAATATTTTGGGAATTGCACTTGTGTTGCGGCTCTGATAGTTCCGTATGCTGGTCGTGTTGGTTGGCAGACTCCGTTTCTGTCGGTGGAGAATTTCATCACACATCCTTGCCAACATGATGGTCTCATTGAGAGTTCTAGGCCTAAACATTCTGATTCCATCAGCAATGGTGGCGTTCAATCCTCCTATGTACGTCACAATTAAAGCCTTTTGCGTCAACCCACGAACTTTGGTCTAAAGCCTCTAAAATTCTCGTTGATATTCATGCAGACTCCCCGTCTGTTGAATTTTCGCAAGAGCTTCGTCGAATTCCTCACACTCTGTGGGTCCAAAACATGCCCATAATTCTGCTTCAAATTCATCCCAGTTGAGCATGCTCCCTTCTTCATCATATGTCGTCTGTAGAGCTTGAAACCCTTCACTTGCTTCACCTTCCCAATGATAAGATGCGTAACACACACATAGAAACTCTGGGGTGTTTTGATAGGTGAAAAATTGCTTGGCCTTATTGATCCAAGAAGTTGGATCTCTGTCTGTGAAGTGAGGAAACTCAATCTTTGGGTTTTTCGAATGAAACATGGAATACGGGTTGTCTGTGCGAGTTGAGGATTCATGACGTCTCTGGTCGTTTTCCTCGATCAGAATTTGATCCTGCCTGAACGCCATACAAGGATTCTGCGAAACGATTGAGTGATACTTCGAGGAACTGAAACCTTTCTGCCATCGACACCTGTAGTTTCGACAGCTCGTCTTGGAAAGTTCCCAGCCCTTCTTCGAGTGACTCGATGCGCTCGCGGTTCGTCGCCATATTAACACCACGTGGAATTGGTCCGAGTCAATGATGGACAAGAGAAAAAAAATGTTCGGCTCTGATACCACTGATGGTCCCTATCAGTGCCAAAGGAAATGAAGGCAAAATTATGTAAAAAATTCTCATCTGATTTATTATTCACCCTTTTGGTTTCTTAAATAAAACTAGAAGGACAATGGATCAAACATCATGATCCTTAAAAATAGGAAATGGAAACTGCATTATATGAAAGAAACATAATTATAGGAAGACCCAATCTTCCTATTATTAAGGACATCTAACCTGATTATGTCAACTCCACTTTCATAGCTCCGGTGCGCTGCTGGTACCTTGAATTCTGTTTGCATAGGCGAACCGGTCGGTCTTGTTGCAGCGGTTGGTCTGTTCGCCGAATCCTATTAGTTTTATTTTGTTATTGTTCGTTAAATATATGATTTAAAAGAATTATTTAAACAATGATGAAGGAAGTAAATTTTGTTAGTTTATAATTAATTTATTACTTATCTATATATATATTAAAAGGGTTGCTTGGATGAACAGTGCCGCCGGATGACGTGGCAGGCCATGCTGTCGTTGGATTTCAGCTTCGCGCACGTGTAGGGTGGATATCGGCCGGGTCAACACGCGGGTCTTTCACCCGACCCACACCTCTCGGTCGTTCAATGCTGCACATGGTTTTCACATGCCCCGTCTGTGAATCTCAATCGTTCTATTGCTCAATCCTCTTCTCTCCAACCAACGGTTGGATTTTTCACCGACACTCCTGGAGTGATACGAGCCTTCGATTTCTTTTAGGGTTTTCCCCCTTACCTTCCCTTGGTTGTACTGGCCCATAAAAGTTACTGCGGCTAACGGCGACCGGCAAGCGGCGAGTAGTGGCGAGCGGCGGAGAGCGACGACCTGCGAGCGGCGGAGAGCGATAACCGGCAACGAGGTTGGAAAGAGAAGATAGAGATGATAGGAGAGAGAGGAGGTGAGAGAGAGAGGGTGAACGGGGCAAGTAAGAGGGAGAGAGCAGAAAGAGTAAAATGAACCGTAATGGCATTTCCGTAAATATAATGACATTATAATGAACCCTAATGACATTTACAGAAATGCCATTAGGGTTAATTTTAAAATTATATTATATAATTTAATATATATTAAATTACGGAAATGCCATTATAAATATATGTCATTATAATTATAAATATATGTAATTATATTTACGAAAATGCCTTTAGGTTAATTTTAAAATTATATTATATAATTGATATATATATATATATATATTTTCGGGTATCCGACTCAAACTTGTGGGTAATGAGATTTCATTATCCGAAATCGGTCCTCAACCCGCGGGTTCGGTAAATTTTAAACGGGTCCAAGACGGTTTTCGGGTCGGAACGGTTTCTTCGGCTAATATGCCCACCCCTGTTTTAGGGTTTGTCCTAAATTAATTATAGAAAATTTAAAAAATCTTTAAAAATTATTATGAATTTTTAAAGAAATTGAAATGATATTTATTTAAATTATTTAAATAAAATTTAAAAATATTTATTTAGATAATTTAGTGTTTATTATTTAAAATTTGATTTAAAATTAAAATTACTACAAAATAATATAATGAAGTTCAACATAAAATGAGAAAATATTCTTATAAAATAACACGACAGTGATGTTTATTTCTACAATTTGTAAAACTGATTCTAATAATAACGAAGTATGTGAAATATATAATACATAATTTTTAAATTGTTTAAAACATCCAGTAATTTTTAATTAATGTCTAAAACGAAAAAAAATAATATTTGTCCTTCTCTTGCGAAATATACATCAAATATTTAGATTATATAACAGAATGCAAATTTCAGATAATATAACTAGAGTAATAATATAATAGAAAGTAAAATAATAACATAAACTGATGTAAGCAACAAAGTATTTATACTTCGATTTTCCTTAATCTTAACTAATACAACTGTGTCATTTCATTTTCAAACGAAACAATTATCTGGTATGATGTATTTTGCAATGAAAATTAGTAAATGTCGAAAATAAAACATTAATAAAGTGAATATATATATATATATAAGAAAACTATTATTTAGCCACGAGCAATTATATATTATCGTTTCAAGATAAAAAAAAATAAAGAAAGACCGAAATTATTTATATTAGATGATGTGGTAAAATATACAACAAAAACGACAAATGCTATATACAAAGAAATATTTAATAATGTTTAGAAGTATTGTAAAATTTTATTTAAAAAAATATTTTGTTATTCAATTATATCAAAATACAATCACATAGTATTTTTAATTATTAAAACAAATATAAAAGATTAATCTTATCCGCGTGATGCGGGATCAATACTAGTATTTAATTATTTATCCATTCATTTTAATATTTTTGTTTTGTTAAAATATAGAAATTGATAACGAAGAATTCAGTCATTGAATACAAAAGCCAAATTGATTCAAACTATCCATAAAGTGCGTGTTTCAAAATTTAGAGTTTCAAAATACTGTTTGATATTATTTTTATTTGAAGTTATAAATAATTATTTAGATTATTTATTTTTATGAATTATTTTAGTGGTTCTTATTTTTTAACATGTTTTTAGATGATATTATTCTATTATATTGTAAATAGATATCCAACTTGCAAACTAACCCATGACAATGGGATTTACTGGATTGAATCTGAAAAAATTAGAACATATTAAATACGGATTGATCTGGACTCGAGTGAAAAATATAGTCCGATCCATGACAAATTAAACTGGATTGGCCATTTAGCACCCTAAAACAATAAATCAATATCTTGTTTTGTATTTTACATTTTATCTTTACTTTCTGCTTTTAAAATGTTTTGATATATAATAGGTTTTGATGTTGAACTTTGTCGGAACAAAAGATCTCGTTTCCTTATCCGTGGGCCTTTGTTGGGTACCAACAAAAAACCTTAAAAAAATTAAAATTTCCCCAAATCAAACTAAAAAGCAGACATATGTAATATTGGAGAGTGAGTTTTAGGTTTAATTAGACATAACTTATCAAATATAATTCGATTCAGTCAGCAATATTAATAAATAAAAATAGAAGGTAAAATAAAAAAGAGAAAAATTGTCAGAAGTGGGATTTGAACCCACGCCCTCTCACGAGGACCAGAACTTGAGTCTGGCGCCTTAGACCACTCGGCCATCCTGACTTGGTTGAGCAATAATAGGTCATTTATAGTTTATTACTTCAAAACAATAATACATACCTTCATTATCAGTCCTAACGGACGTATCCTCGAGAGCGTAATCAAAGAAATCAATAACAGTCAAGAAACGATATAATATAGCACAAGAGTAATATAGTTCACTCCTTACAAAAGGAATTGCCACGTAACGGGACGAAGCATCAGTCACCAAAAAAGAAAAAAACAAAGGATCAGATTCACATCCCCAAGCTGCTCAAAACAAGAGATCTAACTGATAACTTCATCACCATTTCCAAAATCAGGCAATCTTTGTGTGTCGGGCAACAAGATAACCTAATCCTTCTTTTTGTTCTTCAACGGTCCTCTTGGGATCTTGCTTAACACCTTCTCGTCTAACACAGCATACTGCTTCTTCATCTCAATCATTGCTTTCTCCCCAAATGAGTCCACCTTGTCTTCATACTTCTCGTACAGCACAGGGACAGTGAAGAGCAGCACCATTCCTGCATCAAAACAAAAATAGTTATACCTCACATTAGTTTTAGAAGGGCAGGTCATAGAAGGAATGCTGCATTTGGACAGATGAAGAGTTTACCTATATAGGATAAAGTCAAGAAGTTGCAGCAGCCCCCAAGGATCGACAACACCCACAAGCCCGCAATGGCCTAATAAAAAAAACGCAATGTTTTGATAGCATTGTCATGATTAATGGCAAAACTGAATAAACGCAAGTTTCAGACTTTACAATCAACAGGTTTTAACTTACAGACAGAAACTTCTTGAGATCTCTTCCAGATGCAATGTCCCGCAGACATGTGAATGCGCGGTTGATTTCAATTCTAAGCCCAGATGCAAGCTGAAGAATAGGCTCTTCAGGGATGTGAATTTCGGGAATCTTTGGAGGGGACCTGAAAGAGAATATGTTATTAAGGGATGGCTTCTTACCGATAAAGATCCTGATAAGTGAACATTCATAAGATCAGTCATAACTTACTTGTTAATGAACATGCTCGCATTAGACCACAGGAACAACACGGATAAGACGACAATCAAGACGTGGGAGAGTAGAGTGAGAAGGTGATACTCCATCAATTCGAACAGCACCCAGACGGCTGTTATACTACCAAGTACACTAGCCGACATCTTCTTGTTCCTCCACATGAATATATCTGCCGCTGTGATACCAACATCAAGTTTAATAAACATTACTTTACTAGCAACCTTGACCAAATCACCAAACAAGAACATTGCCTCCATAAGTACACTACCGTATAGGTTCCTGCACTTATGAGACTACAAAGCAAGATTTTAACATCATTACCGTCCATAGATGAGAATGTAGCAAAATGATATAACAACTTCTATATTCAAAACAGCCACGATGAATGCTCGTTAAAGGTAAAAATCAAACTCTGAATACCCTCATCAGAACCAATCAAAGACACAAATCTGCACCAAACAAAGATGATCTGTCCAGATCAAGAATAACCACAACAAGAAAAATCGGAACCTATCATAATAAGCTCAAGCAGAGTAACATAAGGATTCGAACCGCACAGTACCAGAAAACCCAACTATCCTCTTAAACTTCTCCGGAGAATTACCGATTTCGATAATTTCCATACCGATTGAATCAATCAACCATAAAACACATGCACAGAGCAGATCAAGCCCGATCAAACGAAATCGAGAAACACTTGAGAGAAATGAGACAAGATCACAATAAACATACGTTTTCCGCCGCCGAGAACCTTGTGCACGGGCTTCTCCCTCCCGAACAAGCGGTAAACCTTCGCCTTGAGAGACGATGGAGAAGAAGCCTTCTTATCGTCCTCGTCATCCGACGAAGATGACGAATCGCCGCCGTGGTGGATCTTCTCGGATATCTTGTCAAACAACGATTCCCTCTCCACAACTTCCACAGCCGGTTCTGGAGCCGGCACAGATTCCTCGTGCTTTTGTTCCTCCGCCATAGTTTCCGATGGATTCACGCAGATCCAATCAAAACTTCCGATTTGAAAGAACCAACAATCAGTGTTCAAAGTGATTTCACCCCTACGAGAAAGATCTCGAAGCCTAAAATAGAAAGGCGAATCGCAAACTCGATCTTAGCCGTTGAAATGTAGAGTTTGATCTCAGCCGTCGGTTGGTTCGGATCCGAAGCTGCACGTTCGAGACTTAAGTAGAGCCACCTGCAGGAAAAAGATAAAAGGGTGGGTACATTATTTTTATAAGACCGAGATATGACGACGTGAAAGATAACGGCGTTTTGCGCGTCGTTTATTTACACAGCCACTTAACGGCTCCGTCAGCGAAGACGTTACGTGGCAAGAAAGAAGCATCATACATTTATTAGAATATTTTATTTATTTCGGCAATATTGAGGTGTCAAGCGGTCCGACTAGGGATGAGTCGGTCAACAATTAGATTGATGACACGTGTCGATACAGATGCCTTCCGTACAGGTGTGTCACGCTCTTTAGGTCTCCATACAAAAATGAGAAACTAAATAATTGAATCATTATTAACGTGGATTATAATTTATATTATTTTCAGAGAGATGCATATTAAATAATTAAAAAAGGTTCTAGAAAGTGATAACTTTGTTTTGGTTAGGCATGCTTGTCACATCATAAATTTGATTGAACCGTGGGCATCGAAAGATGTGTTATAGCCCGATAAGAACTATTCTCATTGGCCCAAATGAAAATCCTTGGAGATTAATTAATAAATCCAAATCACCTAATCAAATTATATTTTCATGTGTATTTGTTTTTGTTTGTATCGCGGTTATTTTAATTCGGTTTAATTTGGGTTCGATTACGAGTGAGATAATTGATTGGTTTAAAAGTTGAAAATTAATAGATTTGGTTCCCCTATTAACTGTGTAACAATAGATAACCAATCAAATATCTAAAAAAATGAGATTAGTTAAATGAATATGTATATATACCATATTTAATATTTTATTTGGTAAAAAGTATTGATTAAAAAATTTTAAATATTATCATTTATACATAATTTTATATGATAAGTTATAAATAAAATCAAAATAATCAAATATTGATTAAACTAATTAGAATCTGGATTTATTTCGAACATATTATTTTATAATATAATCGAATTAAACTGTTTTAATTTGAAAACTTTTATATCTTTTAGATTTTGTATTGATTATCCGTTATAACTAACATGATTTTCAATTGTGACTCTAATATTTAAATCTTTTAAAAAATCATTTTATTATTTGTTTTATCATTATTATTGAAATAACGTTGTTTCGAAGTAACGTACGTTGTAATTTTTGTTTGATTCTTGTTTTACTTTATTTTTCAAAATTTGTTTATATATATATATTATATTAACTACCCGTTGTTACGGTTAATCAAAGAGTATTCACTCACTTAGATTTAATATAAAACATGAGGTGATGAGGACAATACTTGAAAAACATGAAGCAAGACTTGAACGATGGTGAGTTATTCGGTGTCGACCAGTAGTTGCGTTGTCCGAGAAGTTTATCCCGAATGTTTCAATCATCTTTAACATGAGAGATAGCGATATGTGACTCTTTTGAAGATTTTTGCTATTCCTTACAAACCAAGTGCAAAAGACAATCATCGGCAACACCAAGTTGAAGAGATTGATAATTTCCACGGTTGTTGGTTGTTATTGGGCTTATGGACAATGATAACTTCATGAGAAGGTGTGTCATAAGGTATTTAGCCAAAAGCATCCAATACAAAGTTATACATTCAAAACAATAAAACATGGTAATAGATTTCGTCTGCTTTGCCACAAATAAAACACAACGATTTGTATCCCGAATAATAAAGAAGTATTTATGTGGAAAGCTTGTTAGAATATGAATGGATTATAGAATATGAAGGGACATAGTCCCGCATGAAAAGTTGAAGGGTCATTAATATGGTATATTAATAATCTCTTCATAAGTGTATTGATTAAATAGCATGGGCCTAAAGATGGGTTTTGAAGTTGAGTTTCTACATGGACTTTTGGACATTTAATATCTATTAGAGGTCAAAGTTTAGTGATCATCTCGTTTTCATACGTATTTCTTGCATGATTTAATAGACGTTTTCAATATATATGTGTTGCTTTACGTATGATTCCGTATCCGTTTTACTTGTTTTCGTGCTTTTCATGTTCTTACAGGTTTTTACGCGTATTTGGATCATTTTGGAGCTAAAGGAACATGCATGGAGCTAAGGAGCAACTTCGGGGATCATCACGGGACAAACGGGACGAGATTGAGCATGGAAAGCCTCCACCCGGTCGGGCACAACTCTTGCACGACCG
>CM071866.1:35491103-35501911 GCA_036759665.1 Gynandropsis gynandra | reverse complement strand
AGATAGATTGATCGTCGGTTTCGGTAGTCTTGTGGTGAAACCGGATTCCTAGGACGTTTGTCTTATCGTTAGAACCCAAGTAGTTTATTTACTTTCAGTATTTCATTCCTCATCCACATTCTTTCGTTAGCAAGTTTGATTCCTAGTTCGAGTTTAGGTAGTGTTGCGTAGTCTCTGTGGGATCGACACCTAAAATACTACACACGTGCCCTGCATTTGCGGGTAGTTTAGGTTATTTTATTTAACTTTGAGAACGCATCATTTAGGCATTGAGCATTAGAGTTCTTCGGCTCTTTGACTTTATGAACAATCACGATCTGAAATTTGACTCCATAAAGCTTCTAAATCGTCTTTAAATAGAGAGTTGTCATGGAAAAAATTAATCAAATTCATTCTCCGAAAAACTCTTTTGTTCTATTGTATAAAAAATCACAATAGATCAAGCAGATCAATTATGTTACGTGCAATATCCAACAACATTGAAACGTCAAATAGAGGAGTGGTGGGTCGTAGAAAAGATCAAGCCACGAGGGATCATAAGCTCAGATGATAAAGAAGATCCGTTGCAATCCGATCATCCGCAGTCGATTCGTTTAATTGATACAGATCGCGAGGAGATTCTCGTAAGAGCTGACATAAACGGAGAATTCATACGCGATTATAAAGACGTTGAACCGGAAGATGCTGAAGATGAAAACAACGATGAATTCAATGAACAATCGAAGGAAGACTCGCCAATCGATGAATCTACTGAAGAAGAAATGTAAATACAATAATGTGTATACTATGTAATAATGTAGATGATGTGTAATGTAAATGATGTGTAATAATGTAGATGATGTGTAATCGAACAATCGAAATGTTAAAACAATCGAAGAATATATAAACGATGTTTAATGTTTTTAGAATTTCATATGATCTAATACCAACGGGCATCCGTTGGAAAAATTAACGGATGTCCGTTGGAACACGAAATCGCCTGTGACACTTAGACAAAATTTCTAACTTTTTAATAATTCTAACGGGCATCCGTTGGAAAATTGTAGCGGACCTCCGTTGCAACAATACCAACGGGCATCCGTTGGAAATATTAACAGATGCCCGTTGGAACACGAAATCGCCTTCGACACTTAAACACAATTTCTAAGTTTTCCATAATTCTAACGAGCATCCGTTGGTAATTTGTAATGGACATCCGTTACAAATATACTAACGGGCATCCGTTGGAAATATTAACGGATGTCCGATAGAATTTTGTTTAATGGGGCGTCCGTTACAATTTGCAACGGATGCCCGTTGCAAATTGTAGTGATGCCTACTCTAGTCTGCAGAAATTTCCAACGGGCATCCGTTGAAAATTGTAATGGATGCCCGTTGCAAAGGGAGACGAGTCGCCATTCCGCCATCCGTTGCCTCGGGAACACGCATTTCCAATGGGCATCCATTGGAAATTCCAACGGATGCCCGTTGGGAAGTCAAAACGTCGTGTCAATTTGAACAGTTTCATTTTCAACACAAATCAAAACATCAAAATCCTCTTAAACACTCCATTTCACACACAAAACACATTTACAAACACTAAATACGAAAATGAAGGCTAGACAATTTATAGGTTCGGGAGAGATGTTGGCTGGTTCAGAATGAGCTCCTCCCCTGCCTCCACCACCACCATATCGCTCTCAGTCACCAATATCGGCACCGCCGATATTTGATGAAGAGGACGATATGGTGGATATCGATTCTTTAATCGATAATTTTGATGGGCATCTCACTCTTCAAATTATCGATTCCGATCGTTCTGCCGGGAGGTTATGGTAAAAAAATTATTATTTGCATTTATATTATTGTAATTTATAAATATTATCTAACTTTTTAATTTTAATTTGCAGGTTTGACGTGGATGGTGTTCTAAAACATTCGAACAACGGAATCATCCAAGGATTCTTACAGGACTAACTATATTATTCCTGTCAAGTTACACCAGAAGTCGTACACCACCGATGGTGGTGCACTTTTATAGTAAGTTTTCAAATTACATTTCATTTAAAATGATTAGTTATATATGTTATAAAACTAACACATTATAAATTATTTTGCAGCGAGTATACAAATGGCGGAGGAATGATACATTGTATATCTACACGGCATGAGTGCGTGACATGCGGGTTCGGATGCGTTTGATAATGAACAACGCCAAGCGCAACTACTACACCAAAAATCACAAATCGAAATGGGAAATGGACGAGGTCTTTCAATCAATTGATTTAGCATTGGGAGTCGGAACTTCAAGGCCAAAAGCGGAAAGGCAAAAAAATGTCGGTACAACGAGAAGGTTCCCGGAGATGGTCCGCATCGCCATACTTCGGGATCAAAATCATTCTCGAAGAGGAAACAAGAATTGGTGAGACCGTATAAGGGCCTATATGGTCTTGGGGCACTTCAAAAAGATATCATCGAGGACGCCACGACGGTACCTCCCGCGGTCCAATAGAGCTACACGCAACAACGACGTATCGAGAATCTCGAAGCACAACTTCGAAAAACTCGAGCCCAAGTGACGAAACAAAACTCCCAAATATAGCAGTTGGAGAGCGTCATAGAGTTGTTATCTGGCCAGGTCAGGGGATCAACGTCGCGACAAGAAGTGGGTCTCGATTCGGATGCAACGCCGTCTAGAGGTGCTGATGATCAGGGAGATGATATAGGCCCAACCGATTTAAATGAAATGTAATAGAACTAGTTTAAATGTTTTTGTAAACAATTTTATTATTTTAATTAATTTTCTTTTTATTTTTATAATTTATTTTTATTATTTTTATTAATTTATTATTTTTATTTTTTAACAAGTTTCCAACAAATACCCGTTGCCATTTCTAACAGGCATCCGTTGGACACTATTTTCCCACAAAATAGTAACAGACGTCCGTTGCCATTTCCCGCCAATTTGTAACGGACACCCATTGCCCTTTCCCGCCAGTTTCCAACGGATGCTCGTTGAAATTCTTAAAATCCCCATCTTTTTTTCCGCCTGGATGGCAACAGACGTCCGCTAACACTTTTTAACGGATATCCATTACAAAATTTCAATGGGCATCCATTGCAATTTTTTAACGGACATCCGTTACAAATTATTTCAACGGGCATCCATTATAAAATTTCAAGGCGTTATCCTTTGGCCTTCCCGTTACAAATTTGCAACGGATATTATCCGTTGTCACTCCGTTGTGAATTGCAACGGATCCCGATTTGCAACGAGCAATTCTCAACGGCCACGGATCCGTTGCTGTTCGTTGAGAAACGCTCTTTCCAACCGATTTAAGGCGTTTTCCAACAGATTTTTCCGTTGGAAAACGACTGTTTTTTTGTAGTGTTTGAAGAAAAATGAAGATCCATAGATGCCAACATGATGTACTTCCAACTCACGATAAAAGTGAGCTCTTTGGATACTAGCAGCCATTCTTCAGTGCATCTATTACCTTTGTGTAAAAGGAATATCGAAGCGACAAGGCCCCTTAAGACATAGAGGAATAATGGATAGTCAATTATAAGAAAATGATATTTCATCTCCAATAATACATTAGAGATAGTTCTTTGTCGTGATCCTTTAATGAAAAAAGTTGTTTAAAATTCTACGACACATGTGTTGGATTCGAATATCCCCAATAACCTATCTTTTAAACTTGGGGATACTAATAACCCACAAGGAATCAGATTTGTCAAAAGTCATACAAATCAAATCCAATTGAGAAACGAAATATTACTCATATAGAATTTGAAGTGGAAGCCTCGTATTCTTTCGGCTTACAAATATCATTTTTCAAGAAACCCTGAAGAGAAACTTCGAAATCGATGAGGACTTCCATATAAAATTCCATAAGATAAAGTCAACTTGATTAAAAAACTATTACAACAAGAAAAAGGTTTGAGACCGTAAATTAATCTACCCATTGACCACAAAGGATTTAAGAAGAATCTCGTCTGTAGACAAGAGAAATTGGGTTGTCCATGAGATAACCTTCATGGTATGAGTGACAACCTTAGGTGGATAACCAATGGTAGACCCGTATGGTCATGATATTTAGAAACCTGAATATCTTCTTGAAAACCATGGAAGGAATTTTTTACTTTGCATAATACATGCAGTATTAGATAAACCTAATCTAGGGATGACAAATACGTCTGTAATCTTTTATGGAAAATCATTTATAGATGATTTCTGAATGAATTTTGTTCTTTCGTAATTGGTTGTTGGTAATTGATATCCGTCTGAAATTAGAAACGAAAATTTGTCTAAAATTAATGACGAAAATTTTTATCCCGAATTCATTTGATTTTTTCGGATATAAAAAAGAAAAAGATTATGAATTATAAAAAATAAAAAAATAATATTTCAAATAATATTTTTTTAATAAAAACTCATCCTCGTCCTTTTCTTCTTGTCACCCAAACTCCTCCTTGTTCTTTTTGGTGAACTTATTTTTCGTACATTTTGAAAATTTAGAGATTTGACAAATGATTTGTTCATCTTTAGCGTATTTTATCTGCACTTCTACACATATTGTAGATTCCAATTATCATACATTATAAAACTATTTCAATCTAAACACATGTAAC
Source organism: Gynandropsis gynandra (assembly GCA_036759665.1). Lineage (NCBI taxonomy): Eukaryota > Viridiplantae > Streptophyta > Magnoliopsida > Brassicales > Cleomaceae > Gynandropsis > Gynandropsis gynandra. The sequence goes on along the minus strand of CM071866.1, from coordinate 35,497,297 downwards.
TATTAAATTGTCTTATTAAAATGATCGAACAATTTGATACAATGAGCAAGATGCAAGAGAAATTCTTGTCCCCCATTGAAATCCACCGAACTAGTTACATATACACAAGATTTACACAAAATAGGAAATTTAATAAACTAAGAATATTTACATTGATACTCGAATATCTCATCAAATCCTTGCATATCTCCGCAAACCTCTGATATCTTGCATATCTCCGCTATTACGCCCCTCAAGTTGAGGCGTGTAAATTTTACACGCGCAACTTGGACACGAAATTATCAAATTGTCGTTTCCCAAGCGCCTTGGTGAAAATATCTACGAGTTGGTGTTGGGTCCGAACATGTGTGGTCACCAAATTTCTGGAAACAAGTTGATTACGGACATAGTGACAGTCTATCTCGATATGTTTCATCCGTATGAAAGACCGGGTTGCTACTAATGTGTAGCGCGACTTGGCTATCACAAAACATACGCATAGGCCGAGAGTGATCCACGCCACGGTCCGCTAGTAAATGTTTCAACCAAACAAGCTCTCGTGCGGTAGACGCCATTGCGCGATATTCAGCTTCAGCCGAGGAGCAAGACAATGTGGCTTGTTTCTTTGTGCGCCAAGAGATAGGAGACCGACCGAGTTAAATAAACCACCCCATGAGAGAACGTCGATCAACGAGATAAGTCCCATAATCTGAGTCACACCATGCGTTCAACTGCAAAGGAGAATCAACTGAAAGAAGAATACCTTGGCCAGGATTCCCTTTGGGGTAACGAACGACTCACAAAGCAACATTCCAATGAGCGACCCGTGACTTTTGCATAAACTGCGACAAAGTATGAATACTGTATCCCAAATTCCGCCGTGTGTTTTCCAAATATATCAGACGACCAACCAACCACCGATAAGATTCTGGATCCGTCATAAGCTCACTCGTATTGTCAATCAGACGATGATGTTGTTCTACAGGAAACACCACTAGTTTTGCTCCAAGAAGGCCCACTTCGGAGATAATATCAAGTGCATATTTGCGCTGACATAAGTAGAAACCGTGAGAACTACGAGACACCTTGATACCAAGAAAATAACAAAGCACTCCCAGATCCTTCATGTGCAAACAAGCTGAAAGATAGTCTTTGAACTGACCAATGGCATCGACTGAGCTGCCCAAAACGGTCAGATCGTCAACATAGACTAGGACATTTAGTCAAACACAAAACTTGTTGTAATTAAATAAAGAGTAGTCCATGTAGGATCTAGTAAATCCAAATGTTGTAAGCGCCATTTCAAGTTTGTGGAACCAACACCGGGGAGTTTGTTTGAGGCCGTAGAGAGACTTTCACAATCTATAAACACGTCCATCTGATACACCTTTGTAACCTGCGGGAACTTTCATATATACTTCCTCATCAAGGTCGCCATGAAGAAAGGCATTGTGTACGTCCATTTGATGGACTTTCCATCTTCGAGATGAAGCATCCGCAAGAAAGGTACATACCGTTATCATTTTGGCGACAGACGCAAATGTCTCATCGTAATCAAGACCCTCAACCTGGTTATTGCCGAGAATCACTAACCGAGTCTTATACCATTCAATCAATCCATTCGATCTATACTTGATTTTATATACCCATTTTGAGCCAATGGCCTTCTTTCCTGGAGGTATATGTTCAAGAGTCCACATTCCATTTCTTTCGAGCGCTTGAAGCTCACTAGTTATTGCCTCTCTCCATTTTTTGTCTCGTGCTGCTTCCGCATATGATCTTGGTTCAGAACTAGTCGTAACAGCGTTGAGAAACACACGGTATGCCGGAAAAAATTGGTTGGCCGAGAGATAGTTTTCCAAGGGATATAAAGATTTGGACGAAGAAAGCTAAGATGAGGGCAATACACGAACCGTGTTAACGAAAAAGTCTTTAAAGAGCACAGAAGGTATCCTTGATCTGTTTCTCGGATGCAAATCCTCGACTTCGTTAGAAGCCGCAGGTGAAGACGAAGTAGGAACTGCAGAGTCTTCACGGGCGATGGGAACCCCACGGTCTGGTGATGAGCCCGAGCCCTCCCCTGACTGTAGACGTTGTGTCATTAACCATATGAGAAGATGATCCAGACACAAGCGAATCAGGTTGCGACGAAATACTTTGCTCAAGCAAAACCGGTGAAACAGAATCGTCGTCCTGAGGAAGAGAAGGCCATTGAGAAATAGGATCCGTTCATCATCATTGCGACTCTCTCAATACGGAAACTGGTTCTCAAAGAAAACGACATCGCGTGAAATCAGAAAGATGCCGCATACAAGATCATAAACCCGCCATCCTTTCTTACCATAAGGATACCCAACAAACACACATTTATTGCTTCGTGGAGCAAACTTATCCCCTTTATGGTTCTGATCATGAACATAACAGAGAGATCCTATAACACAAAGATGAGACAAGTCCGGAGAAGACCCGTGGACCACCTCAAACGGGGACCGATTCTGAAGTACTGACGTCGACGTTCTGTTTATCAGATGGCCCGCTGATAAGATATAATCGCCCCACTAACGGCAAGTTGGACTGAAACATCAGAGCACGCGCCACAAGACATCTCATAAAGCAGTCCCGACACAAGACATCTCATAAAGCTGTCCCGACACAAGACATCTCATGAAGTATGTCTTAATCAAGGAAGAACAATGTCAAACTCAGAAATTCAGACCCGTTTTCGCTTCGAACAGTGGTGACTTGAGTATTAAATTGCCTTTCAACCATAGCAAGGAAGCATTTGATAAGGTGTGTAGCCTCTAATTTTGCTTTCATGAGATACAACCAAACTGATCGTGAGTAATCATCAACAATAGTGAGAAAGTAACGTGCTCTGGTAAATGTAGGAGTACTGTATGGTCCCCAAATATCAAGATGCACAAGTTGAAAAGAATGTGTCGTTTTATTAGAACTTATTGGAAAAGAATCCCGAGTTTGCTTTGCTTGAAAGCATACATCACAAGCTTTATTTTGCGAATCAGAAAAACCAGAAAAACAAAACTTGAAACCAGTTCTGTAACTCACGAAGACGGATGTTCGAGGCGACGATGCCACAACAAAGCAGAAGAAACATCCCTTTTGTGTACAACGGCAACTTGAACAAATCTTCGCAGATAGTACAACCCTCCTCGTTGTTCACCCAAACCAATCGGAATCTGCGAACTCAACTCCTGAATGATGCAATATTTTGGAGAGAATTGAACAATACAATCAATGTCGACAAGAAGCTGAGAAATGGATATCAAGTTGCATGTTAAACCGGAAACGTAGTAGACATTGCTCAAGACAACAGAGTTTTTGAAAGAAATACAATCCTTCTTAGCCGACAAGGTGTGGTTACCGTCGGGAAGTCCAACTAATATAGGTTCCATATCCGAAACAGTAGACAGAAGATGAAGTTGTCCAGTCATATGGTTTCCGGCACCGGAATCAAGTATGCACGGAGTGATGACTTGCCGGACTCGTGTTCCGTGACACCTAAAGTCCCAACATTAAGCAACTGCAGCAAGGCTTTTAGGTGCTCTGAAGAAACACCCGCCAAACCTGTATTTGCAGAGTCAGGTTCCGCTTGTTGTTTGCTGGGAACTGATGGAGTGACAAGAGCGACATTGGTCCGCACTATCTTTGGCTTACCACTGCCGCGGGAGAGTCCAAAAGAAGAACCACGACCACGAGAAGATGCAGTCATGGGTTTTCCCGAGCTATGGTACCATTCAGAATATCCAATCAGGTCAAAACACAAATCAACAGTGTGGCCATTCTGCCTGCAATGGGAACACACGACGTTTCTATCCCTTGATTCCTACCGGTACCGAGGCTTCGACTCAATATTCACCATGAAAGCCATCACATCAGTTCGTTCATCCCTTGATCTCATTGCATTACGCTTGGATTCTTCTTGCGCAACCATTGAGAAAACTCGAGACAATGGTGGGAGCGGGTCTTGAGACAAGATGGTAGAATAGACTGTACCAAAATTCGATTCATCCCAATCCAAGTATAAACTGATGTATCTTATCCTCTTCCTTCTTTCGCTCCAATAGCTTCATGAGATTACAAGAACACCCACCATAGTTACACGTCGGAAAAGAATCGTAAGTAGCCAAATCCTCCTAGAGACGACGCAGCTTCCCATAGTAAGCAGAGATCGTCAAATTATTTTGTCGACAATTCAAAAGTTCATTCTTGAAGAATTGGATCTTCGGTCCGTTGGAGACATAAAACTGTGCCATAACATCGTTCCAAAGTTCCTTAGCAATTTCCGTGGTAGAGATGTTACCACGCAGTTTCAGATCCACCGTATTGTGAATCCAAGACACAATAAGTGAATTATTGGTCAACCAGTCCTCTAAGTCGTCAGAACCTTCATCGGGTTTCTTGATAGTTCTATCAACGAAACCGAATTTCTTAAGCGTACGAAGAGCTGTTCGGAGATCACGAGCCCAATCCGCATAATTGTGTTCTTTAAACAGAGTCTGAGATATCATCGAGCCAGGATTATCGCTGGCCGTGAGATCGTACGGCAAAATAGTACGTCTCTAAACCACATCGGAACCCCTCTGTGTTGTAGATCCCGTAGCCATGGTATCGCCCAAACCTACCTCTTAACTCATTGCTTCCGGATCATGTGTTGAACAAACACGAACAGGAAGAAACCAACGAGGAGAAAAAAAACGAAGGACACTCTGTTTCGGGTATCAGAAAACAGAGCAAGTCTAAAAAGACGAGGGGGGGGGGAAAGAATCAGAAACTGAAAACCCTCGATCGTTGCTCTGCTACCATGATACAGTGAGCAAAGATACAAGAAAAATTCTTGTCCCCCATTGAAATCCACGGAACCAATTACATATACACAAAATAGAAACTTAATAAATTAAAATATTTACATTGATACTCGAATATCTCAGTAAATCCTTATATATCTATGCAAATCCTCCGGTATCTTGCATATGTCCGCTATTACAATCACTTTAATAATATAAATGATCAAATTAATTCTTTTAAACATCTTCCAATCATATCTCAATATGAGTATCTCGCAGAATCAAAGGTTGTCATGACTCATGACACGTGTTGTAATCCTATTGATGAATCTAGAGAAGTCTCCCACATAGATGTAAGATGGATAACCATGTCCTCACCGATTAAATGAACGTTGAGCCGAATCACTTAATGGGCCTATAACTAGGCCTATAACAAGGCTCAAATAATATATTATGGGATATAGTGATGCCCATTAAATTTCAAGACGATATCGTTTCTTTAGGTTGATAAAAATCCCACAATTTTTTCTGCAACTTAGACCCCTCTATCTCTATCTCTGGTAGCATTGTCGCTCCCGTCGAGCAACGGCGCTGCCAAAAACCCTTGTAACCTCCGGTTATACTCTCCGGCATCGGTCGCGGTGGATATCATGAAGTATCGGAACTGCGACTACTCGGTCGTGGTCCCTGAAAGCAAAATTTCGGTACCATTATAGTGCAATCAAGGCTAATGCAGAGATTTCAGACATTAGAATAGCTAAAGAGTATTTCAGAGGTTGTCTTTTTCATCCACACTGGTCAAGCCGAAGAAGTCTTTTAATATTTTAAAATATGTTTGAGAAATCCGAAAAAAAAAAACAAAGCCCGAAAAAGAGGTCAAATCTCATATGCGCACTCCCCTAAGATTAGCTTACCTGAAAAGATCATTTAAAGTGATTAAAATTAAAAGGGCACAAAAAAAAAATTTAGGAAATAGAACATTAGGCCCTCTTCGGTCCGGGGTGTTATCGTGCGCTCGAGCCGGCTAAGATCGGTCGGCAGTATGTACGGGGAACTTCAAAAATATCCATGTAGGGTTAAAGTGTTTAAAAAATACTCTTGGTTGAAAACAAAGTTTTAATTTCAAATCTACCCTTAAAATATTGATAATCCCATATTACCCTTGACGACAATTTTTCTCTCTCCTCTAGAACACCTCTAATTCTCTCTCATATGGCGCGAAAATTACTGTTCGGCGAGAGTAGTTTGAAATCGGCATCAGATTCGCTGCCAATAGGTTGAAATCCTTTGTTGTCAACAAAGAAGCTTGCAATTAAGCACGTTCCGCAGAAAAACTAGGTATGTATAGTGAGTTTTTCGTGTTTCTCTTGTGTTTATTGCAATTATTGAAAACGAGTCTAAACGAGTCAT
>CM071866.1:35460250-35474215 GCA_036759665.1 Gynandropsis gynandra | reverse complement strand
CCATTTTGGGACTCGACATCCTCCAAAACCCTAGAAATCGATCTACTTACACTTATTAAAGATTGACTCGTGCTCTCTTCTCCACCGCTGCTGATTCTAGCCATTTCCTTCTTGCCAACTTTGAATCGATCCCTCTCAAGTTCGAAATCACTTGTTCTTTCTTGGCTTTTACTCTTCCAGAATGCGGGTTTGGCTTTTACTCTCCCAGAATGCGGGGTTTTTACGTTCGAAAATTAAGGGTAAATTTGTCTTTCCTCCAGTTTTTTTTCGATTAAATAATTATTTTAGGGAAGGGTATTTTTGAAGCGTTTTAGCCCTACGAGGGTATATCTGATATTCCGCCGTATGTATGTGTGGTAAAATTAAAAGGGCAAAAAAAATACATTTGATTTTAATCTTACATATTCTTAAAAAAAATTCAACTTCAATTCTAACCTTATAATATTGATTATTCCTTGTTGCTCTTGTACTTTAATCGGCACTTCTCTATTTCTTCCAAAATATCTCGATTTTTCTTTTCCTCTTACGCGAAAAATACTCTTCTCTCACATCAGATTCACCGCTAGTAACTTCAAATCGACATCAAATTCGCTGCGAGTAGCTTGCAATCGGCAACAGATTCATCGCGAATAGGTTGAAATCGTTTGTTGTCAACAAAGAAGCTTTTAATTAAGTACGTTCTGCAGAAAAACCTTGTATATATAGTTTTTTCTTGTTTCTTTTGTGAATTGGATAACCTGAATGAGTAGTAAGTAATATTATAGATTTGATTCTCACCTTTTCAAAACGAGTCTTATATTGTTGTAGTCAAACGAATCACCGAGTGAAATAGAGTGAGTCAAATGATCGCAGTGAGTGACAGAGTCTCTTCGAGTTGTATGGGGCCACTAGGTGACAGAGTCACATTGAAACACATGGTCGCAGTGGGGTACAAAGTTGCGTTGGGAAAGTCTCATCGAATCGTACAATCGCACTGGGTCATAAAGTCATATTGAAACACAAGATCGCAGTGGATCACAGAGCCGCATTGGGTCACAAAGTATCATCAAGTCACATGGTCGTACTGGATCACTGAGTCATAATTGAAACACATGGTCACACTGGATCACTGAGTCATAATTGAAACACATGGTCACAGTGGATCATAGAATTTACCTTTTTTATGTTTTTCTTACACGTGTAATGGATTCAATTGATGAGAAAATCACACTAATTTATTTTTGGATGATGGTAAATGGGGAAAACGTAAATGGAGAATTTGAAAGGGGGGTGTAGAGTTTAGGAAAACCAAAGATTATTTTTCTATTGTCCTCCAATCTGTCTAACATACCATCAACTTATTGATGAATTATGCACAAAGCCGATGGTGAAAAAAAACATAACGAAGTTGAAGTTAAGCTATTTGTCTAATATTTGTGAAAATGGGAAGCATATATATATAATTAATGACAAGCATCTTATTTGTTATATGTTCGATCACATAAGAGGAATTTGACCAATGTTGTATATGGAGATAGAATCGGCAAGTGTGAAGTGTGAAATGAAAATTGAGAGGGAAGTTAAACCTCCAATTCCTGCTTTTTGAAGCACTGTTAAAGAAGGTGAGAATGAAGTTGTTGTAGATTATAATGACAGTGTTATTGCTGGTTCAAATAATAAAAATAAAGTTGGAGGTAATCTGACGGAAACAATAAATATTTTGGATTTAAATGATTTTAATAGTGAACATACTAGCGGGTTAAGAGAAGATGGTGGTTATGCCATGAATATGGTCGTTCATGAAGTTGTTTATAGCAGTAATGAAGTTGATACTGATGTGCCAATAGAGCATAATGATGGTGATGGTGATGATCAGAATAATCTGGAAATGGTAGTTTACAAGAAGCCAAACAATCGAAATTCAGTCTTCAAGTTCGAAGATGGATTGCAACTTAAAATTGGGAAAGATTTTGTTAGCAAGAAGGATGTACATGCATTTGTAAGGAAGGATTCATTTGAAGTTTCTTTTATATATACAACATTGAGTTCTGATTCGAAGCTGTGGAAAATATGATGCAAGTTTGTCGAAAGTGGTTGTAAGTGAAAATTACGCGTGACAACAATCCAGAATTTCAACAGGTTTAGTGTGAGAACACACTATCCCATTCATAAGTGTTCACCTATATCTAAATCAATAGTAGCTATAAAGGGCACAATGCAATTGGTTAAATATTATTTGAACGAGGAATATGCCGGAAATATGAACACCAACAGCAAAAGAATTAATGGCTTGTATAAAAGCAAAGTACGGTGTCAATGTATCATATTTTATGACATTAAAAGGCAAATGCAGTGCTAAAAAGGAGATTCGTGGTGATGACTTTGATCATTATAGGAGGCTTCTAGGGTGGTTGCACATGTTTTTAGCTAGACGGTGATGGAAAAAGCTTCAAATACCTTTTAATGGATGTGGGAGCAGCTTTTGAGTATGGAAATACATGCATAAAATGGTTGTGATGGATGAAAAAGTTCTTATAGGAATGTACAAGGGAGCATTGATCGTAGCAACCGCGCAAGATGGTGAACATCACCAATATCCTCTCGCTTAGGGAATAGTCGACATAGGGAATGATGATCATGGACATGGTTTATGTCAAGGTTAAAAGAGGTGATATCGGATGGACGTGATGTTTGATTGCCATAAAAGCTTGATAAAAGCAGTCAAATAAGTGTACAAAGAAGCTAATCATGATTTCTGTGTGCGTCATTATCGTCAAATATAAAGAGCTGCGTCAATAAAGGCCAAGGTAGAAGGAGTTCAAAGGGTGATACTGTGACAAAAATGTTCTTCAAATGTGTAGCAACATACACAATGAACGAATATGAAAAACTATTTAATGATTTGAAGGCATGTTATCCTAAGGTTGCAAAGTATTTGGAAAAAGAGGAACTTGATCCCGTAAGTGGGCAAGATCCAAATTTAAGGGTGAAAGGTACAACTTATTAACCATTAATTGGACCGAGTCAATAAATTCCATGTTAAAGACGTCAATTTTTTCCGGTACTAGCTCTTTTAGATATTTGTTTGGAAAGACAGTGGAATGGTTCAATAGGTATAGTTTGGAAGCAGCTACTAGTGATGATTCTCACAAGTTAAACCCATATGTTGAGAAAATGTTACATGAACAGGTTGGACAAACATCCAAGTACGAGGTTGTTAAATTGAATAGGCTGAATGATGAGTATGATGTGAGAAATGAGAAGGGTAGAAGATTTGTAAAGAATCTACAAAAAAGAACGTACGACTGCAAAATGTTTAATGTGGATAAGTATCCATGCAGTCACGCAATTGTGGCTGCACATAAGGTTGATAAAGTTCACAAGATACCAGAACTATGATCAACATACTACCTCCGGGATACATGGCGTTTGGCTTACCATGAAACTGTGTATCCAGTTCCTGATTGCTATGATTGGAATATTCCTCCTCAATGTTCTGAAGTTACGGTTCTACCTCCTATGTTGGTTAAGAAAAGGCAAAGTGGGAGGCCTAATAAGAATCGTTATCCTGGACCCGGCGGGGCTTGAAGAAAAACTCTATCTTCGTTGAGATAAATGGGTTCCAATGCCAGTATAGCTGACAATGTATGGAACATGACAACCTAAACAACACCAACTTAAAAAAACAGAAAGGTTTGTTATTTGTAATATTATTTATTTGTATTATTCGGACTAAACCTTGGTATATGTCCTTTCATCATTATAAATCGATAAAGTCGTCAAATTCACATCTATTTTTCCTCATTGATGTTTAAGGACTACTTGCGACCCATGTGACCCATGCGATCCATACGAACCTTGTAATCCTTGCGACATATGCGATATATGCGACCCATGTGGCATATACGACCCTTGCAACATGTGCGATCCATGCGACCCGTACGACTCTTGTGACCCTTGTGACACATGCGAACCTTACGACATATGCAACTCGTGCGACCCTTGTGACCCTAGCGACATATGCAACCCATGCGATCCTTGGGACCCATGTGACCCTTGCAACCCATGAACCCATGTGACCCTTGCGACCCATATGACCCTTGTGACTCGTCGTTTCGATGTCAGAATCTTGTCTTTTTGAATCCTAGCTATGTATTTTTTCTAATGCCAACTATGTCTTTTTTCGAATGCCGACTATGTCTTTTTTTCGAATATGTGTGTCTACTATACACTCTCATTTGTTCATCCATTTCCCTAGTATTAAAAGATTCATCAAGTTCTTCATGTCTCACTATCTCACCCATTTGAGACCCCTCTTCGTCTACATCTCTAATCCCAAATTCTTTGAAAAAACTTTCTGACCATCGTCACGAAGGTGACATGGTGGACGCAGGGCATCATGTTGTCTCTATATTACTCAAGGTCTGGGTAATCGGCATACTCGGACTTTATGTAGTCACACAAAAGTCTATACAACATGGATGGAGAACATTGTATTGTATATGCATTAAGTAAGATCTTGGTAATCGGCGGATTCAGACATCATGTTGTATCCGTGCTACTTAAGGTTAGAGTTGCAGGGCGAACTTGGAGATGGCGTTGTGACCTTTTGTGACTTTTTCTCCTTTTGTAACCTTTGTGATCTTTGTTACCTTTATCAATCATTATAAATAAATCCTATTTAAACGTTAAAAATGTATTATTTTATATCTATTATTCCTAATTATGTGAAATCCATAATTTCATCATCCTTATAAATCCATAAATTCGTCAACTCTCAATTGGCATAAAGAAGAATTAATCAAGTTTAAATGAGAACCCATTCAACTGATGCGACCCAATATGATCCTTGTACGAGTCTCAATTGGTATAAATTAGAATGGTACATATTTAAACAGGAATCCATCCCACTCATGCGACCCAATATGACCCTTGTGCAACCCTCATTTGGCATAAATTAGAACAATGCATATTTAAACGTTGAAAATGTCTTATTTTGCATGATTTCTGTCCTTTCATCCTTATAAATCCATAAATTCGTCGAGTTCGCATCTATTGTTCCTAATTATGTGAAAAAGGTCTACTGTGATCTTTGTGACCATGCGACCCATGCGTGTCTCTTTCGAAATTTCATTTTTAAAATTTTTGAGCTGTAGATATTTAATTAAGAATCAATGTAGACAATAATATCAATAATTTCGAAATTTGACTAAATTTAAATGTTTTGTTTTGAAATTTGATCAAATTTATCCAATGAGTTCTTAAACACTACTATCACGTTTGAAACACATTTCTTTGTTCTACAACTCTTGTGACACATGGGGAAAAATATGTTTTAATCATTGTTTGACGTTGTAATGTATCTGACTTAACATGATTTACATTCCTAAATGTATCAAAAACACAATTTAAAAGTCCAACATAATTTGTAATTATGTGACCTTTCGACTAAATATCACGGGAACCCATCCGATCCATGCGACCCAATATGACCCTTGTACGACCCTCAATTGGCATAAATTAGAATGATGCATATATAAAAGCTGAAAATGTCTTATTTTGCATGGTTTTTGTCCTTTCATCTTTATAAATCCATAATTCGTCGAGTTCGCTTCTATTGTTCCTAATTATGTGAAAAGGACTACTTTAACCTTTGTGACCATGCGACCCATGCATGTCTCTCTAGAAATGTCATTTTCAAATTTTTTGAATTGTTGATGTTTAACTAAGAATCAAGATAGACAATAATATCAATAATTTCGAAATTGACAAAAATTTAAATATATTGTTTTGAAATTCGATCAAATTTATCTAATGAGTTCCTAAACACTACTATCACTTTTGAAACACATTTATTCATTCTAAACTTTTTATGATGCATGGGAAAAAATCTGTTTTAACCATTGTTTGACGTTGTAAAGTATCTAAAGTAACATGATTTATGCTCCTAAATGTAACGAAAGCACAATTTAAACGTCCAACGTAATTTGTGACCTTTGTAGTCATTCGACCCATGTGTCTCTCTTTAGAAATGTTATTTTCAATTTTTTTTTAATTGTAGATGTTTAATTAAGAATCAATATTGACAATAATATCAATAACCATTGTTTGATGTTGTAAAATATCTGAATTAACATGATTTACATTTCTAAATGTATCGAAAGCACAACTTAAATGTCCAACGTAATTTGTGACATTTGTGACACTTGTGACCTTGTGATCGTTTTCAGGGAACATGTGTGACCTGCCATTCCCGCCAAACTTTTCTTCATTATTTCAAAAAATATAACAGTGTGGTCAAAGTTGGTCCCAGGTTGTACAATATAACACTTTGTACCGTTCTGTCGTTTAGATGTCAAAGTCTTGTCTTTTCGAATTCCAGTCTTTCCTTTTTTTCGAATAACGGTACACTCTCTCTCTAACCATCATCATCTTCCATCCGTCTATCGTTCTAACTCTTATCATCTCCCGTCTTTGTCTTCGTCTATAAAAAATCATTGAAAATTATCTATCGAAAATGTTTTAACTCCAACATTTCTCACATTTCGTCCTAGTGATTCGTCCTAGCTATCTGGAGCACTACCTTGTAATCTCCTTGATCTATCTCTCTGTCTGTTTGTTACATATAGAGAATGTAGAGATATGATTTCTATTTTCTTTTTTGTTGTCGGACAATCCGAAGAAGTTCTTCAATGAGCATATCGAAGGGAAAACGAGGAACAACAACACGATAACTCTTAGATCGGATGTGTCTTAAAAAACATAGGAAGTTAAGTTGGATGACTCTTTCAACATATACGACCCTTTCGACATTGCGCCTCTTTTGACATATGCGACCCTTTCGACATATGCGACCCTTCCGATCCATGCAACCTATGCGACCCTTTCGACATACGCGACCTTGCGACATATGCGACCCTTTCAACATATGCGACCTTTTCGATCCATGTGACCCTTGCGACATATTTGATCTTTGTCACCATTGTTATTTGATGTACGAACTATCAAGAAAATAAAACTCCTAATATTCATTTAACGCAAGAATACGGATCGATGTAATACTAGGGTCGAACTCTAGGGACTCATGCAACCTAAACTAAGAATATAACTAAACTAAGACGGATGAAAGTGATGTGATGTGAGGTAAAATCTGAGAATGCTAAAATGAATTATGACAATGATGAAAAAAACGATGAGGACACGCAAAAGACTTGATAATTAAGAGCATTACAGGCTTCGGGTTACCGGAATTGCAAGGGTGCAACCAACAAAAGATCATAAATCAATGAAACTATCTTGATAACAGGAAATTCATACTCCTAAATAGAGAATTGTTCTCTCGACACCTAAACTCCCTAACCAAAATAACATGAAAGCCTACCTCCTAACATCGATTAACACGAAATTACGGTAGCATTAAGCATGCAATCCTAACTCCTGAAACGATTAATCGACCGGTCAGATTCTCATTAATCAAACTCAATCAACAATCAATATTTCCAGATTCATAATCTAACCTCCAGTTAAACATGAAATCCTAAGTTACTGAACGACCAACAAAAGTATAGAACATTCATAACATTGATCGTAGAATTAAAATACAAGAAATTTTGAAAGATCTAAGCATTAATGCGTAAACATAAGCATCCCTTACAAAATCAGTGTCCCTAACCCATAGATAAAGGCTTACTCACTCATGGATTCTACAGTAAAACAAGAGAAAACAATATACATGATAAAAATTAAGGAATACGATGTCTCAGACTTCCCTATCTCGTCACCGATGTTCCGATGTTGTTTCCTTCTCCAACATCTCCTGAGCTTTCATATGTGTTTTTTCGTCCTCCATTTGGTTCTGAGCGGCTTCTTCCTTTTATTGGTGGCGGCACCTTTGTTTCCAATTGTTTTAACTTGTTTTAGGGTTAATGTCCCGGCAGGCGACTCGTGCGGGCTCCTCATTGCTGCAAATCCGAGAAGGCATGGTGACAGTCCGAGTGGTGCAAATTTTGCTGTAGATGCAGCCCGTGGGGGCTAAAGGGACAACACACACGTGTTCATGTTATTTCATGGGGCACAATCTTGTTTTTGCTCCTTTTGCTCGATGCTCGGGGTATTTTGTGCAGTTTCTTGGCCTAAATCTGCTCCGAGTGGTTTGTAATTCCATTATGTGCAGTTGGTTTTTGAGATAGAGGACATTCATGTCGGTTTTGTAACTCGTGATATGCAAACTACGTAGAAATGATCCATATGTGTAGCCTAAAACTAACCCACACCACGTGTTATTATTATTATTATACACATACAATTTAACTTACGAATCAAGTTCAAACTTAAAAAATAAGAATAAAATTATAAAAATATGAATCAAATTAAAAAACATATTATTTATCAAGTTAAAAAAATATGAATCAAGTTCAAGAATGAAATGATGGGAGGAGTTGGTCTTGGAGGACATTGATAATTACTCCATTTGAAAATATTTCAGCAGCAAACTTCTCTCGCATGGAATCAATTTTGGCATCGCAAATTTCAGGGAACTTGTGCTTCCTTTTCGATAGAATGACTTCTAAGTATTTGAAGGAGAAAACACCACAGTCATCCGAGGTTTTATTCTATGACAGACCTTCATAATACTCGTAATGCCATTTATCTTCTCCGAAAATCAAGAAATGAAACCCTCCGACTTGCAACATCTTGCGCAAAGCTCTTCTTATAATCTCTATCACCGGATTGATATGCGACTTCTTTAACCTTTTCTGGCAGTCGTATACTGTGATGCATCGGCTTTTCAAATCTATTTTCATGGCTGCCCAATAACAATGCATATATTGATTTTTGGGTGATGGAATGTTTAAAATCGAGAGCAAGCAATCATACCCTGCCACTATTTTCGGCATATCTCTCAATGGATATGTACCCTCCAAATAATCATTAAGAACATCCAGTAATTCTTATATGTCGTCATTCATCCACATTATGAGTGACTACATGAAAGCAAGATCACAAAAGTAATAATTCTTAAACCCATATCAAAATGCATATTTGCAGATGCGGTTTTGCAGCTCAAACAATGCCTCATCCAATTGCTACAAAAATAAACAACTTACATCATTTTAAAGCCATACGCCATCCATTAGTACGATCTCCCAAAACTCTAGCCCCCAAGGGACAGTCTATTTCAGATTACCACCAACGCTCTTGGAGAGGTTTCATCATAAATCTATATAGACTAGTCAACTGAAAACTAATAGCATCTATGAACGAAAGAGTTCAAAAAATCTTGCCATGTACCAATCCCTTGGGCTTCCACACAAAATTCTGACTCCCTACAGCATGTGCAGGTTTTTTAATCACCTTTTCTGCTGGTTTTTGAGCCACCTTTTCTGGGGGTTGTTCTGCAGCAACAACTTTATCTACACTTCTCCCTCACCCTCTCCCCCTTCCTTTCGACGCCCTTATTGTTTGTCCACCTTGTGGGTTTTGTTCTCCAAGTGTTTTTGGTCTTTCATCGGTGGTTCAGTCGATGGAGGTTCAATATATTGCTCCTATCTTGCCTTCGTTGGTTTTAACTTTCCCGTTCAATTCAAGTCTGGGGGGAGCAGCTCACGTTTGTCAGGTGATTTCGTTTCATTTTCCTTTGATTTTTTAGTTTTTAGGTTATATTTTCGATTTTTAGTTTGTTTTTGTTTTCATTAAGTCAGAGTCGTCCTTAGGCACTTGTCCGGTGCCACGTTTTGAGATGAACCCCGAACTTAGGAATGCTTAAGAGGTTGACCTTTTCCTTTAGACTTTGCATGGTTGAGCTAGGTTTCCCTATGCGTTAGAGCTTATTAGTCGGCTGAAAAACAATAGGTCGTAGTCTAGGGAATCGGTTGGCGATCATCTTTCTACGTCCTAAGGGCATGGCACAAAAAGCCGCCTACTCCGCTGCACTCTTAAATGAGATGCAAGATGAGATGAGAAGACAGCCCACACGTGTGAAGAAGCGTAAGAGGCTCAGCTCTTCAATATGTATGTACGGGAATTATAGGGAGGACAGCCACGAACCTTCACTCGAAATTCAAAGGAGGCTGCACCCGCACTTGCACGAGGTAATGGGAAAAGATGTCATTAAACTTTTCAACGCAGATACCCCTTATCCAACCTTGGACAGCGAGCAAGTGAACCCCGTGCATGATGTGCCTAAGGGATGGCACGATAAGAAGACCCTACCTCATGACTTCCAATCCGGTGATTTCGTTCCACTTTCTAATTCTCGACCTAAGTCTTTCTCGGGCGACCTACTGCCTTGTTGGTCTGATCCTTTTCAGGTACGAGACGTGGAACTATGGAGTGATGCGGGTGACACGTTCAATGCCAATGGACAGCGGCTTAAGCTCTACCAAGCCGCTCAACCGATCGAAAGTGGAAACTCTATTTCCCTTTCTGATCCACCCGTCGCGCACGCATGAGGAATGGAGACGTCAAAGCTTAATGACGTTAAATAACCTTGCTCTTCTTCCTCTTATTCCCCTTTTCTTTCCCTTTTTTATTTCTCATCAAGAGCTGCTTTTCGCATCAGCAGTTCAAGCTTACGGATATCCTTTTAATAAATACCCTTTGGATCTCTTTGTAGATGTTTCATCCAAATCTGAACATATGGGTCGTTGCATCCCTTGTAATCCTGAAGATCAAAAAGTAAAGTTTCCTCGTCGTATTCAGCACGAAGAATACTTCGAATATTATGCAAAAACAACAATTAACCATTATGACCATTGTGACCATTGTGACCTTTATGTAATTGTTACTTATAATCTTTGATCTTCTTTATCATGTCTATATACTTCGGGTTAAAATTGGATTTAACCCGCTTCTTACACATCCTTGGGCATGATGGATCAACATCCATAACATCAACCTACCATCCATTTTTTGCCCAAATTAAGGATGGTTTCAAATGGAAGTAACTTGAACATTAAAAAAGATGTTAAGAAGAAAAAAAGTACGAAAACATTCATGTTATTCTAATAATATATACAACTTACCATGAGTGGTTTCAGTGATTCCCCGCTAACGTGCTTATGGCAAGTATCCATAAACTTCTCAAATGTGTAAAGCCCCATGGAAAGCCTTCACAAAATTCCAAGTCATCAACCATGTCAATCAGATCATAGCCGATAGAATTGTCTAATGAAGGCTTGTGATCCAGAACTTGCCATAACACCATTAAAGTAATTCCTAACCTCTTTCGGTTGGCAGAAGTCTTCGCCTTTACAAGTTTTTATTCACTTGTGCGACAACCACATTTTTACGGCCAAAATTCTTTAGTCTGAATTTATCACACCTTTTGAACTCCCATCCTCCGGGATAGGGTCCGCAGCTCAATCCGATAATTAGTGCATGATCCACTATAGAGTACCGGATGGGAACACCATTTATGACAAACCACAACTCCTTATTGTCCCGTACAATCACTGAGTGATTTAATAGGACAGACATTTGAATCTTCGTCAGGATGGAGTCACATTGAAAATGGAATATATGCCTAAATTGTGACTCCTTATTGAAGTAATACAACATCTTCATTTAACATTCCTCTCAAACTTCTTTATTGTTTTTAAGGATAACACTTGGTGGAAATCTTTGGAATTTTGTCCATGTGCTTGAATTCGTAGAGAAACTTTGGCTTTGGCGACACCTGCAAAATGAACAATTAAAAATACATTAGACTTCTATCGAGTTAAGCGACCCTTACGAATCAAGCGATCCTTGCGATTTAAACGACCCTTGCGACTCAAGCAACCCTTACGAATCAAGCAACCCTTGCAACCCAATAAGAGTCTTGAGTCGAAGAGGTTCATAAGTCTCAAGCGACTCACTGAGACTCCTGACCCTTTTCGACTCAAGTGACTCACTGAGACTCAAGCGACCCTTGCGACCAAATGAATCTCTTGAGTTGAAGAGGGTCATGAGTCTCATGCGACTCACCGAGACTCTCGACCCCTTCGACTCAAGCGACTCACTCAGACTCATGAACCTCTTCGACTCACGCCCATTTGAAATCGACAAAAAATTTCTTTCGACAACCTAATCCTAATGTATTTCATCTGTAACGTAAAATTCTAGAAACCGATCCATTCACAGACACCGGTAAAGATTGACTCGTGCTCTCTTCTTCATTATTGATCCTTACCATTTCTTTCTTTCTCACTTCAAAATTTTCTTGCTCTCAATTTCGAAATTACCTTCTTTCTTACTTGGAACTCGATCCTTGCTCTCAACTTCGAAATCACCTCTCGCTCCTTGCTCTCAACTTTGAAATAGGTTTCGTTTCGAAAAATTCCAAACCGTGTGTGTTTTCACGTACAAAAACTAAAAAAAAAAAATAATGACACATTTTTCTTTTCTCTATTTTTCTTTCTAATCCTTAGGTTTTTGAGGGTAAACGTGAAATAAGGAAGCCCTAGGAAGGCATATTTGATGTTTCACCAATTAAAAGAGTGTTTTTTCATATATACTAGGTATAGATTTGGGCATTTGTGTCGTTTTTTGTTAATTAAATTGATTTTTTTATTTTTTAATGATAAACAAAATAAATATATACATATAGTGTGATGATATTTATAGATGTATATGATAATATAATTGTATGATTGATTAAAATATATTTCTATGAAGAATTCAGTTTGTAAATTAAAAGAAAACCTCGTTATATTGAGTATATTTGGTTGAATAATAACTTTCATTTTTAAAAGCTAACCAATATAATTTCTAAATGTAATGTAAACGAAAAAAAATTGATTTATCGATAATATCTTAGAAAAAAAAGGAATGTCATGAAGAATGTCATGCAATTTTGGCTGATAACGTCTATTTTGTTCTAGTATTTTCATAGTTAGTTTCATCATTCATTCGATTTTACCAAGCTTTAAGCATCATTATCATCCCGTTTTCAGTCATTTTGGAGCTAAGGGACGTGCCAAGACAAAGTGAAAACATTGAGGATCATCACGGGACAAACGGGACAAGAATCGGCAAGGAAAAGTCATGCCCGAGCGGGTACTTCCCTTGCCTGAGCGGGTAAAAGTTACAGCGATTTTGTCCAGCAACTTGTGCACGATTCGGGCAAGAAAAACCACGATCGGGGCCTCTACCTGAGCAGGCACAAGTCATGCCCGAGCGGGCAGCATGCCAGCCCGAGCGGGCACACCATCAGCCCGATCGGGCACCCCTTTTTCATCGTGTTTCTGCATGATCGTTTGTGCCGTACCCCAGCGGGTCACTTTCCTTGCCCAAGCGGGTAGCGGCCATTACTTGCAACTTCAAATAAGTTAATTTGACTTAAAAGAAGGGGAAGTTCGTGGGGGACTTATACAATAAGGAAAACACCCTTAGAGAAGAGGAATAAAGTCATATTTCGCTGGAGGAAGTAAGGGAAACGTTGCCAACTTAATCAAGATTTGGAAAACTCAAGAAAAGGCAACAAAGTGAGGTGGCTGCTGTAACGAAGAGGGGGGCTGCAGAGGGACGAAGGGGAGACAGAAAATTGGAGAGGGGAGAGAGCACACAGGAGGAAGAAGGAGAGCCGAACGCACACACAAGGGCAAGGACGGAGTGACGAAGCCGAAGCGCGGAGGAGCTGTTAAAGACGTCGGTAATTGAATAGGGAGGAATCTCATTCGTTATCAATGTTGACTATAGTTATCTTTTGTGTTTCGTTTTCTAAGTTCATGTCCGAGTAGGTCCATAGCCATAGGTTAGAGAGCTTGGCCGATATGTAGCGAAGTCTTGTTCTTAATGCTTGGTGGTTCTTAATGCTTTTGTTCTTGAATGCCACTTGAATGAATGATTTTGGATTTGATCATTTTTCAGAATGATTGGTTGTTTTTAATGCTTTCGTTCTTATATACCACTTGAATGAATGTTGTAGAAGTCTAATGAATATAAGCGAGGGGATTAGATTTTGGAACTTAGCCATGATTTAGGATTAAATCAGTTTAGAATCTA
>CM071866.1:35404933-35436002 GCA_036759665.1 Gynandropsis gynandra | reverse complement strand
AGGAACAAGGGTCGCAGAGGGACAAGGATCGCAGGGGTCCAAGGGTCGCAGAGGAACAAGGGTAGCAGAGGGACAAGGGTCGCAGGGGTCCAAGGGTCGCAGAGGAACAAGGGTCATAGAAGGACAAGGGTCGCAGGGTCAAACTGGGTCGCTGGGTCGAACTGGGTCGTAAAGTCGCAAGGGTATTTTGGGAATATCAATATCTATACGGGTACTTTTGAAGTTAAAATTTTTTTCTTTTTCGGGAAGGGTATTTTTGAAGTGTTTTAGCCCTACGAGGGTATTTTTGAAGTTACCCCGATTGAAATTTGAATTGAAAACAACTATTTTATATATTATTACTATTAATATATAAAAATTAATTTTTTAATTATTTATGATTTCAAAATTTTAAAAATAATGATTAAATAGAAAAACTAAAATATGTTTTTAATAAATTTATCATATTTAAAATGAAATTTATTTCAAAATACAATAATCATATAAACAATTTTGATTTTACTATGTTAAATTAATTATGATAAATATAATAATATTTTATTCTCATTTATTAAGATATGTTGTTTTTATTATAATTTTTGAATTCTAATTTATTCAAAATTATTTAAGTTGGAAATTAAAAAAATAAAATTTTAAAAATAAAGATTATTTATATATAATTATTATGATTTTTAGTTAATATTATTTCAGAATTACTATAATAATTTACTATTGTTAAACTTAAGAAATAATATATATATATATATGTATAGATTATTTCATACATATTAGTGTGATTTTATAAAAATAATAAAAATAGAATTTATTTATTTTATTGTATTATATTATATGTATTAGTTAATACAAAATCTTAAATAAAATTGTTTTATCTAAAAATATATAATCAAATAAGTTATGTAAAAAAATTATTTGGATGAAAATTTAAATATATATATATATATATTAATTTATTTTTTTCGTATGTTATATTTATTATTGAAAAAATCTTTAAAAATATTTTATTGTGATATTGCATGACGTAAATTGAATCCAATATATTTAATTGTTATTATTCAAGCATATAATCAAATAAATTATATAAAAATTCATTACGTTGAAATTTAAATATATATATATATATATTTATTTTTTCATGTGCTATTTTTATTATTAAAAAACCTTAAAAATATTTATTGTAAAAATATTGAATAATATGTATATGTAATAAATAATTCATATATTAATTTTAAAAATTTAAAATTATAATTAAATTATAATTACACGTTTTATAAAAATAATTTTTAAATTATTATAGTTAAATTATAACTTCTGACTTAAATTTAGAGTGGAAATTTTCCACTGGAAATATTTCAAAAATATAACTTCCATATTTATAACTATTGATAACAACTTCCATGTTTTTAACTAATCACACATTTATTTTTTTATTTAATAACAATAATAATCATAGATATTTTAAAAGATTATTATTTATCATATATGATATATATCATATATGTTTCCCAAAGAAACTAAAAAATTATAAATATATATTATATATATCATGTATTATCACACATATGTTTTATTTTAATTTTTGTAGCTTATAAATTCTATTATTTGTTGTTATTACTATTACTATCGTTAATAACAAATAAATGTATTTTTTTCATTTTTTCATATACAAAAATTTATTATAAATTCTTTCTATTATCCATTAATTATATATAATTTATTTTTTAATTTTTAGTTAAAGTTTATTTTATTTATATGTCTTCAATTATTAAATTTTATTTTTATTTAAATTTTATATTAGATTATAGTGAATATATTATCTATGAAATTGTTATGTTTTAATTACTTAAATTGAATTATTATTTTAATTTAATAAATTAATTAAAAATAAATGACCATATATCACAATTAACATTTCAAAGTTTTTGTTCATTAAATCACAAATTTATTGAACAATATTTTTAAAAATTATACCACTATATACTTTCATAAAAATTGTTATAAAAACAAATAAATATAACTTAAAAAATTATTAAAATTATGTACTTACTTGAACTAATTACTTTTCAATTTTTATTTCAATCTAACTTATTATTTCTTTGATAAATATATTTAAATATTAATATATAATTAATACTTAAAAGTATATATCTTATATTATATTTGAACTATTTATTAATTTCAATTTTAATAATTTTAAAATCCGTCTAACGTTGAATATACTTATTTTTTATTTCATATAACCTTAAATATATTTAAATGTTAATATATAATTACTATAAATTAAATAATTAATCAATACCACTATACACCTTGTATCATTTAAAAATATACATCTTATATTATATTCAAACTATTTATTATTTTTTAATTTTAATAAAATCCGTGCTCGTGCTATACACGGGTAATATCTAATATATCTAATAAAGAGTAGAAAATCTTGCTTAACTCGGACCGATTATGCACGTGTGATAATTTTGGTAAAATCCACCTCATTCTAAATGTCTTTTAATATGAAAATGTGATAAAATTATCTCACAAACAATGTGGACAAAAGCATAATTTAAAAACATAGTAATTTTTCAACCGTGTGCACTCTCTTATGTTCCCTAATTTTTTTTTCCTATGTCAGCATTTGCTTGTAAGCTCACCCATGATGCTCCCAGACTAGGAATGTGTTATGTTGATCCATCTAAGAGTACTGGCATGTTCTTTTGGAGAATTTTTTGTTTGAATTTAAAATTAGAATTTAAGTCTCAATTCAGAATCGAATTTAAAATTTTTCATTTGACAATTTCAAAGTTAAAGTTTTGATCTAGACTTGAAAATTAATTATTTTTCATAAAAATTAGAGTTTAAATTTAAACTTTTTGTAAAAAAATTACCAAAATATACATTTTAATCATAAATTATATTTATTCGTCATTTTGTCAATTGAACATAAAAAAATATTGTAATTATATTTATTATTATTTACAAATCATAATTACAATAATTTAATATATTTCAAATAAATACAAATTAATCATATATAATATTAATCATACAATATGAATAATCAATTTTGAGATTTTTTAAAGAGTAACTTAATAATTTGGATATTTGGACTCGAAATTCGAGTTCAAACGCTGAAAATTTCAGCATCTAAGAATTTGCGACTCAAATTCTGTGTCTAGACGCTGAAAATGTCGATTAGTTGCCTTAGCTTGATCTTCCTGTGTTCTCGTTCCGATTTTGGTTTATATATTCATTATCATGTGAAAGTTTGGTACTGCAGAATGCATTATGTCATCTGCTCTCTATTACTTTCGTCTCTTAATCTATTCCTCGCATAAAAGACCATGTCTTTAGTTATAAATGGTTCTTGATTTCCATGATGTTGGGTTAATAGTTATGCCTCATGCTCTGTTGACCCGATTGTGTTAATGGGTTTAACTTAACTGAAATTATGTCCTAAGATGTAACAACTTCATTTGCACGTGGGAACAGATGCTCCATTGAATGTGACTTTCCATAAGAGCACCACCTGGTTCTTTATTGGAGCTTGACAATCCCTATCGAGATTAGAGAAGAAGACGTGTCTCAAAGGTCAAGTGAATAAATTTTGGTTTTTTTTTTCGAATGTGATGATTATTATGGAAAATATATCAGTAATTAGAGTTGCTCATTATGTCAGTATAGATTTGAGCTTCTTTCCCTTTCTTGGAATGACAAGAACACAAAACATGAATTAGTGATCATGTATATAAGAAAGGATATAGGCAACAAAAAAAGGTTGCAACTTCTGCTGCCCCAGTTGCAAGATTGATTTCTTGGTTGAGACTGGAAACTTCAATCCTGAAAATTATCAGTTCCTATATATAGCTTTTTAGGTTGATTATAAAACTTGAGGGTGTTGAAATTTTAGTCAAGCAAGATAACGTTGAACTTTCTTTTCTGCATCTACCAGTGAATTCATATTTTGTTATTTGCGCTTTCATGGTGACCATTGACCATTTTCTGGTGTCTCAAAGATTCATTCGATTCTTATTTTATATTCAGTTTTCCAGATCATAACACTAGGTTCTTGAATCTTTCTACTTGGTTTTTCATTTGATTATATTCTTCCCGAATAATTTCAGGTGCATATCTGAACATGATCAACAGAATGGTCAAGTTCCTATGCCCCTCGGAAATTATCCCTTCATTTATAAATACAAATCATAGCGAATTAGATATGGGGAAAAATTAGTAATGGGAGACCTCAAGATTCACCCGCATTAAAGCTTATACAGTCAAAAGATGAACATGTTGTTAAGATTGCCAGAGCTAGGGTGTCAGACCAGCAAAAGAAATCAAAATAAACAATTGGTGAGCTATTCAACTCCTTTATGCAATGTTTATGTTGTTTGATGCAAAACATTATGATACTTTAAGGGTTTCAGGATGATCTGAGTGCTAGGATCGGACATAGATAAATGATTGATAGGTAACAAAGTAGAGATGAGAAAAATATAAAAATGGGCAATGGGATTTTACGTGGTTTGGAAAAGTGCATACGTCCACGGTCGAATAATAAAATATTTTTACTGACTCTCAGAATCTTGTTTGTTTGACGCAAGTCTTTCATTTTAAAATCCCTAGCCAACTGACTCTTCAATTCTTTAATACAATCATTGTTGCTACCAACATGTCGTCAACAGACAACAGTAAAATGATGAAATCATCATCACCAAATCTTTTGTTGTACACACAAGGATCTGCATTCAGTCTGTTGTATCCATAGCTCATTATGAAAGAATCAAATCTCTTATACCAATATCCTAACATCTGTTTGAGACCGTATAGAGATTTGTTTAGCCTGCAAACCAAGTTCTCTTTCCTTTTATTTGAAAATTCTTGTGGTTGGAGCATATATATTACTTCTTCAAGTTCTCCATGAAGAAACACAGTTTTAACGTCTAACTGCTCAAGATCAATACCCAATGTAGCACACATTGTCAGGACAACTCTAACTATTGTGATTCGAACAATAAGTGAGAAGATTTTATTGAAATCGATCCTTTCTTTCTGAGAGAATCCTTTTACCACCAGCCTTGCATGATACCTTTCATCTTGATCGTTGTAATCTCGTTTTATTTTGAAGACCCATTTGTTTCCAATGGATTTACTTCCTTGTGGTAAAGGAACAAGATCCCACGTCTTATTAATGTGAAGTGCTTCTATCTCTTCTTCTATTGCTGTCATCCAGAGAGATGCATCTTTTCCTTGAACTGCTTCACGAAATGTGAGTGGTTCTCCATATTCAGATAAAAGACAATAAGCAACATTTACCTCCACAATAAAGTCATTCTGCCATACTGATTTTCTCATCTCTCGATCTGAACGTCGGAGTTGTGTTTTCGAATCTCAGTTGGCTGGGATTCTCTAATATCTTTAGAATAACATGGAACTTGTTGTTTCGTTCTATTTTCAATATCAACTCTCATCGTCACTGGTCTTTCCAAAGAACTGCTATCATTTTTCACTTTTTTATGCAATACGATATCTCTGCTAATAATAACCTTGCGGGCAATGGGATCCCACACGCGATACCCCTTAACTCCATCAACATACCCTAAGAAGACACACTTTCTGAATTTTTTATCCAGTTTAGTTGTTTCTTGGATGTTATACATAACATATGTAGTATACCCAAACATATGAAGGTTGAAATAATCAGCTGGCTTTCTCATCCACATCTCCATAGGTGTCTTCAGATCAACTACGGTTGATGGTGACCGATTTATCACATAATAGGCGATCACAATTACTTCAGCCTAAAATGTGTTTGCCAAGTCGACAATTCTCAACATAGTCATTTTTCTTTCCAACATGGCTCTATTCATTCGATATACTATACCATTTTGAGGTGTGTATGCTACCATGAACTGTCTTTTAATTACCTCTTGTTGATAGAATCGATTAAACGCATTGGTGGTATATTCTCCTCTATTTTCTGACCTCAAGCCTCTGAAAACTTCAAATACATCTGATTCTTCTTGATAGGGTACACTCAACATCTCCTGGATTAGTCATCAATGAAGATACAAAGTATCTTGCACCTCCTAGGGACATCTCCGGTGCTTGCCAAACATCAGAATGAACCAGATCCATGATAACCTTGCTTCTAGCAGTTGAACTGTTGAATTTAGATCTATGTTGTTTACTTGTAACACAATGCTCACAAAAAGGTAATATGAACTTTTTGAGCCCCGAAAGAAGACCTTGATCTGCAAGAATCTTTAAGCCTTGTTCCGACATGTGACTCAATTTTTGGTGCCACAACATCGTTGAATCCACTGTTGAACTTGATTCTACAACATTTGCCTCTCCTTCCTGAAGTGTATTTCCTTTAAGCATGTACATATTGGACGTTATTTTCAAGACATGATCATTTCCCATAAATATAGATCATCTTGAGATAAGTTCATAATCATGAAACCATTCTTTCCGAGAGGTCATATGCCATGACACTCCTGAATCTAGAAGTCATACATTAGAGAAATTTTGTATGCTTTAGTAACAATGGTTACCTTGTTGTACAAAACTTATGGACCACAAGTTTTAAATTTTTTTTTTCATAGAGTGCCTAACATTGACAAAAGTTTCACTTTCACTTTCCCACGTAGGAAATTGCCAGATTTTCGGTAGAAATTTCTGGCCTTTTTCTCTCTTGACATGCCGTTTCATTTGTATCCGTCCCTTTTCATTAATGGGTTAGTTCGTAAAAGATGACGGTAATTTTCTCTCTAGTCAGTGTATATACCCTAAGGTAAAAAGGAAAAGAAATACAAAGCCTTCAAAATTTCATGGTGTTATTGGCATCTCAAGTCCTGAAACGTAAGCATTGAGGTGTTGTACATCATGGTACACTCCTTTCTCAGATGGGCAGATTTCTTGAAAATCTTCATCGTCTTCACCTTACCATCTACTCTAATCACGCTACTCACATTCATTCCTCTTCCATTCAAATCCTCCATCAAACCCGGAACCAATGCTAATCTCAACGTGTCAACGTCAGTTGTCAGATTCGTCTGAACAGTCCGTTTTGGTGGAACTTTTGCCGGAAAATATCCTCCTTCCCCTATCACCACACCACCGTAGTAAACCAACATTGAAGCATTCCTCACTTTAAACGATGCCATATTAGGGTTGCGGACAGAAACGTTCATTGTAATGGTCAGGTTCCAGCCTGTAGTGATGGTTCTGTTGACAACCTTCAAGTGGTGGTTGAAGGCTGCGGAATGGATGGTGAGATTAGGGTTCCGAATGTGGAAGAGGGTTAAGGCGAGGACGATGAAAGAGACGATGAGAAGCATAGTAATAGAGGCCAGAAAACCGCAACATAGGATGCATCTTGTTATGGGTCTAGAGACATGTTTTGGGAGTTCGTCACCTTCTTCGGGTTGGTCGCTACGGGGCCCGTGAGAAAGAGGGGCAAGAGGCTTGGCCTGGTCCTCGTTGGACTCCGCCATGGATGAGTTTATCAGTGGCGTAGACTGGAAGTTCGTTGTAGTCTTGCTATGTTAATTTTTTTTTGTTTGGTAATATTTTTGTTGTAAAATCTTGCTATGTTATGTATCTATGTATGTGTGTGTGAGTGTGTACATATATATAAATAAAGGAAGTGCTTTGAATTTGGTGTAAGAAAGAGTTTCCACGACGCGTTAGCAGGGGAAGCACGGCATGCTCTTTGACTTGGAAAAAAAAAAGATGGGAAAATGATTTGTCATCGTACATGAAAGTGAATGGTGTTGTTGAAGTTGAAGTCATGTTTGTGAAGGTTCTACGAAACGACGACGAGAGTAACTTGGGAGACTCTATGCATGAAGAGTCAAAGTGGACCCGGTCCGGTTAGGCAAACCGGAAGAGAGGTACGGTTCAGAATTGATATGCTGCAATGCAACGATAGAATACAAGACTGTACATGGAAGAAAAAGATATGTAGGAGTACCTGATCCTAGAGGTAATTATTGAGTAATTAAGGCATTTGAGTGAGTGGATCTCTTCAGAACTGTTCCTTGTGGAACTCAAACTTGGAAGATCCATTTTGGTTCAAAATATGGCAGAGTTGGGAGAGTTCTTTGGCCAATGCTGGTACTCCGCAGTAGAACACTCCTGCGGTCAAAATATACACATTTCAGAGGAAAGAACCAAAGGTAAGACGATGATTAATTAAATTCATTGTAGTATTTAAACCTATTCTTGTGGTGTCGGTATGGTTGGCTCTTATCTTCGGTAAAACCTTATTCCATTTCGGCCTCCCAAAATGCGTTCGTACCTGAAACCGACACGAATCGTTAGATACTTTATCTCGAGAAATAATTAGAAATGAAGAATGCAGTTTGATTTAATCCTTTCAAATCTCATGAAATCATGTTTGTGCAAGGGCCATGCTTTAAATCATTCAAGGAAGACGAATGAGATCTTGCCTTCGTTCCAGAGAAGATGTCTACGCCGTTCTTGGCATGGTTCAGAGATTGGATCATGGTGAAGAGAGCAGATTGAGCTTTGCCTTCTTCGTAAACACTCGTCAAGTAGTTGTGCATCTCAGTGACACCCTTTATTACAAGAAAAGACTTATGAGTACTTTTTGAAAGAAACATATGAATTAGCCTGATAGCGTTTCAGAAGTAGAGGATTAGCTTTTACCCTTTGATCAAGATCGGCGATTTCATTCATCTCGCCTCTAAACCAATCGAATGAGACTTGGTCCCGAGTCACCCAGTAGAAGTAAGCCTTGGTTGTTTTGGGCTTCTTCTTCTTCTGCTTGGGAGAAATTTTATTCCCAGTTTTAGAACCAAAGCATCCAAGACTAAGATCCGGAGATGCGTTGCTGTCACTATCACCTGACGAACTTTCCTGAATAGAGTATGACAAAAATGTAAAATTCCGTATCTTCATAAGGACTTGAAGAATCCTCAAAAAGATATACTAAATGATACACACTCTATAAACCTGGTTGATTTACGATTGTAACAGAGTTGGAAGATGCAGTGTTAGCATTTATTTATACTCACAGCTTGCTCCTGTTGTCTAACAATGTTGTTGAGCAAATCTCTCAAGACACTGATAAACGGGGTCGCACCGATCCCAAGCCCAATGAGTAACAACACATCATATTTCCAGTAGTCCTGTGCTGGGGCGCCGTAGGGTCCATCTATCAAAAGCTCGGGCAAACTATTACAAGACGTCACATATGTGTAACAAAACAGGAATGCTGATCGAGCAGTGTTGTATATGGAATTTAAATGCGATGCACCTTTTGTTAGTCGGTTCTTCCATCCTGTGAAGCCTGCTTTTACCGGATTCAGGACCCTTACATGCCTCGGAGAATACTTTTATGAGTCCTTTTGTCCAGTCTCCAAGTTGACGAATGTGAACACTGAGGTAGTCGTCTCCGGGAGCAGAAGTGATAGAGAATGGATGCCTGGACATGTATTTAAAACAAAAAAAAAGGATGAATACGATTTGAATGATATCTAACTGTGAAATCATTTACTACTTTGCAGAAACTTTGCATTTCCAGATACTACAACAGGACAACAATGATATCTAACCGTGAAATCTTTCACAGAAAACTCACCATTCGAATAAAGATACAGCAGGGCACTGAACAAACATAAATTGTCCACTCTTATGATGAAACGAAGGAGGCTTTGACATCTGCAATGCTACAACGCCTCCCGTATATATGGCAACCTGAAATGAGACGCCTGAGTTGATTTAAGCTATCTTTTCCGAGATGGGATCATGTAAAAAAAGCTATTGATTGGGAAAACCATGCACTATAGACTTCCTATATATGGTTGCATTGACCTTAAGGATTTGGACGGTGTAAAGCTTGGAACGGAAGAACCTCAGGATCCTTTCTCCAGAATACAGTATAAATGGCACAGCGAGGTACATCCAAGTCTGCAGAAGACAGTCATTATTCATTTCCAACAAATTGTCTTTCAAGAACATGACCATTGTAAATCAAAGAGCTATGCAAGTTTTACCGTCTTGAGGTACCATTTCTGCACAAGATAGATGGAAACGCCATGGATGATTAGCAAAACGTATACAATTATCAACAAGTGATGTGAATACCAGAAGGCATTAAAGCCAGTTAGTTTGTCAAATGGCTTTGGCAACCTGGTGAGGTTTCGCCTGCATCTTCGACTAGCTAATGTAAAGGCAATTATCATACAAATAACCATAAGAAGTCCGGTGATTCCCACCGAATCTTTGACCAAGCCAAAGTATGTGGGTCTGTTTGGTCCAAAGTATTGAATCAAATAGCGTTTGTAATCAGCCTCAGAAGATTTTAGAATCCTTGGGAAATCGCAGGCAAGGTGGTTTGACACATGTAGAATCACTCCAAACGTAATTGCCAAAGATATCATCTGTATTTAAGCAAAACCAGCAAGGCGATCACAATCAGGCATAGTTTCTAATATAATTTAATCATTTCACCAGATGTTGCTTATCCAATTAACTCATTTAATTTAATTCTTTTTTAATTTAATATTTTATCAATAAATTTAGATTGTCGATAATCTTAGAGATATACCAAAATTCGTCAATAAAATTTTGTCCGTATATTTAGAATCAACACTAAAATTCATACTCAAATTTCGAGACATCATAATTTGTTATTTAAGTTTTGTCACCAAATTTATGAACTAACCAAAAATTTGTCATTAAATTTTGTTTCTAAATTTTTTGGAGAGTGAAATTTTTCTCTAAATTTAGTGACAAAACAATCGTCCATAAATTTAAAAATGAACAAAAATCAACATCTAAAATTTCATCCTTAAGTTGATTGACATAAAAAAACCTTTGTCTCAAAACCTTTGTTTTTAAATTTAGAGACAAAGCAAAATTTGTATATAAAATTTTGTTCATAAGCTTAATGTCAAACAAAAAATTCGTCTTATATTCAGAGATGAACCAAACCCAATGCAATCTCGAATGAAATGATGAAGTATGCATTGACACTTTTGTTTTCAAAGCAATCTCGAATGAAATGATACCGAAGATCGATGTGTTTACTGCAATCATGGAAAACAGGGTTCTTGCTCAATGCCAAAATTGACATGCTATCCACCTTCAGCTCAAACATATCAACATCCCTTCCAAGGAGTTCACACGTCGAGCCAACCAAAGTCCTTGCGTGGTTGCAGTAGTAGCGGTGACATACTCTGCTTTGCAGGATGACAAAACTACCACCCTTTGTTTGAGGGATTGCCAACTCACCAAACAAGCTCCGAAAAAGAACAATGTACCGCTCGTGCTCTTCCTTGTGTCAATATCTCTGGTAAGATCGTTGTCACTATAGCCAACAAGTTGTGTTTCCCATTCCTTCCGCTCATAGCGAAGTCGATAGTGGATTGTACCGGCGATGTAGTGGAGAAGGCGCTTCACCACCGCCATGTGCTCTTCCTTTGGCCACTCCATGAAACGGCTCACGAAACCAACAGCAGAAGCTAGATCTGGCCTTGTGGAGACAAGATAGCGTAAACTCCCGAAAATCCTCATGTACATTGTGGCATCCACTTCCGGCGGTGTGCTATTACAACTAAGCTTGAGCCGCTCCTCCATGGGTGTATGCACTGGGTTGCAGCCCTCCATGCCGCCTAGACGAAGAATTTGTGCAGCGTAGTGTGCTTAGCACAAACTGATGTCACCACAGTCCTGATGTACCTCCATTTCGAGATAGAAAGAAAGCAAGCCAAGATCATTCATTGGAATTGGATCTTTATCTCCTCCTTGAATTGTGCAATGATTTTGTCACACGATCCGGTGATGACAAGGTCATCCACATACACCCCAACGAGAAAAGTCGTTCCTCCGTGGGTACGTCGTACATCGCGTGCTCGTGTTCTCTCTGCTTGAAACTGAGGTGCTTAAGAGTATTATTAAGCTTCCCGTTCCAAGCCCGTGGTGCTTGATGCAAGCCATAGAGAGCCTTATGCAAGTGTAGAACTTTGTCTTCTTCACCGACTACAACGAATCCTTGTGGTTGCTTTACATATACCTCTTCTTTCAGATCACCATTGAGAAAAGTAGACTTCACATCCATATGGTGGACGAACCACCTCTCTTGGGCAGCCAATGCAAGCAACATTCGGATGGACTCCGTTCGAATGACAGGTGCGTAAACTTCATCGAAATCCACATCGGCTTGTTGGACAAAACTGCGTGCAACAAGATGCGCCTTATGTTTGATCACCTCGCCGACCTCATTCTTCTTTAGTTTGAAAATCCATTTGAGCCCAATCGGTTTGTGACCCTGTGGTAGCTTTATGAGCTCACACGTTTGGTTCCGCTCCACAACATCAATCTCCTCGTGCATAGTCACGCCATGACTCATCGTGTTCGGCTTCAGCAAATGAGCAAGGCTCACCAGCACTTCTCAGGTGCAGTTCAACGCCATCCAACTCCCGCGTAGCGAATCCCGGAGGCGAGACTTCGTTTCCAATCAAATTTTCAACTTTTCGATAGCGTGTGTGAGAATGGGATGCGTCAAGCCTACTGGAGTCGTTCTGGCTCCCCCAGAATTCTGTGAAGGGTTTGCCACCTCCATCATGTGATCCACTGAAAACTCAACCGTGAAGTCGCCAAGGGGCATCCTAACGTCATTCTCCTTCCCCTCCCAACCGCGATCTTCATTCAAGATGACATCTCGGGCAATGTGCACACGTCTTGTTGTTGGATCCAGCACACGATATGCCTTCGCTCCTTCTGCATATCCAAGAAAGACAACGGGGATGTTGCGATCATCGAGCTTCTGAAGTTGACAAAGATTCTTTGTATACACAAGGCAGTCGAACATCCGTAAGAAGTGCACAACCGGCTTGTGACCGCACCAAGTTTCAAAAGGAGTCATGCCGATGAGACTTTTGGTAGGGGTATGGTTGAGAAGAAACACAGCCGTGCATACTGCTTCCCCCTAAAACTCAATAGGCATGCTCCTTTGCCTGAACAATGCACATGCCATCGCCATCACGGTTTGGTTACGTCGCTTTACCACTCCATTTTGCTGTGGAGTGTAAGGTGCAGAGAAGTGATTCTTCATGCCTTGATCCGCCAAGTAGGTGACAAAACTCGACGAAGTGAATTTGCCATTGTAATCTGTTTGCAACACCTATAACTTGCGTCCACACTCAATTTATGTTGATGCCATGATACGTCTAATGGCATCGGACACATCACCTTTGTCTGTCAGGAGTACTATCAACATATAGCAGGTAGCATCGTCCACTAGTAGCAAGAAATAACGTCTTCCCCCTGGTGTCATTAGCGTGATTAGGCCGCACAAATCAACATGAACAAGGTCAAGCAACTCCTTTGCACAAAACTTTGTGGCCTTCGAACAAACCACATCAAGTGGAGCTCTCTCATGAAGGTGATGTTGGAGGCTCGTAATCTTTGGGATACGATCGAGAACCGCCCCCTCGACTTCTAAGAAGATCGAATGGCTTTGGAAGCCATCCTTCGCGCTGTGCCCCCAGAAATGATGGCTCCACTTGCCGTCAAGCAGAGTGCACAAGAGGCATGGGAGACATTCCGTTCAGTGCGTGTCAAAAGCGAGCGTGTTCGCAAGGGAAAGGTTCAGTACCTAAGGAAAGAATTTGAGTCTATCTCATTCTGTGACAACGAACCTATCGAGGATTTCACGATGTGTCTCTCCAACCTTGTCACTAGCCTTGCCGCACTCGGAGAGACGATCGATGAAGCGAAGGTTGTTGAGAAATACTTGCGTGTGTTGCCACCCAAGTTTTCGCAGATTGTCTTATCGATCGAGACTTTGTTGGATATCTTTTAGCTGTCGTTGGAGGAAGTGACCAGGCGGTTGTTGGTACCACAATAAGAGAGTGGCAAACTCTATATCACCGAGAAGCAGTGGATAGCACGGTACAAATAACGCCAACCAGGTGAAAGCTCTTCCAAGTCCGACAATGGTGATGGTAGAGGTCGCCGGCGATCACGTAGATCGCATAGGAAAGGCGGTGATAGTGGCTCCGACCACAATGATAGCCAACGCAACGAAAAGTGCCACAATTGTGGGTATCATGGGCATTGGGCCAGGAATTGCCGTCAACCCAAGAGAGGGCAGACAAATCCTGGCGGAGGCTGAGGAGGTTAAGGAAAGCCCACAACTTCTAATGGCACAACTCAACGAAAGCACCACCGTGCTTGAGTCGACTCCAACACCCTTTCACATCGGTGAACCATGCACACATGCAGTTCTCAACACCGACAATAATGAAGAACGTCTAGACGACTAGTACCTTGACACAGGGGCCACCAATGATATGATGGGTTGTATTGATGTTTTGCCAATCTAGATCGTTTGGTGGTTGGGACAGTCAAGTTTGACGATATTCAAGGTTGCGACAATATCATCTTTGCTGGAAAGCATGGTGAACATAAGGTGCTTACTAACGTCTACTACATTCCCCGTTGAAGAACTCGATCATTACCATCGGTCAACTCGATGAGAACGGGTTGTGCGTGAAGATAGAGGATGGTCTATTACGGATCTGGGATTAAGATCAACGACTTCTCGACAAAGTCAATCGCGACCACAATCGCATCTATCACCTCTCCCTCAAAATCGCTCGTAGATGCCTAGCGTTGGCATGATCGTTTCGGTCACATCAGTTTGATGCTTTGGAGAAGATGGCGTCAAGGCCTGAGGGTCTACCGCATATTGAGCACGTGAAGCAATTATGTGACACATGTGTCGTCACTAAGCAAATGTTAGAAATTCTTTTGGATAGAAAAACTTAGAAGAGATTGTAATTGATGGAAATGTTGTGTCATCTTTGGTTTTTCATGCACTATTGATAGGAGTAAAAACTACAAAAACGAGATAATAAAGACACTCCTAACAACGAGAAAATAAAGACGCTCTTGACAACGAGATAACCTTCAAATTACCCGTGCATTTAAGTTGATTTGACTACATAAACAACTACATGCACGTTGAACAATTCTAGAATGTTGACTGATTCTAGAATGTTCATAGACACAAGAATTATTATTATTCTAACACCCTTAGCATATGGGCACGACATGACTGATGTTAAAAAATGATAATAAAGGAGGAGTAGAGATGGTTCAAACCTTGTGAAAATTGATGTTATCGTCAAAAGGTACGAAGTTGGACAAAGTGGTGGACCTGAGATAAGTGATAGTATTCCTGCAGACAGGCAAAAGTATAAGGGCCATGTTCAACTTAAGTGTCTCAGCCGAACCCTTTGCAATGAGGAGGCAGCAACCCATCACATGATATGCATCTTTCTTTTTATACTGAAAGCATTTCCACGTGAATAACCCGGCCATGATCACAAACCACAATGACAAAACCCAAATCCTCCTCCAATTATCTTGCAAAGAGTATAGCAAATTTCTGCTTATTCTCTTCACAGGAACTCTCCATCCTACATCCCCTAGGTTCTGGCTTACGGCCCGGCTTGTACGGCTCATTGATTGACTGTAGCTACGAGAGATGTCTTTTTCAAGTAATAAAATCTCTAGTTGCTTTACCTGTGTCATATCAGATCATGCAAACATTATAATCAGAACATTGTCTGAAGTGAATTCACCGTTAGGTGCAAATATTGGTTTTTTCTTCACATGGGACATTCACAACCCAAAATCTGAGTCCAACAATAAAAGCGGTAAAAGCTATCCCCTATGTACCTTAGACTTTAACACTTTGTTCGGCTGATTTAATGCTCACTTAATTTCAAAATTCATCTCAAATGAAATGAAAATATATCCACGAGCTATTGACAAAGTGATTACATAATAGCAGTTTTAACACTCCTATTCCACACAAGTGAAGATTAGATAACCAAATGAATTAAAGCTCATTATATGGATCTCTATCGTAGTCTGTTTATTCTTAAGCTGCTTTCTTCTTCCGGTTCTACACGGAACTCGTCCTGAAGTCACTCTATTATGTAGATGACTTGGGTACCACTTAACTCAAATCTCATTGGTTTCTTCTTTAGGTCCCTTTCAACTCTCTCCTTGAGGTCAGAAAGCATTATTAAACAAGTTGTTGGAAGATTAGGTCGTGTGTCCTTATCAGAGACTTAAAAAGGAAAGTTATCTGATAAAAATTGCAACTTGACTTCGTCACAGTTAATGAACGTCCAACATACTCATAACTAATCGATGTCATGAAATATATGATTAAGACTGTGAAGAGACTTATGAAAAGCACGTGTACACTCACGCAGGCATGCATATATATATGCATAAAACCTAACATTGTGTAATAAAACATGTTGTATGTACGACCTTTTCCAGTAAGGGGTCGAAAATGTAAAAGATAGATTACCTCTATGTATTTTTGCTCTTCAGAGGCTAACTGTTCCATTACCAAGGCTGCATATTCCTCTGCTCGTTCCCTCAACCTTGATAGATTACTTGCAGAGGCGCTTATTATGATTATCTATTTTTGGGAAATATATCAAAGTAAAATGTACATTAAAGATTAATTCCAGGAGAATCTTTTGAAAGATTCAACTAGGAACCGTTCGTTGACTAAACAAGCTGCTAGAAGGTCAACACAACTTTATTTACATAAGAATAATAAGGTAAACATGAAATAGAAAAATAAAAAATTGCAACTAGAATCTCTGTATAATCTAAGGAGAATACATGAGAGAGACTAATTCAATATCGCCAAGTAGCCGTCAACGGAAAATAACTTAACTGCAATTTGCAAAAACTGGCTTATAAACAACACAAGCCAAATTCTAATATACTAAAAACGAATGATAATGGAGTACTTGTCTTTCCAAAAAAACTTCATTACTTAGACAGCTTGCTTAAATGGAAAATTTTAATATGCATTGAAATTATCACGCATAAAATTAACTCATGAAGCTGCAAAATCCTGATTGAATTCCGGGTGCAATGATTTGGTTTTATAATTAAGACGCTGTGCATGTTTACTTTAATACAACTAGACATGAATATAAAACGGGAAGGAGAGACTATGTCACCTCTTTTACTTCATTCTCTGTGATTCTACCATCTCCATTCTTGTTCAACCTGCAACGTTGCAGACAAATTATATAACTAAAAGTTAAAAGACATCAATATATGATATACAGTCCAAGAATACGAATCAATGAAAACAAATGAATTTGGTATGAGATGAATTCACTAAATAGATGCGGAGAATTCATTTTAACCGAAGAGTAAACCCTTCAACTAAGCTTTCACAAAGAGTTTCTTCAAATCATGGTGTAGATGTAAATACCAAAACTAGATCCATTTGTTTTCTTTTTTTAAAAACTGAATTAGACTTGACCATATGGAAACGTTTAGGCCTTTATTGGGAGCAAGTACTCTATCCTTTTCCTTGTCTCTTCCACCATTTCAAATGCCTTCTGTTGGTGAAGGAAACATATATTTAAAAAGAAATCAGTATGGTATTGTTTAAACTTGAATTCATAAATAATAAATACATGTCGAAGAAGATTCGCAGTCGAGAATCGAAGCTTTCATTCGTGATCAGCGACCAGAACTCATAGAGTTCATCTTGGCTGATTTTTTCGATCATTGATTGTCTTCTATGGCACAATGCATCGAACAATTCCTCTGCAAACTCCTTGTTTTCCATCCCTTTACACAACAGAGCATAAATAATTCATAAGATATATTTTCGCTTAAAATGTTAAAGGAATCTGAAACAATTTGGAAACATGTCAAACCTATGCATTGAGCAAATACACTGCGGTGAAGATAACCGTCCTTGGAAAGATCTGCGAATTTAATTTGAACTTCTTCCCAAGTTTCGATGTAGATGCCATTCTGCTTATTGCTGATGAGTTTCAAATTGCAAATCGCTCTCTGCGTCGCGGACCCACTACGCCGAAACTTTGTCGGTCCCTTGCTCAACGACTGAGAGAAAACCGCAGAGTTGATACTCCCGCCGCCGTAAAATTTCTCCGGCGCCGATCGAGACGAGTGGCTGCATCCTCCCATTGACATCTCTCTCAGCAACTCCGTCAGATCTCCGGAGAACTGCTTTGCCATGGCCGCAGCATCCGCCTTGGGCTCCGGGAGCAGATGGCTCCGCGACCTCGATCCTAAACCGAATGCGGAGTCAGAGGTGATCTCCGGTCCTACGTCGGAAACTGCGACGGCGACGGCAGGCTCCACCTTGCGATGCACGAAGGTATCGTCGACTCGCCAATCATGTGTCATTTCGAGGAGCTCCTCCGCCGAGCCGGAACAGTCTGTTACCGGAAAAGATGTGAATCTCTCGGCAAAGCTTCCGGAGTCGGATCCCCAGCGGTCCTCGAGACTGCCGAAGGAAAATGGCATTGACATGTTGTGAACAGTAGCGAGGGAGAGAGAGAATCATAGAGGCGAGGGGAAATTTTAAATCTTCTTATATACGATTGTCTTCGAATGCGAGTGGTCATTTTTAAAATGATTAATCCCAAAACTGCAAAACGTGATGGGAATTTTAGCCCAACAAAAATTATACTTTTAATAAATTTAGATATTTAACAAAAACTGCATATAATATATTTCAAAAAACTCAAATAATATTTAATTTAATTTAAAATTATCATAAAACTCAAGCTATTATATTATTTACAAGATTGAAATATATTGCAATTTCTAAAAGAATACATATTAATACTTACAAAAGATAACTATGAATTTATAATCATAATAATAATTTTTAATTTATAATTTTTAATTTTTAATAATTCACAATTTTTCATGAATTAAATTCTAAATAAATAAATGTAAACTTTTAATTTCATGATTATCGGGTAAACAAATGTTTTTTACCATCGAATTCTACGAAAAGATTTATCGTTACATAATTCATAATGCAAAAGGTAGATATAATATCAATTTAATATGTTATTATATTAATAAATAGTTTAATTTTTGAATTTTTCTTTATACTAGATCTAGATTTAAATACGAGGTAGGATTGGACAAATAACGAATATTTGCGAGTATCTAACTATTTGTATTTGTATTCGGTGAATATCCAGATTTATTTGTATTTGTATTCGTAAATTCGAATATTTGTAAATACGGATATTTTTCAGATATATGGATATTCGTCGGATATACGGATATCTGTATACCAACCTAAATTTTTTTACGTAAAAAATATAAATAAAAGAATTTTAATAAAAAACCAATAATCATCAACTATAATCTAAAACTAAAAATTCAAATCGCACAAAGATGCAAAGATACGTAATATAAATAAAACAAAGTACCAATCTTCATAATCATCTCAACATCAGTCATTTAAATTTAGTTTCGTCAATGGTTCTACGAATATCATCAATTCACCTAAAACAATGAAACAAATTGTTAGATTTTATACTGAAATAAAACTCGCAAAAAGTTATACATGTAGTGAGTTTTGTTTTTTTTTTATATATTGTAATATATCTATAACATTATCCAACTCATGTGGATTGGAACCATTCTTGAGTGTAAATTAAATCTCCAACAATATTAGTAATTTTAAAGTATTTGATATTTTAGT
Source organism: Gynandropsis gynandra (assembly GCA_036759665.1). Classification (NCBI taxonomy): domain Eukaryota; kingdom Viridiplantae; phylum Streptophyta; class Magnoliopsida; order Brassicales; family Cleomaceae; genus Gynandropsis; species Gynandropsis gynandra. The sequence goes on along the minus strand of CM071866.1, from coordinate 35,416,444 downwards.
ACTCCAATTATAAATTTATTGCATATTTGTCTATATATTTATGTAATAAGTGTTTAAACAAGATTAGTAATGTTTTTTTATTTTCAATTTGATCATTAAAATTAGTTTTGTTATATATGTATCTATATATTAACTACATCTTCTATTTAGTACTTACGGATACAAATAGTTCGGATAATTAAGTCTACTATTTGTATTTGTATTTGTCGAATATCTAGTTTCTAATATTTGTATTTAAATTTGTGTTAGCGGATATTCGAATTTTCTGTTCAATACGAATCGAATACGAATAATTCGAATATTTTGCACACCCTATTCTGAGGCTTTACACATGTTTTTATTAATTTAATTTATTGTTGTATTTATTTTATATTAAACAATATATTAGTTTTATATTTAAAAAATATTAGTATTAGTGTATTTTTATGACAATTCATTTTTATATATTATAATACAAATGATTGATAAAAATATATTTTATAATATTTCAAATATATAATATAAAGAAATAAAGAGAATATTGAAAATTTGGACATTCTAATAGGAACTTTTATATGTAGAAGATTCAATATTGAAATAATTTTAGAGGTTTTCCTTGATTTTGTCTGTGTCTACAAACACTTTAAATGTCTCGATTTTTTTAGAACATATCTGGTGTAAGGCTTATTAGTGAAGTCTGAAAAACTTCGTTTCAATCGAATACCAATTGATTGCTTGGATGCGTTTGAAAGCCTCGAAATGACTTGCAGAAAAATTGTTTTCTAGGTTTGTCTTGTGTCTCCGTAGTAAATGGTTGAAGATTTGGCTACAAATATTTTTCATGAGTAATTATTTTGTTCATATCTACGTGTGTAAAAAAGTTGTTTGGGATTATATTGTAATAACAAAAATATTATTAGATTTTTTTGGGATTTTTGTAATTGAAAATTTAGTTATGATGGAATTTTCTAATTATTGATTTGTTATCATCAGTATAGATCTTTATCAAGAAGTGTTAAAAAAACTGAATCATTTGTAGAGAAAAAAATAATATGCGATGATATTAAATTTACAATAAAATATTACTTTATATTAATGTAAAATTTTTGTTATGTTTTGATAATTACCGTTAATCATATTTGGAATAACGATTCTTTCACAATAATCTTCCATTTCCTCGACCAAATATACATTTTTAGTTCATCTCATATTGATAATTTAATGATATCATTTTTTTTAATTTATTAATGTTAGTAGATCGAATACTGAAGGTAAAAATAACATAATATGTTAATAGATTTAACATTATTGAAAATTTACTTATTTAATAATAAAGAAATTTCCTTTTTTAGTAGAGGTTGAAATATATAAATTTGATCCGACGATTAGAAATCCAATAAAATTTGCAATTTATAAACAAAATGTAATAAATCATATTATACAAAAATTATTAATGAATTATTGAAATAGTTGCTTACGAGATAAATATTCTTTATGGTCTGTCAATCCAAACAAGCCTAGATGTGAAAGTATCCTAAATTTATCTTTTGGGATCTTATAAATTTTATCCATCATATTTTCAGATATGTTATTGGTTAACTTGTAATCACCCACATTTGACACAATCGATCCTTTTATAATTAGGTTGTACTTGTCCACATCGTTTAAAAATATTTTTTCTTCAATAGTTGTTCCCTATAAAATGTCATATCTATAATGATGAAACACCTTTTTTAATGTTAGATAAATAAAATATTGAAATCATTTATTTTTCATCGAGGAATAAAAAACATATTCTAATCAATTGATTCTTATAAAAAAGGTTTCATCACTTTCACATCCTAAAAAATCTTTCAACAGTTCGTTGCGCGCTAGTATGTGATGTGATAGTGTCATAGAATGATAATCTTTTCACGTCTCTTATTAAACTCCATTCGTGACCTAAATTTTATCAAGAAAATCATCATAATAACTTTCATTTTGAATCATGCCTCTACCTATTTGTTTAATTAAAAAAATTTATTATTTTAACAATCTATTTCATTTATTTAAGTCAATAAAAATTTCACATTTCAAATTATTCAAGTAAATACAAGTGTAAAGTTACATGTTTTTAATATTTTATAATATCATAAACTTTTAGATTTCTTTTCATTATAGTAACATCTGTTATTGTGTTTTAGTAATTAGGCTGAAAAAAATAAGATATTCAATTAATTTAACATATTTTAGATATTAGTATAAAAATAGTAAATATGGAATTGTATACTTGGAATAATAAATATCTAAAATATGTTAAATTAATTGAATACCAATTGGTAGAACATTGAATATTTCTCTATAGACAATGTTTGTTACAATTTTTTTCCAGTGGAGCACTCGTTGAGATACAAGATCTCAATCCATGTGATAAAGTTACGCGCTATGACTGAAGACCAATTTTGGTAGATTTAGGGCATGTTCTTGTGAAGAGTTATTTGTTTGAGTTAAAAATTAGAGTTTAAGTCTTTATTTGAAATCAATTTTAAAGTTGTTTATTTGACAATTTCAAAATTAAAGTTCTTATTTAAATTTAAAGTTTAGTTTTGTTGATTTAAATTAAGATTTTTGTAAAAGAAAAATATTAAAATATATAATAACATATGTATAAATATAAATTAAGCATATATAATATGAATTATAAAATTTGAGAATTTTTAAAAAGGGTATCTTAATATTGCATATTTGGACTCGAAATTTGAGTTAAGATGTTTAGACTTTGAGTTTGATCTTCAAAATTAGATTTACCAAACGAACAAAAGATTTGACTCTGAGTCTTAGCTCCGATTTAGAGTCTTGCAAAAGAACATGCCTTTAAACCAATTTCTTTCAAACTTTATTCTCGACTCTTATTTATTGTCATTATATAACATAATCTGACGAAAAATTGTCTTCTTCGTAATATAAATGGTAGGCTCGAATAATTTTGTCATTAAATAATTCTTAGAATATGAACCTTGTTTGCAGCATGTGTGTCTGTGATAATTTATACCTCTAAGATACTAGATGCTTAATTAGTGACAATTAAATCTGTTCCATTATATATACTCTCTTTTGGTTTAATTCTTTAGTATCATTATTGGAGCACCACCTTTAATCAAAGTTTATGTTTCGGTAAACCCGAGAACTCAAGATAGTTAATGTATTCAACATGATACAATGAATATCATCGATTTGTAGGAGTGCTATCAAGTCTAATTTTATCTGAATTTAAGTACTCAACCTTTTTTCCAGAAAATTTTGATTGGAAAAATTCATTCGCTTCGTCAATATCTTCATTCCTTGGAGTTAAATTTTCATTTTAAGAGATATTAATGGTTCATGAGCAACTCACTAAAGCACATATATGTTTCTTCAAACGTTGAATGCACTTGATCATTTGTGTTTCCAATCATTAAATCTTTGTTAATTAGGATTTTGTCGCCCTCATATCAACTTTCATTTTCCTTTTATGTATCGTGTCATTTTCAACATCCACTAACCATTTTTTGTGAATTCCTGCTCAGGATGCCGCAATTGCATGTTTCGTGTTAAAGTAAATATGCGACATGATTTCCACAAGTAGGAGCGATTTATTGTCGCCACAATAGTTGTAGCTTTGTGTCCCCATGTAACTAATAAAATCTTTCGAAAGTCACCTCCAAGTAGGACAATTTTCCTTACAAATGGTTTCTCTATCGCTTGTTCATTATGCATATACATCTTTCAAAGTTCGATCCAGTGCATAAAATGTGTTGTGGTGTTCTATAGGTGCTTCATGCTATATAATTGATTTTGTTTTTCTTAGCAATTCTTCTAATAGAGTTTCTTGCATTATATCACGTGTTGACCTTTCAGGCACACTTAGTGGAATTTTGAAGTGAGAATGAATCGCTCTGGCATTGGTAAAAGTAAATTTTTTATCCCCGATGATGCAACTGGCATTACAACTCTATGTTCCAATATGAATATAGAAATAGTAGTCCTATATAAGTATGATTTTACCCATTTCACTTGGGCCATAAACAAAAAAAATCATTCTTGATGTTTAACTGAATTTATAATTGTCTAATAGATTTTTTTGTTTTCCTCATTGATGGTCTCAAATAATTTCATGTGCTCTTCTCGTTCAATCTCTTTATTACTCTACATTTCTTGCGTTATTAGGGTATTGTGATTTCATGTAGTATGCTTTTTTCTGGGGTTGGCATTCAAGATAATCGTTCAATGACTTGTTGTTTTTGCTAAGGAGCTTCTCGATCTATATAAAATTGTATTTTCAATTTCTTTATCAAACAAATTTAGACTATGAAATATAACTCTTTTTATTTTTTCCAAACGATGTCCTCTCTAAGGATCCTCCGGCAACCGTTCCATAGATCATATGGTTTACTAACTTCACAATGTAGTAACATTGTCACAAACAAACAAACGTCATAATTGTGTGGTCATTTCCAATTTTTCTTCCTCGTTCATAGCTTTATACTATTCGTTATCTCCAACAAGTAACCCTCTCACTATGCATACATCTTAGAAGCTATTATATTTGACATTAGGGATGGACATTTCGGGTTACCCGGACCGACCCGGACCGACCAAACCTGAATAATCCAACCCATGAGATATATTGGTTATATAGAAAACCCAGATGGATTCAACATAAAAAAACCCAACTGGGTTAGAGTCAGTCTGGATTCGGGTTCGAGATAACCCAAGGAGACCAAACAACCCGAAAAAACCCTAAACAAACCCTAAACCATAACACAACATATCAGACACAAAAGATGGATGATTATGAGATGTGATTTTCTTTTCATACAACTTGATTAGATATTTATTTTCTACACTCTTTATTTACAATGTATGAAATGAACTTTAAATATTATTTATGTATTCTAATCTAAACTCATAAAAAAGTGTTTAAATTTCAGGTTGAAGAAGTTTATTTTGGCGTTTTTCGGAGTAGAAGTCTTCTACAAGAATGAATCTAATAGTTTTTATGGATTTTTTACTTGGTATTTTTTTGAATTTTTGCTTGGTATTGTTTATGGATTTTTACTTTGTATTTTTTTTTAGTTTTTTGTATGTCTTAAATTTGGAATTACCCCAAAAATTCACAAAGAACCCATAAAACTCATTTAAATCCGAATTACCCGTACTTAAATAACCCAAGAAATCCGAAGAACCCAAATTATCCAAAATATCTAAATAATCCAAATATAATTCGGGTTTTTTGGGTTCAATGTTTCAAAACGCGAACAACTCGAATCCGGACTGAAACCCAAGAAACCCGTCCCAAAACCAAATGGGTTTTTTTTGTTTCAATTTTTTTATAACCCGAGGAACCCAAACCCGGACCGAACCCGAGGAACGCGTCCCGAAACCCGGATCGCCCACCCTTATTTGACATTATCAACCGTTTTAATGTCATCTTAACTAGTAGGGCTTCTCACAACATTGAGCAATATCCTAAGGTAGTACAATTCTCATGATACCAGATGAATGTTTATGATTCTTCGAAATGTTAAGCCTTGTTTTCTCTTAGACCAAAGCTGTTGGAGTATGCTCTAGAGACCAATCATTTGGATGATTCTTATTTGAGTATTTCTGATGTATCATGACATTTCTATAAAATAACATTCTATTATTTCATTTGATTTACTGTATGTGTTTATAACTAGATGAAATAATATCCTTAGAAATATAATTTAAGATAGTCTTAAAACATCCCTAGTCGAACATCATTGAGAATAAGGATATCAATGTTGCATTAAGACTAGTATGTCTAAATTGATATGAGATATTAATTTAACACATAGATACATATTAGAGAACAATGTATTGGATCGATCCGCCATGAGATTGTTACATGGATTGTTATATGAGTATCATAGCAATTCTCATAGTGAATATGGTATATGTAATCTTATAACTTGAGATCGCTAGAGATCTTAACATAAGCAATTACATGCTTTGACACTATCAAACGTCACTCGAAATGGGTGGACAAACAAGATAGTAGTTGGGTATGCAATTTGTTTATATAGTAAGATGTTGGTTGATCGAGATAAGGATTTGTCCCTCCTATATAACAGGAGTGATGTCACAAGCTCACAAATTAAACTAGATGAATATGATACGTTCCATGACTCATGTTCAATCTAGACATCAAGGACAAAAATACTAATGTACATAAATCAAGATATTGGTAATGTCAAGTAACAGACATGCTCACTACTTTAGAAATAATGATGTCTTGCTAGAGACCTCTCATTATTTATGATCAACGCAATAAGAACCTATTGGGTCGCACACAAATATGAATGGAGTTGGACATGTAAATGGGCCAATCTTATTATGAATAGGATTGAAAATAATTCGAGTTACTAGGGCCAATTCTAATTGAATTGTGAATTCAATTTAATTGGGCCTAATTCGGCCCATTTGGATTAATCGGGTGAAGTCCTAATTAGAGTTTCAAGGTAAGGTTAAGCTTTTTTCCCTTAAATAGAGTGCTTAAGCAATGTTCTCAAACTACACAAAAAAACACAAAAAGAAAAGGCATTTCGTCCAATGTAACCTAGAGGCCGAAATCCTAATCTAGCAACTAGGGTTTTCGACCTTGTCCAGATCTCATTCGTCCGTGTGGATACCGACAAAGACAGAGGCGATTTGTTGCTGCTCGTGACTCATAGATCTGAGCTTTATGTTACACCAAGGTATGTCCTAAGAAACTCTAATCAGATATGTCTCCGAATCAGATCTCGGTAAAGGAAACCCGAGAAAAACTATGTGTTTCCGTTGTGCGTTTTTCCTCTCGGTTTACTACAAAAGCTTATCTAAGTTGTTCCATACAAACATTGGGAACTCAACGTTTGTTAATTTCCTAGCTTCTTCTAATAATTTGTTTGTATTCATCCATTCTTTAAACATCGTCCCGTTTACACTTGGTTTTGTAATCACACTTTCTATTTTGTTAAGTCTTCAAAGGTCAAACTCTTTTCATTTTGAAAATACACTGATAGCCGCAATACTGGGTTTTGTATTATGTATGTGAAATGCTAAGATCCTTTAGACAGCTTCGCATGAAGATAGATATTGATATTCTATGTAGTTACTTATTTCATTTATTTCAATGACTGGAGCCTTCTTCATACTTGAAAGATCATCGTTTTTGGTACCTCTTTCAATCAATAAAGATGTTTTGTATACTTCATTTGTGATGTAAATAGATACTTAATTTCATTAGATTTGTTGCACCACTCAACGTTGATATGTGACTTATACTTTTTGAAGATTTTTATGTGGAACGACATATCTGTTGTCTAATTTAATATCCCTTTCCATTGCAAACTTTGTACCATCTTTCCTACGTCTATATAGGATATATCCATTATTTTCAATATTTGTGTAATCAACAAATCGTGCACACATTGTTTTCCATAAACAGTAAGCGCGATCTATCTAAACCATATGGGTTATGCATAATATGTTTTTCCGTCAATTGGAATCCATCACTTTTGGTTTATTTATTAAGCAATTCTGCTTTGATGAGCCTATCGAGGTCCTCAATTGAATGATTTTTGTATATGGGGTAGTCTAAATTGTTAGAATTAAATATTTTATATGACTGAAAAAATACCATTGATATGTCAATGTGAGAACATTTTCTTCAGTAATGGTAAGTAATAAAGTTTTGCAGAAAGTGACGTATCTGCTACCTAATATAGGCTTAGAGCAAAAAACCTCTACATTAGGGTCTTCCAAAAGACAATTTAATTTCAATTTAAATACTCGACATTCAATGTTTGTCATATCATTTGCAGTGTCTTTTCTATACGATTCAAGTGCTTCAATATTTCTTGCGGTTTTGGATTTATTGCCATGGTTATAAAGATATCCGAGTTATCATACCATCTACAGATAGTCATTGATTGCATCATGATAGTTTTCAACCATATATCTTGGTCCTCCCGCAAATGAATGCGAGAATATATTATTTTTCCTATAACTTTACCACTTCTATTACCCCCTTGTATAAAAATATTATTGCATAGATTGAATCACAGTTTTTTCAGATTATTTTGAGATCAACGTATCATCTCTTATTCAATGGAAATATATGCATCAACAACATATTATTACAATAGACGGCCTTCTTTGATTATTTTCTTTCATTCTGATAATCTCATTTGTATTTGATAAACATAGAACTCACTCATTGTCACAAAAAAAATATTTTTTTTTCAAAAACATAGGGTATCTCCTCGTGAACCCGTATTGATCGTATAGAAACAACAGTGGATATTATAAACTCATGATTCAACGGGTTAAGATTACTGATTCTATAAGGAGGGTTTCAACTATAAGACAACATCTCTTTCTCCTATTATTGATGAAAGATCTCCAATAATAAGACTAACATTTCCATCTCATATAGCCAAATCATATTGTCTTCTTTTCTTTATCGACTCTATCAACCTTAAAAAATCTAATAAATCTATTGATTTGTATCAATCACTCGCCATATGAAAAAAAATTTGCAAAGTAGTTATGGTTATCAATCATTTGCATCGGTTTGACGACAATATTCTCGTCAAGATTCCCCGCGCTAGCAATTAGACATATCGTATTTATACGGTTGCAAACCTTTTTTACAGTATCATATAAATATATATATATATATATATAGTTGTGCAAATTTCCTGCAATCAATAGCAATGATTCAATCTGGTGGTGAGTTCGCCATGGATACGGAAGGTGTATGGCCACTATGAGATGTTACAGAATTATCTATCTTGGCACCAATTGATATGAATGCTAGAGTTGAATTGTAAGCCCGAGTATTTGTGCAAAACACAAGAAATACCATATTACTCTTCAAGAAAAGTTTGTGGTTCGGGGACCTTCGTTAATCTAATACGTATTTGCAAGCAACACATGTTGAATGACAATCTAACCTTATTATGTCCTCTACCTATAATTTCGCTACGTCATTCTAATATATCATAATGTTGGCAATGTAGGATATCCTCGCCAATATGAACTTACGTGTTTGTGGTTGTAGATATAGCTGTAATAGAATTCAATACATTATTATTTCGATTAAGGGTTTGAATTTAATATTTTTTGTTTGTTTATTTGTGTAATATTTAAAAAAAATTACCATAGTTTATATGTCAGAATTTTTTTGGTTCAATGTACAAAATTTATGTTATCTTAATAAATCTAGAACATACCTCACACAATATGTTGACAAAAAAGTTAATAGACATTAGTTATATATATATATATATGAACTTATATTAATATATAGTGTTACCATTACTCAAAAAGAATCATAAAATCAAATAGAAAAAATATGTTACATTACAAATAAACTTCTAGAATAATTATTAAAAAGCAAGTAATTATTAAAAACATGTATATCGAGAGCTTAGTGGTTAACATTTTCTCTTCGGCTCATATGTGTTGTCATTTTGGCTTTGAGATGCATGTGGCGTACAATTTTACGGTAGCCAAAGATGTGTTTTAATTATAAAGTTAAAAGATTTTATCAATAGCATAAACTTTAATCATATTCCTCTTTTAAGCTTTGAGATGAGATGAAAAGAGTCTATTCTTTTTGGATTTTACCACTCTAATCTTATTTCTCTTTGAATCTTTCTGCTCATCCGATTCCGTCTTAAACTACCGTTATTCATCCTATTCCCCCAGAATTTTAAAAATTCATCATATTCTCTTCTCGTTAGCTTTCCGTTAATTTTTCTGTTAAATATATTTTAAACGGTCTCTTTTCCTCCAAAGTATATGATTTCCAACCTATTCTCCACGAACTCTAAGATGAATTGGAAACCAATCTTCTTGACCTTGTTAGTGAAACAACTCGACGACGGCTCTCTTCGATATGAATTCGATGAAATCGAGTAAAAATTGGGTGAAATCAGATTAAAATTGGGTGAAATCGGGTTAAATTTTGGTGAAATCGGGTTAAAATTGAGTCGATATTGGGTTAAAAATCCGGTATTATCAATCATTTGTAATCGTTAGAATTTAAAGTATTTTTATTTTAATATTTTTGAATATAAAAATTTAATAATACATTAAAATTAAAGAAAATATATTACTTTTAGAGAAATCATATAGTTTGGGGGAATAGACTAGAGTTTATATAGTTTATGGGGGAATATACTAAAGGTTATATAGTTCGAGGGAAGTAGGTTATAGTTTATATAGTTTGAGGGAATAGACCAGAATTCATATAATTCGGGGGAATATGCTAGAATTCATATAGTTCGGGGGGAATAAGCTGGAATTCATAGAGTTCGGGGGGAATAGGCTGGAAATCATATAGTTTTGCGGAATAGGTTGTTTTAAAAATATTAATTAACAGAAAAATTAACACAAAGTTGACGAATGAGGGAATAGGATGAATTTTTAAAGTTCAGGGGAATAGGATGAGTAACGATAATTTGGGGGAAATCGGATGAGCATAAACATTCATGGGAATAGAATTAAAGTGGTAAAGTTTAGAGTGGAATAGACTGTTTTCCATTTTAATTTTAAAGTTAAAAGATATTACCAATAGCATAAACTTCTATAAGATATGAAGTATATTTTATAAATAACACTAAATAATATAACACTAGCAATTCTCGATACTTTTGAATTCTCACATGAATCTCCCGATGATATTAAGATGTTGCACTTTTGCTTTTTCATACTGATAAAGATCGTAATGCTTTATATCATCTTTTATACCTATAAAAAATTTCCAAATAACAAATAAGATTTCGACTAACTAGCAAAATTTATCAATTGAATAAATTTTGTAAACATTTATATACATATATTAGTGAGTGGTAACGGGCGAAATATCAGAAATACTCTGCGCAGTAGTTGCATGACCATCTTCGACTCAGTGAGTCGGATGTCTCAGTGAGTGGGATGGGTCGTAATGGTCGGTTGAGTGTCGCAGAGTATCTGAGGGTCGTTTGAGTCGCATTGGTCGCACGGGTCGGCTGAGTCGCATGAGTCGCACGGGTCGATTGAGTCGCATGGGTCGTTTAAGTCGGTAGAAGTATAATGTATTCGTATTGGTCATTTTCCAGGTGGCGCCAAAGCCGAAATTTGTGTATGAATTCAAGCACATGGACAGAATGCCAAAGATCACCACCAAGTGTTATCCTCACGAGGCAATAAGGACGCTGAGAGGAATCTTACATGAACATGAGTTGCATTACTTCGAGAAGGAGTCACAATTTAGGCATTTATTCCACTTACAATGTGACTCCACATTGGCGAAGGCTCAAATGTCTGTACTACTAAATCACTCCGTGATTATACGGGACAATGCAGAGTTGTAGTTCGTCAGAACAAGAATTTGTATCAAGTTCGTTATATCGAATTTCAACCCGAAGTATGTAGATGTGATAAGACAGATTAGAAATTCTAAGGTGATAATTACACAAGGCTCACAAAGGAAACAAGGGTCACAGAGGGTAATAATGGTTA
>CM071866.1:35376340-35398785 GCA_036759665.1 Gynandropsis gynandra | reverse complement strand
GAGGGGGAAAAGGGTCGCACGGTCCAAGGGTCTAAAAAAATGTTTACTCGTTGATTCAAGTTGTTCTTTTTTTAACAGTTTATTTGTAACATAATTTTTGGAATGGATAATTCAACTTTGTACATTGTAATTTTTTAAAAAATTATTCATATTATTTGTAAATAATAAAGCGTAAAGGGTCACAAGGGTCGTACCATTTGTCCCTTGCGAACCTTTTACCCATTCGACCCTTGACCCTACGACCCTTGACCCTGCAAGGGAGACAAGGGCGCAGGGGTCCAAGGGTCGCAGAGGGATAAAGGGTCGCATAGGTACAAGGGTCAAAGAGAGATATGGGTCGCAGTGGTCCAAGTGGTCGCAGAGGTACATGGGTCGAAGGGAGACAAGGGTCGGAGGGGGAAAAGGGTCGCACGGTCCAAGGGTCTAAAAAATGTTTACTCGTTGATTATGGAAGATGCAATTTGGTACATAGTTCTTTTTTTAACAGTTTATTTGTAACATAATTTTGGGAATGGATAATTTAACTTTGTACATTGTAATTCTTTTAAAAATTATTCATATTATTTGTAAATAATTTATAAATAATAAATTATTTTGACTATATTGTTAGTATCGCTGTTTTTGTGGATTTAGTATTATTGTAACAAGAGTTGTAGAGGGACAAGGGTCGCAGGGTCCAAGGGACGCAGAGGAATAAGGGCCGCAGGGGTCCAAAGGTCGCAGAGGGACAAGGGTCGTAGGGGTCCACGGGTCCAGAGGGACAAGGGTTGCAGGGGTCCAAGGGTCGTAGAGGAACAATGGTCGCAAAGGTCCAAGGGTCGCAGGGGTCCAAGGGTCGCAGAGGAACAAGGGTCGTAGAGGGACAAGGTCGCAGGGGTCCAATATTCACAGAAGGACAAGGATCGCAGGGTCGAACTGGATCGCTGGGTCGAATTGGGTCGTAGGGTCGCAGGGATATTTTGAGAATATCAACATTTATAAGGGTATTTTTGAAGTTAAATTTTTTCTTTTTCGGAAAGAATATTTTTGAAGTGTTTTAGCACTACGAGGATATTTTTGAAATTAGCTCGTGATAACGTTGATAGTATCATAATAAATTGAGATTAATCGAGAGAAAAACTATAATGCAATTAAAAATGTATCCATTAAAAAATGCGTAGTTCGAAAGGGTTTTAGATTCTATTTTTAAAATAAAACATAAAAAAGAAATCATATGTCAAATGAAATAATGTATCATGAGACATTTTTAGTACTAAAACTCATGTATTCATTTAGGAAAAATAATATTAAAGAAAGGAAATTAAATAACAAAAACAACATTTTTTAAATAAAAAATGCCAAATAACAAAAATAAAGAAGCATTAAAAAAAAGACCACCATTTTAAATAATAATTTATTGGTGATGAAAGGGGCAAAAATACCATTTTCTAGCCTAACCAAAAAAATAATTCCAAACTCTCCCAAAAATCCTAGAAAAAATCTTGTGGAGATTCTCACCATTAACAACCGAGGTAGTGGACGATTATCGGTGTCCAGAACAACCAAGATTCACCAATGATAGAGAGGTTAAAGTGTTGATGACTCGTCATTTAGATTTATTTCGAGAGTTTTTGTGTTTCCTTGGGTTTAGGTCGATGTTTATTTTTAATGATTTGGTTTTGAAATCATTAACGATGTGTTTTCATCTCGATTGCTAAGCAGTTGTTGAAACTATGGTTTTATGTTTCTGTGGTCTGTGGGTATTGATTATGTTTGGCCTTCGGTGTTGCTAAGGATTTTGGTTTTGGGTTATTTGTGGGTATTGTGAATGTTTTACAGATAGCCTTTGGAATCGTTTATAATGGGGAATTTTCTCGATTTTTTGGATAGCTTCACACCAAATGATAGTCGTTGCTATGGTCTTTTGATTTCTTTAACATACGATTTATTTCAGACTTAAGTATTCACGCATTTTAGTCTTTGATTTTGTGGGTTTCCTTTTTGTGTGGATGTGTCAAATTAATGGCAAATAAAAGGAATGAGTTCTTTGTAAATGCAAATTATATATATAAAAGTTTTCAAACTCACTAAAAAATTTTTTATTTAATATATATAATTAAATTTATTAAATATAATTAAATAAACAAATTCAAATTTAATATTATAATAATGGAATGGTGTCAAGACGAAAAGAGAAAATCTTTTATACAAGTATTAAATTTAAATTATAATAATTTTACATTTGTAATACAATATATTAAAATACAAAACGAAATTTATAATAAAAAAAAGCTTTTTTGCTATATATAAAAGTTCTTATAAATGGAGACTTATGATAAAGTAAGCTCATTAAAAACTTTTTTATTTAATATATATAATTAAATCAATAATTAAATTTGTTAAATATAATTAAATCGACAAATTCAAATTTAATATTATAATAATAGAATGGTGTGAAGACGAAAAGATGAAATCTTTTATACAAGTATTAAATTTAAATTACAATAATTTTACATTTGTAATACAATACATTAAAACACAAAACGAAATTTATAATAAAAGAAAGCTTTTTTGCGTGATGCAATTTAAATTGATGTGTAATCCATAAAACTCCAATTGTTTTATTACAAATACATTAGAACAATTTGTGTATTACATTTTGCATCATTCAATAATTTATATCCTAAAATAATTAAATTTTATACAAATATTATATTTAAATTATAATAATTTTACATTTGGAATACAATACATAATAAAATAAATCGAATTATATATATATATAAGTTCTTGTAAATGGAGGTTTATGGTAAAGCAAGCTCATTAAGAACTTTTTTTATTTAATATATATAATTAAATCAATAATTAAATTTATTAAATATAATTAAATCAACAAATTCAAATTTAATAATATAATAATGGAATGGTGTGAAGACGAAAAGATGAAATCTTTTATACAAGTATTAAATTTAAATTATAATAATTTTACATCTGTAATACAATACATTAAAACACAAAACAAAATTTATAATAAAAAAAATTTTTTTGCGTGATGCAATTTAAATTGATGTGAAATCAATAAAACTCTAATTGTTTTATTACAAATATATTAGAACAATTTGTGTATTACAATTTACACCATTGAATAATTTATATCATAAAATAATTAAATTTTATACAAATATTATATTTAAATTATAATAATTTTACATTTGGAATACAATACATAATAAAATAAATCGAATTATATATATATATAAGTTCTTGTAAATGGAGGTTTATGGTAAAGCAAGCTCATTAAGAACTTTTTTTATTTAATATATATAATTAAATCAATAATTAAATTTATTAAATATAATTAAATCAACAAATTCAAATTTAATAATATAATAATGGAATGGTGTGAAGACGAAAAGATGAAATCTTTTATACAAGTATTAAATTTAAATTATAATAATTTTACATCTGTAATACAATACATTAAAACACAAAACAAAATTTATAATAAAAAAAATTTTTTTGCGTGATGCAATTTAAATTGATGTGAAATCAATAAAACTCTAATTGTTTTATTACAAATATATTAGAACAATTTGTGTGTTACAATTTACACCATTGAATAATTTATATCATAAAATAATTAAATTTTATACAAATATTAAATTTAAATTATAATAATTTTACATTTGGAATACAATACATAATAACATAAATTGAAATAATATATAATTTTTAAAATTCATCATTTTTTATAATTAGTAAATAATTAAATTGTTATATTTATATTTAAAATGTTTAAATAATTTAATATATTTAATAGATTTTGTTAATTATATTAAAACATACCAAAGTCCACTACTATACCCATTATTAGAGTCTTTAAAAAATCCTCTTTCAATTTTTTAACGTATCAAACCCATTATCAAAACACACTATTATACCAATCTAATACAATTTAATAAACATTCACGGTCTTTCAAAGTTTTTTTAACGAAGAACCCTCTTCTGTTATCTCGCCTAGATCGCCTCCATCTACCGAAAGCGACACGATCGTGACAGTCGGCGGCAGCGAGGAGTAGGTGAGAGGCGGAAGGCTCGATCGAGAGGAGATATCCGCGGAGGGGGAGAGGGATCCACCGAATGAAGGTAACGAAGGGGGAGAGCACCGACGGCGAAGGAGGGAGAGAGATGATGGAGACAAGCTGGAGGGAGTGAGAGTCGACGATGGAGTTGGAGGAGCCAGCGACGAAAGCCAACAGGTCGGAGGGGCTGATATCGACGGATCTGAAGTTGTTGCGGCTTGGAGGTCCGAGAAGGGTTGAGTCCCAGATATTGGTCGGCAAGTGTTTCGATGCCACCATTTTCGAAGCTTCAGCTCAACCTCCTCTTCCAAATTCTGGGTTCATAGGCTTTTCCACAATAAGAAAGAAGGAGAAGAATAAAAACAAGAAATGAACTTGAAGGTTGAAGTTTTTTAACCTCTCAACTTATTCCAAAGAATAATATTGATCGGAAACTCCAGCCTCTACAATATTAATGGGCTCAAAATCTTATGTTATCTTGCCTCCATCACCACCTCAAGCTATCCTATCTTCTGTTGACTTACTGTGCTTTGAGGTAATCAACAACTTAATGAATATATAGAAGTTTATTCACTCGATCACCGAAAAGTTTGATTCCATTTGGTACATATGAATGACTTTTTTACACAATCAACTCTGAATTTCACGTTGTCTCTTCCACACCCTTCCTTCTTCATTGGGATCAGGTCAGAGGTTCCAAATTAGAAGCTCATCGAGACATAGAAATTCTACAAAAATACAGGATGTATACGAAAAACGTTAAAGAAGAAACTTCGATTGATCTGGTATACAAAATAAACACGAACTTCTCGAGATCGCGGTAGGACGTATGCATAAAAAAACAATCATACAAAAATGGCAATCGACGATTTCCCTCTTGACGAAGGGATCTCAATCAAGGAATAGCTCAATAATTGTCCAAGATATTGTGCAATTTTAGAAAAGTTAATGGAGGTCGAGATTTTCCAGGAAAATCTAAGTCTACTGGAGTTTGGTCCGACGAGTTCCGATGATCTTGGTTGGGAGCATACTTCCATGTGGTCTACTGGTATAACCAATGGCTATTTTGATGTCGTGGGACCTAAAGCAAACCCATCTCAGCTTACTCGTTTTACCATTCCAAATTTACTCTCTTTCTCTCTCAATAAGCCAATCCTCCACTTTCAACGAAGGTACATTCTCAAACTGAACTTTATTTATTCCAAGACCTCCGAATTTGGGGTAACATGAGGCTGGAGAGACTCTTCTGTTTCCAAAATTTCCATCCTCCCCCAGAAATCACTCTGATTTCATCATTAAAATAATTTCAAAACATCTTAATCCTTCGTTATGAGTAAGTCACAGGAAAGGTGAGTTTATACTTCATTTTTTTTCCTGTCACCGGGCAAGTTATCCCAATGCCTTTATTTGGTCATACTAAATGCATTTATAAAAAATTTATAATTTGATATTGTTGGCGTTTGTCTTCCATTTATTCATGATTGGAAATCAATCAATAATTTGTGGGTTATGTTGCTGATCAGGTCATGCTTAGAGCTTTGAAGAGTTAGATTATAGATTTTGCATTATCACCTCAACTCTATAGTCGTACATTTACTTTTTATGGCTCTAATAGAAATATGTCATCTTCTTTATTTTTGTTATGTTTTATGTTTTCAACTTTGTGTATGTTTGCTTCTGATTTTTCTATCATCTCTTTATTGATATATATTCATTGGAGAATCTCTAGAAATTTTAGAAGCGGTGGAGGCGAGAGAGAAAGAAGGGTTTCACCACTCTTACCTTTCCAAGACTCCTCAAACTCTTCGGTTTCAACTTATATTTAAGGTGAGATTTTGTGTATCGGGCTTGGACATACCTTAACATATATCTTCTTGATGTTGCTAGGAGACAAATGCATGTGAGTTGTTTGATTCCATGACCCATTTTACATCTTCAGTTAACATTATGAGTTTAGCAACTTAAAACTATAGTAGTTTTCACCCTCCTAAAAAATCCTATGAATAAATAAAATAGATGTTGTTGATTTAAAAACTAATTCTTTGTGGAGTAAAATTTCAAATTATTAATAAATTTTAATCATATTATGTATAAATTAATTTTAGAAATACTCCAATAATAAATAATTTGCATTTTGCAATTGACATCTATTCAAAATTAATTACATTCGTCTTAACCAATACTGAAGATTTCGAAAGAGAGAAAAAGATTTGAAAACTGAGCAAAAAATAATTCCATATGGAAAAAGCGCAATTGCTCGAGGATAATGAAACGTTATGTAAATTGAAAGATGAGAATGAAGGATTTTGACTAAGACCGATAAGCAAAAGTGAATTTTGAAAGAATTAGAAAGTATTAGGATTAAAAAAGAAAATATATTGGAGTTTGAATGCTTCAGTTCCTATCAATGCTTCAATTTTTATCATGAAGCATCATATAAAGAAATGCAATATTTTTTTTACAACAGTTATATACTTTAAACACTACAAGAAAATACTTTGTTATGATATCATTACGAACTATATTTTTAATATATATATAGAAAAAATATATATCAACAATATAAATCTATTACAATGAATTCCAACTACAAAAGATCGGTCATAAACTATTAAATTTTATATAATTCAATTATTTGTATTTTTTAACTCGCATAATTTATATAAAAAAATATTTAAAATTTTTACTTTAATTGATATAATAAATAAAAAACTACAGTATTTGTTTAGCTGTTTTATGCAAATTTAGTTTTTTAAGCATGATTTCCGATCTAAAAGAAAATGGTCGAGGAGTAGGCCCCATCCATAGGTATACGCTTTAAAAGAAACACCAATCATGTGCAGGACGAAGCAAAGCATTCGGGATAGTGAAAAACTCCTACGTAAAAAACTAATTTTCATAAAACAGCTGCACAAATACTGTAGTTTTTTTATTTATTAAAGATTTAGATAACCATACATGTGATTGAATGGTGTCGGCAAATTTGGTGTTTATCAATGGTAATCTCTCGATCAAAAGCCACAAAAATGGCAACTTCACAACCATCATCAATAAAAACAGTTTAATATAATTGCAACTAATGGTCTCTTGAACTAAAGCCGACCGGTATAATTTTAAGAGAAAATAAGTTACTACCAAAAACATGTCAAGAATACAATCACATATCTAAGAACAAAGAATAATAATTTTTTTTCATCTATTAGTCCATTAGATGGCCTCCTTTCTTCACATTTCGCGAGCTTCCCAAACCCGAAACACCTTGCCAATCATTTTATGCATACTACAACACAACAATTAATTGTTCAAACATGAAAGGGGTGGTAAGATAGTTGATTTCTTGATTGACAGAGAGGCCATTGTAATTCTGCAAGAAATGTGAGAAAAGTGGCGGCTATGGTTGGGTGTAACGATGGTGTAAACAAGAAATAGTAAATTGTGGATTTTATAATGGTTTTTAATAGTGATTTTTAATACTATTTCAATTCATTACTATTGCAATAGAGGTTAATGGGGTGTAATGACCATTACGGTGGTTTCAGTGAGCTTCATTGAGTTGCATTTCATTGAGGTGAGTGAAGAATAATGGAGTTTATTATGAATAACAAGGAATAATGATCATCAATGAGGTGTCATTGAGTTTATTTTTATTATAATGAACTTTTTTGGATTTTCTAGATATTATTGTGATTCTATTTGTGTATTATTTATTATTGATCATTTTTTGTTTTAATACATTATACTTTGAAAATTAGTTAGTACATCAAATCTACACATTAAAGGTTATGTATTATGCTTTGCAAACTTGAGGCATGCCATGAAATTGATCAATGAGCTTCAACGATTCTTTAATATGTTGAATTATTTATGTTTGAGTGTTGATGTGTGAAGATTGATGAGAACGATATGGATAGAAGCAAAGACATGTAGATTTTTTGAGAGAACTATGGATTGAAATAAAAACATACATACTATTTGGTAGATGTTGAGTCTAATTGTCGATGAGGAGACCATTATAATGTTGAATTGTATTAATATTGTATATATGTAATACCATTTTCAATTATTAACAAAAATTGATGTGGTTTAGCAAAAACCTTATTTTTATATTGAATAGGATAATGGTATTAAATTAAAAAAATTAACATTGATACGATTTTGAGAATATTATTTCGTATGAAGATTCATTGTTTCATCTGTTGTTATAACCAGTCTTCTAAAAGTCGGTCTAAGTGGCCGACTAGTTGGCGTCTAGGCACTCGACGGTGTTTGACCGTACGACTAATGGAAAATCAGTCTTATTTTAAAAAATATCAAAACAACATCGTTTTGTGTATAGTTTTTTTAATAGTTGAACCAAAACGACTTCGTTTTGTTTTTTAAAAAATAAACCAAAATGACGTCGTTTTAGTTGTTTCTTTATTTGCCATGCGGTTCTTCCAGTTTTGAACGTCGTTGGTCGACTTCGTTCGTCGTTCCTCTAGTTTTAAATGTCATTCATCGTTGGTTCATAGTCATCTTTGTTTTCGTTTTATGTCTTCATTTTCATTCATCTATTCACCATTATCGTCTTCATTCGTTCGTGTGTCATCTTTCTCTATTCGTCCACTCATCCATCTCAGAAATTCCGCAAAGCCTTGTCTCAAGATCAGTGATTCAAATGTAAGATCATTTTAGTACCGACATATAAATTCCTCTAATACACTGTGAATATTGGATATTTAGATTTTCATTAATATTTTGTTATGTTTATGATATGATTAATGGATTTATATGACTTTATATTTTATATATAATATTTTTTATTTTTGTTATAATTTTTATATTATATTTTATAATTTTGAAAATTTAAATATATTAAAAATATTAAAAGATGAAAATATCTAGTCGCTGACTAATTCAACTAGTCGCTAGACGGTGACGGGCCGTCTGACTAGTGCCTAGATGCAAATAATAAATCATAAATAGAGTTCCGGTTTGATATAAAAAAACCAATAAAATCTATATTGAAAGTTATAAATAACAACTACCCTAGTGAAAAGGCATGATTTGTTTCCATAATTGTTTTAATGGTCATAGTTGTTATAATAAATCTAAGTGAATAAGGCTCGTGAACAGGAGAGGAATCACCTGCGAGAGGTGGTAAAAATATGGAAAGTAATCTTTTTAAACTATCATTAGTAATCTTATTTTCCCTTCAATTCTAAAAAAAATCATCATATTTCCTTTCCATTAAATATCCATTAATTTTTCTGTTAAATTTTTTAAAAACAGTCTATTTGTCCTCAAACTATATGACTTCTTGCCGATCCTCCTCCCACGGAACTATATGAATTCTAGACTATTTTCTCCCAAACTATATACCTCTAGCCTATTCCCCTCGAACTATATAATCTCTAGCCTATTCTAAAACAAAAACAAAATTGTACATTCAATGTATTTTTAAATTTTGGTTATTATAAACGTAACATATCTTCTTTAATAGTAACGTATTTTTTTGTTATTATAAACGTACCATATTTTCTTTAATAGTAATATATTTTAATTCTTGTTATTATAAACGTAACATGTTTTCTTAAATATTAATGTATTATTAAATTTTGGTTATTATATTTACATTTTGATGATTGGTAAAAAATATTAAAAAAATACTTTAAATTAAAAAAATACTAAAATATCTTCAACATGAATGAAAACACACAATTAACGATAAAAAATATAACATGATGTCCAACTACATAATAAGTTCATCATTTCTAAACCATAAAAAATATGACATGATGTCCACAAATGATCTTCAAAATGATTTTACCCTATCAAATATATGTCAAAATAGAATAAACACAAACATATTAGAAAGATGTTATAATCTAAGACAAATTGAGAAATACATCTTACCTAAACGTCTTGAGAAGCAGAATATGGTATGATTTGATATTTTCGAGGTTGAGAAGATATTGTGATATCGTCGTTTTGTTAAAAAAAACAAACCAACATAGAATGATATATTTTCTTAAAATCTAAAATAAAATATAAAAAGTACCTAGATTTCTGGTGTTTGTTTACAAGATTTAACATTATGTCCAAATGCTCCACATCGTCCCGTGTTTGGTTAACTTGGATTTTTTCTTTAATGGAGATTCGTTTCTATCCTTTCTTCTATGATATTTTCTAGGTCTACGAGGCATACCACGGGTGGATAGATAAGATTTTCGCCCGATTTTTTCTACAGCTTTGTACAAAAAAATGGAGAAATGTTTCTCCTATAAGTTTTTTGTCATTTACTCACCAAATAATACTCACTGATATAAGGCTCAACATCTTTTCTTCTTTCAATGATCACACAATATGCATGTGGACATCATATCATATTTTTTATCGTTTAGTAATGATAAACTTATTGTGTAGTTGGACATCATGTTATATTTTTTATCGTTTTGTAATTGTTAAAATTGTATATTTTCATTCATGTTAAAGATATTTAAGTATTTTATTTTAATTTAAAGTATTTTTTATTTTAATATTTTTCATCAATCATCAAAACGTAAATATAATAACCAAAATTTAATAATATGTTAATATTAAAGAAAATATATTACGTTTATAATAACCAAAATTTAAAAATATGTTACTATTAAAGAAAATATGTTACATTTATAATAACCAAAATTTGGAAATACGTTACTATTAAAGAAAATATATTACGTTGATAATAATCAAAATTTAAAAATATGTTGAATGTACAATTTTTTTTAAGAGATGAAGAAATATGTTAGAAGTTATATAGTTTGGACGGAATAGACTAAAATTTATATAATTTAGGGAGAAATAAGATAAAAGTAATATAATTTGGAAAAATAGACTAAAATTTATATAATTAAGAAGGAATAAAATAAAATTTATATAATTAGAGAGAAATATATTAGAAATTATATAATTTGGGGAAAATATATTGTTTTAAAAAAAATTAATAAAAAATAATAGAAAATAAAAAAGAAATATAATGAATTTTTAAATTTGAGAGGATATAGAATTAATAATAATACTTTTAAGGGGACAGAAAAACGCGAATAGCCTTTTTTCCAATTTTTTCTAGGGCTCCGAATTGGGACCCTTCTGCCCTGAAACGTACTTATTTCTCTTTCTCTTTCTCTTTCTCTCTCTCTTCCCTCTTGCTGTGTGTGAACGGCTCGAAGCGGGAAACGGCGGCTATCCTCCGTCACCGCCATAGCAAACTCATCGCTGGTCTTTTGACAACCCTAAACTCAGGTGAATCGCCGTCTGAGTCGGATCTATCTGGGTTTCCGTTGGCGATAAGTATACAAAAGACGATATTTTTTTCTGCTTGATAGCGTTTTCCTTTACGTCTGAGAGAGAGAGAGGTATTAGGGTTTGTTGGGTTGACAGCGATGGACGAGAATTTGCTGGATGATATAATACGGAGGTTGGTAGAGGCGAAGAGTGGGAAGACGGTCAAGCAGGTGCAGCTGACGGAGGCGGAAATACGGCAGCTTTGCTTGACCTCAAAGGAGGTCTTCCTCAGTCAGCCTAATCTTCTCGAGCTCGAGGCTCCTATCAAAATTTGTGGTAATATAATCCCTACCCATGATACAGTTTGTTACTTCTATGGTCTTGTTTGTTTTCTTGTATGTATAAGTCATATGTGTACTTTGGAGTTTTTTTTTGGTGGACAATGTATCCTTAATGATTCTATCTTGATAAAGCTTAGGCCGAAGTGGAATATGGAGTAGTTATTGAATCTCAATACATGGTACTTGCTTGTTGGAAATGTTGAGAATTGATATGTTGGAAGGTTTTTTTTTTCTTAGAGGTTTATGAAGTGCGTCTTGTGAATATTTTTTTTTTGTTTTTTTTTTTTGTCAAGAAAATATGATCCATCACTTGAGTGCATCTCTGGGAAAGCATATCCGAGATTGCCTCATAGTTATGATGGATACCATCATTGGGATTTGACTTGACTGAGCCAAACTTATGAAAAATGTAGACTTTTGTTTGCTGGCTAAAGTTGTGTTTATTATTCTCCAGGTTTTGGATAGTTAGTTTTTCGTTATAGATGGTTTACCTGAAGAAGAAATTTTCTGATTTGTCTAAAAAAGGTTCCTGTTTACCCCTCTTCTGAATGTCTTACTTGAACTTGTTGATCATTTTATAATTTAATGTTGATGAGCAGGAGATGTTCATGGTCAGTTTTCAGACCTCTTGAGGCTATTCGAGTATGGTGGCTACCCACCGGCTGCAAATTACTTGTTCCTTGGGGATTATGTGGATCGTGGTAAGCAGAGCATAGAGACAATATGCCTTCTTCTTGCCTACAAGATCAAATACAAGGAAAATTTCTTTCTTCTTAGAGGCAATCATGAATGTGCTTCAATCAACCGTATATATGGGTTCTATGATGAATGCAAACGAAGATTTAATGTGCGTTGTGGAAGACCTTTCACTGATTGCTTTAATTGTCTGCCGGTTTCCGCTCTCATTGATGATAAGATCCTCTGCATGCACGGTGGACTCTCGCCTGATTTGAAGAACTTAGATGAGATCAGGAAAATTCCTCGACCTGTTGACGTTCCTGATCAGGGACTCCTGTGTGATTTATTGTGGGCTGATCCTGACAGAGACATTGAGGGCTGGGGAGAGAATGACAGAGGTGTCTCATATACATTTGGGGCTGACAAGGTTGCTGAGTTCCTCCAAACTCATGACCTGGATCTCATTTGCCGAGCTCATCAGGTGCGAAATGAACACTTGGGCATCCGAATACAACCGGTTCGGTTCGGTTCGGTTATTAATAAAATAACCAATCGGTTCTGAAATTTATATAACCATTCGGGTACGGTTTGGTTCGGTTATTAACCGTATAACCATAGATAATCGATCGGTTATGTAACTTTTATAATTATATATGTATTTTAATAATACTAGAAATTAGATGCAATATTAATATCTTATCTTTAGTTTTTTTTTCTTTTGAACAAACCCACGAGAAACTCACGCTCGCCGATCACCTTATTCCCATCTCTTCTTCTTTTTCTTCGATTCAACTTTTGAGACATCTCCTTACGACTCACGCTCTCCTCACGACTCACACTTTCCTTGTTTGGCTATTCTCCCATCTCGTTCTATGCTTCCGGCTTGCACTCGTCGCAAAAAGGTACGAATATGTCGAATTTGATGGTCTCTCACTTTTCTTGTTCTTCTTCTTTCGACTTGATTCTTCATGGGTTTGTGGGTCTCATTTTGTTTAGGTTATGAATTGTTCGATCGATAGGAAGAGAAAAAGACTTCTAAGCAAACCTAGACTATTGTTCACGATTCGACAAAGTCGCACAATAATGACTAAAACTCGAAAATCCGTACTAGGTATCCATCTGTTTATTCCTATAAACAAAAAAATCAACATCTAATCCTAATCATTTAATCCTAATCACATGCATACTCGACGAGCCGAACCGAACCGTTATAAAACCGAATCGAACCAAACCGATATACATTTGGGTATACTTTGGTTATAGTTTTATCAAACCCGAATAAACCGTACCCGTAATACCCGAACCGAAAACCGAACTGAAATCCGAATAAGCCACCCCTAGTAACTTTATTAGGGACATCATATAAACGGTGTTCAACGTTCACTACACATCGGATCGGATCGGATCGCCTTTTCATCTCTTTCTGTCAAACTATCCATTCTTAATGCATCTTCTTCTTTTTCTTGTCAAGATTTTGAATTTGAGTTCCACATGTTTGTTTTCTGAAATTAAAAATCAGAAATTTGATAACTTGTAAAAAAATCAGAAATTAGTTATGTAATATTTAATTTTCGCTTATGGATAAAATTATTAAAACAGATATTTCACATTATTTTAAACATATAATTTATTATTAATTTCATAACTTTATTTTGTTGTCTTCCTTTTTATAGTTATTGCTATAAATTATTCAATAAAACCTTAAAGAGCATGATTTATATCTAAAAAGTACAAACTAAACATATGTAATGTCAAATATATGATCTAAAAAGAAATATTTTTAAAAACAATTGAGGAATAATACAAATACTTAATATAAAATAACCAAATATCTAGAATCATATCTATAAAGATTAACAATACATATTATAAATTTAAATAACTAAAATTATATATAGTAAAATTAAGACAATAAGATACATAAAAAACGAGTTATGTACCAACAAATATTTCATTATCCAAATTCTACTTAAGATGGATCAAGAATACTTTGTTCAGAAAGATATGGAAGCTGGTACATCCCAAGGACGAGAAAACTAGAACCAAAATTGTTGCAAATCAAATCAAATTAAATCATCATTGGATATATCACACCAACAGTAAAAACCATAGAAAATAACACACTTCTGTAAAAGATATTTTAGTAAATAAAATCCATAAACTCTCAAACTACGAATCTGACATATGAACATCCATTTAAAAGCTTCAGAATCTGTTGTATTGTTTTTGTTTTCTTGCAACAGACAAAAAGGTTTTGAGCAGAATCAAAGACAGAGATGAAAGCAAAAATCCTTGGTCATTACAAGAGAGTTAAAGACAGAAGAAGAAAGTGAGATGAGATCAGATCTCCCATTTCCTAAGCTCCATGCCGTCAGGAGGAGTGCTCTCCACCTTCTTAGTTCCTACCTCTTTCCAGTTCGTCGATAAC
Organism: Gynandropsis gynandra; assembly: GCA_036759665.1. Lineage (NCBI taxonomy): Eukaryota > Viridiplantae > Streptophyta > Magnoliopsida > Brassicales > Cleomaceae > Gynandropsis > Gynandropsis gynandra. Next base: position 35,384,029 of record CM071866.1, on the reverse strand, counting down.
ACTGTCCCGTTCGACTCCACCTGTATCCGCCGCCAATTATCACACACCCAACCCTACTACAAATATATATATATATATATATATGTATATATATATGTATATATGTCCCAACATGTTGGAATTAAAAATCGCAAAAATAACCTAAAAAACTAAAAAGTCAAAAGAAAATGAAACGAAATCACCTGTCATGTCCTCGTCAGCACCCTGGTAGATCTCTCGGAAAAACTTACTTAAAGCCGCATCCCCGTCTAGCTTCTCTTCCTTCTCCTGCATTCACCACCATTACCAATATTCTTCCTACTAACCAACTTACACAACTTTAGACACAAACCTCTTTCTTTACTTCGGCTTCCAGTTTATCCCAGTCTTTTACCACCTTAGAAGTTGGGTATGCTGGCCTCCGAGCAGAAGCTATACGAGATATATTGTACATAAGCTTTAGTATACACGATGCATATTGATGGTAGAGATTAGGAAAAATGCAAGCTTTAGCATTAGGGTTAACCTGATGAGACGTTGGGTTTCAACAAAACTGCGGGTGCTTTGCTGAATTCAAGGGAGGTCCAAGTGATCACATCAGCTTTCGCGAGACGTATCTCAATTTTAGTCGACAATACTTCATATCTACTCTTCTCTGGTATGATCTGGACACTCAGAAAGAACCATACCAACTCAATAAGAGTATGCGTGTTGGAAACATCGACAATTCAATTGACAAGCAAGTACCTTTCCGAACAATCGAGGTTGAAAATGATAAGCATCCTCCCCAGGAACATTGATGTAAACACTCAGCTGCCAAGCTCAGATAGAAGAATCGTATATCAAACACACGGTTCAGACTACACCATTGAAGCAAAATACAATTACGAAATTGCAGGATACTCACGATCTGTTCACCGAACTCAACATTTACGCTTTGCTTTGGTATCCCTTTAGCGAAAATTGTCACCACCACTTCTTCTGGCTTTTGGTAGAACTCATGTCTGTTGAAAGCATCGAGTTTGAGATTGAGATATATTATACTATTTGAAAATGAACATATGTTCTAAATGGAACACTCCTACAACAGGATCCACCTGTATTTAGGTTTGGCTGGCACTGCTGAACTTGATGCTTGGGGGACATGGGATGCTGTTGCTGTTGCTGTTACCGACTCAACCAAATATTTTTCTTCTTCTGAACAAATTCAAAAGAGTACTGTAAAATTACAGTCTAGTTTTAGAAAATTTTTAAAAAATCTTCTTATTCTATCAACGGAATACATAGAAGACGAGGCAATCAATCTTAAAACCAAAATACAAGAAGAGCAAAATACCTGCAATTTGGATATCACATTCATCGATCAGCTTCTTAAATTTTGATTCATTTGGTGCAATGGAAGCACCTTTTTCAAGGGCTGTTTTAGCGGTGCGATACTCTTCAAGCTTCATACAGGCAATGCTGCATATATACCAAGTGTGAATTGTGGGAACGTACATTCTATCCAATATGACAACAGTTGGAAAATCACAATTTCCGTAAATTATCATTTCGAGGGCTAAGCACAAGTATCTAAATCAAATTTCATCCAAATTTTATACGCAATATAACAAATACACGTAGACTTCATTAATACACACCCCTTTCTTAAGTATGCTTTTGTCAGTGCTGGATCCAACTCTATTGCCCTATTTGCATCTGCAACAGCTTCTGTACATGAAGAAACATGAACAATGATAAGTCAGAAATGCACACCGAAGATAATATGTGGGGTGTCTAAATCAGATTGCCACAAGGATATTTGGCAGTAAAGGAACTTCAACAGAATGTGATGAAATGAAGCACAGTGTGATTCAAAATAAGGATATTTGTAACCCTAAGTTGACCATGAATCATCAGCGCAGCCAAACACAACCAACCTAAACAGACTGGATACATAAATCATGTATCCAACTCAATCACAAATCAACATAAATAACTCAACTCAATTAATCAGATTACCTCAGAGCTGCTATTCTTAGATTCAAAATTTTCAGAGGTCTCTCACTACAAGACAACAAATTACTTAATTTCTTTCTCACATATATCAAAGGAGCATTATTGCAGCATCCACCGAGCACAAATCCAAGAGCTTACGAAAATGGAGAAGAATACATAATGGAGAGACAAGCTTATTAAAACACATCGAAAAGCCACATCAAAGTGCTCTTCAAGAAGATTGAAATCTGTTTGATTCTACATAACACCCTAAAGGAGACACCGCAACATCAACTCGAGATAAACCCCTAATTCAGAGAAAACATCGACATTAAGTTATGATACCATGTTGGCTAAGAATGGAATTAGTGGATGCCTTACAAGGCCACATGCACCCTCACTCCATAAGCTAGCTTTTGGGGTGAGATCTATGGATTTGTAAAAAATTGATTTGAGTCTAATATGGAATAGACTCTTATCAATTAGTATCAAAATCTTCCTCAAGCCAAGGACCCGACTCTGTGGAAGGGGCGAACCGGAAGGAGTGACCTAGGAACGACAGTGGGTAACCTAGAGTGGGCCGCCGTGGACTTCAGTGTCGAAAGGGTGGTGGTATGTTATGATCCCATATTAATGGGACTTGTGGATATCTTATTATAAGCAATGGATACCATTCCCATAATCTAGCTTTTGAGAGATGAGATCTATGGGTTTGCAAGGGACTGTGAGGATCGATTTTCATCTAAAATGGATAGATTCTTATCACATTACCGGGGAGAGAAGACCCAAATATAAGAATCAGTCAACTAAATGGAATGGAAAACCCAGCTATATTTTCTTCTCTGATTCAACCTAACACAACGTAATACCAACAAGCTTATGAACCCTAAGTTTGACAAACTAACTACACCTAGAAGAAAATCAACTCTTCTCCACTAAATAGGATTAGCTAAGAAATAAGGAACCGAAAGAAACAAAACCCAGAACTAAGAAGCGTTGTAGAAGCGAGGGAACAAAGAATCACCGGTGAAGTTTCCGACTTTAATGTTGGCCTGAGCACGATCGACGAAGAAATCGGCGCAATTGGGATCCAAGTCGATGGCTTTCGAGTACAAATCAACTGAGACATCGAAATCGTCGTCTAGGAAAGCCTCTTTGGCTTTGTCCGCCAGTTCCTTCGCCATTGATGACTTCCTTAATCTTGATTGAGAAGAAGCAGAGAATGAAGAACAGCGAGAGCGAATGGAATATAATGATCTAATAGGGTCATATACGAAAGTGAATCACTTGTGTGGCGTGGCCTCGCGTCCTTACATGGGACATTTGCAAACAAATTCAAAAATATTTTTTTCATCTTTTTCTAATTTGTTAACAAATCAAATTTTATCTTACAATATTTAGATATACAAAAAGTTGTAAAAGCAAAATCAATTCAAAAATATAAATATTTATTTGTCTTATTCATAACACTACATATCATATTTTTAGTATATACAACAATTTAATTAAATACAGAAATACATAATCTCAATATTAGATTTAGAAAAAAAATAACAAAATACCAAAAACTATAGAATATATTTTCTAATAACCATGTGACAGTCTAGAATGTTCTACCTATTTAATCAAATTCCTTGTATTCTAAAACTGGTGAAATGTTAACAAGTTGATCATGTATTGAAACATGTCTAGTAGTAACAATGCTATTGAGAACCGCATCACGAACAAAATAACAATCAATTTCGATGTGAACTGTTCGTTCATGGAATATTTGATTTGTTGTGATATGCAAAATAGCCTTAGTATCGGAAGCCAGATGAATTGGTTGTTGTGAATGATCAAAGCCAATATCTTGATGTAAAGCCTTAAGTCAAAGTAGCTCGCATATAGTCATGGCCACTCATATTCAGCCTCGACAGAAGATCGAGAGACAATATGTTGTTTTTTTTGTTTTTCAAGATATTGGAGAAGAACCAAGTTGAATAAACCAAGTCGTTAGAGTTCGACGAGTTAGTTTACAATCTACCCAAATTAGAGTCACACTAAGCAGAAAGTTATAAGGTTGAATCTAAGCGAAAAATAATGTCTTGTTTAGGATTGTTTTAAGATGTCGAATAACTCAATTTCTCGGTGATCTTGTCTTGGAGTTTGTATGAACTGTGAGAGAATATGCACCGAATATGACAATTTCGGACGTGTAAATATCAAATAAACTAATAGACCCACCAAACGATGATAAGGCAAAGGATCGTCCAAAAAAATACCCTCGGCTAACTGAAGACAATGATTCTTATCTAATGGAGAACCAACTCGTTTTGAACCAATTAGTCCAAATTTCAAGATGATATCCAATATATATTTTTGTTCACTGAGATAAATTCTCTTAGGGTTTCAAGCAATTTCGATTCCTAAAAAAAATATTTTAGATTAAAGAGGTCCTTCATATGAAAACAGAAAGTTCTCATAATAATCAAGTCATCCACATAAACAAGCACGTGTAAATAAATATCACCTAAAGAGTACATGAAAAGAGAATGATCTAAAGGTGAAGATCGAAATCCATAGCTTTTCAAAGTTACAAAAGCAGAATACATCGCTGCTTGAGAAGCAGCAAAAGAGGTTGTCTGGATAAGAAAGTTCATTAGTGAACTTGGTGAGGTCTTATCAATAAAGGAGCCAGTTCCTTTATTATGTGATTATAATGGGGCGATAGCTCAAGCGAAGGATCCGAAATCTCATCAAAGATCGAAGCATGTTCTGTGGAAAGACCATCTTATTCGAGAGATCATAAAACGTGGAGACGTTCATATTCTGAAGGTATATGGAAAGAAAAATGCAGTTGATCCACTCACTAAGACGCTCGGGTCAAAGGTGTAACTCACCAAGTCCACAAGATTCTAGTTCGAGCATACACTCACAGCGTCCAAAGGACCCCCAACACAATGAAGATCTTGCAAGGTCACAACGGACTCCAGCCCTCAGTTGAATACAACACTTGATCGTTCAAAATGTTACCATACCCCCAACATGGTACGGCGCTGGCCCTCTGATCCAAGTGTCGCAACATAGACATCGTCGACCTGATACTCCTCACGTGACAACTCTTACCGACACGCTCGCATACGCTTTATTCAGAAGGTTCGAGTGTGAAATCACTTGATCGAACACATTGGACAAGATATTAATTCAGCTGTAGTACTGAACCCAAAACATCGAAGTTCTCCGACCCTGAAACTTGGTCTAGTGTCAATTCTCTATATCATCTCTAACCACGCAAGTTTCACAAAAAAAACCAGCTCATATGCATGCCATCAATCATCATACAACGATTATAGTATTTGGTCCAATTTTCACTTATAACGTCTCAATTTCCCATAATGAAAATCCAAAAAATTATATTGTGTTCATACATCATTTTAAACGTATGAACTGATCCATAATCAACAACAAAACCAAATTTTGATGGAGAAGGATCATCCCCTTAGCTCTCTTCAATGACTTGGCGGTTCACCTTGATTTTGCTAACAATTGCACAAACAATTTTTCCCTAGAATAGATTCGATCAAATAATAAATATTCATTATATAAATATTCAAATTGGCGGACTAATGAAAAAGAGAATCTTAGAGTTTTACCCAAATCTCGTTAGAATTAATCCACAACGAGAACACGACGAAAAATTGACGAATCTTCCTTCTCTCTTTTTCTTTTTTTCTCCTTCAACTGAGGCAAGCGACTACCTTCTTATATATATATATATATATAATTATATAATTAGGCTTGATGGGCTTTATAAAAGGAGTTTGACGAGCACAAGTTGAAAATAGAATTGAGAAATGTGATGTATTGGAATTAGTTCTAGTATAGTTCAAGGAGTTGATATTATTTAGAACTAATGTATGGTAAATTACGTATCAACATTTCATTATAATAATATGGCTAATTTTTATCATTTTGATGATATATATATGACATATTTATTTGTGGACTATATATGAGATATGCAGCTTTTCGTTATCTACATTGGAAACTCATTATCATGATATAGATTATGATAGAGAGAACGAGTTTTACCGTATATAGATCAAAAGGTGTTCTTTATCGTAGCATACCCAATAGGATCTTGGTTGTCCGGATAGATCAACATACATGTGACGATTTCTATTGGATAGAAATTAGTAAATCACTTTTACTAAGTCACATATATGGATTATGCACATGGATATGTGATCACTGAACTGACCTAACGTGATATTTTCTAATGGTTAACTTACCATTGATCTATCAATAAGAATTTTTCGGAAAGCATCTAAATGTTAGATATTTCTTGTATCTGAGATCAACAAAGAAATTGACAAGTCATTTGTCATTCTTTGATTCTAGACATTTTGTACGTTAGAATACTTGTTGGAAGAATATTGGGAGTGATCATTTGCTTGTGAAATTTATGTTTCATCAAGATGGGATTTTTCGATTCTTGGTGAGAGTTTGAGCTCTATATTGTCATATATCTTAAATATTGATAAAGTCTTTAGCCAAAGCGAAAGATGATAAGCGACAGTCGGTTACGACAATCATGAGATATAGTTGATAATCTATTGTGGTTTGACAATCAAACCATATCCTAGGATTATCCGAAGCTAGAAAGACACTAAAAAAATATTGAATTTCCTTTCATAGCTATTCGTTGAAATACAGGATATTTATTCATATTCTCTAGTCATTGAGGAGTGTTACTATATGTCAACCTCGATTAGACAAGTAGTAAGACTAACTGTCTACCAGATTAGTGTTGAATGTATGAGGTTACACACTAACGTGTGTTTCGATATTGAACGATGATTGTTGGACAATTAGCATGGAAATTGATTGTGTTTTCCATTAGCATTGGAAACACACTTGATAAATGGAATTGGTCCATTAGGAATGGAAGTCTCTTTGAGGATATCATATATGATATAAAGGGATGCGAATGGAGATATATATTTATATTATCGGATAATTAATTGATACACTACAAGAAAATCAGGTTTTAGGACTGAAAAATCAGTCCCTAATCCGTCCCTAAATAGGTTTAGGGACGGATTAGGGACGACCAGCGGTAGTCCCCAATCGTGCGACTCCAAATGCTATCCGTCACCAATCCGTTTCTAATTAGAGACGAAAATTTCAGTCCCCAATTCGTCCCCAATTAGGGACGGAATAAGTAGACCCCAAACAGTCCCTGGATTAGGGACGATTTGTTTTCGGTCTCTAAAATTTGGAGACAGACCACTGATTTCGTCGCTAAATATGGAGACGGCAGTTGCCCGTCTCCATATTTTAGGGACGGCAAAGCCCGTTGCTAAATTTAGGGACGGGCAATATTTGCCGTCCCTAATTTTTTTTAAAAAAAAAAAGTTTAAAAAAGTTCGATTACATTAAAAGATAAATATTAGTACATAAAAATAATACAAACCATACATATAACCAACATTTTTAATCCTAAGCCGTTCCGATTAGTCGTGGTCGGAATCACTGCTTTGAACTGCATCCCAATCGATGTTAGGCATTTGCGCTTTCATCGTGCGCAGAAGCTTATCCATACGCCTATCTGATCGTTCAATATGCTTTCTTGATAGTTCAGCCTCCTTTAGTGCTTGTTCAACCCGCTTTTCGGATTCTTGGAACCTTTCGGATATTTGATGTCGGAGCTCGTAATCCGATACTTTTTCTTTACCTTTGGATGAAGTT
>CM071866.1:35314759-35375045 GCA_036759665.1 Gynandropsis gynandra | reverse complement strand
TTTTACCGCCTCTTCCAACGCGGCGCGACATACTTAAATGTGAAATTAAAATATTACGACATTCTAAATTTCAACGTACATTTCTAAATTTCGTAACTTCTAACATCAACACATAAATAAACAGCTAAATTTCATGCTCCTACCTTAAAATTCCAGCTAACTTAGAACCAATTCCAGCGAAATTCTATGCTCCTACCAAGATTTTTTTCAACTAATCCATGAAATTGACGGTTTAACACGATACTGGTATACCTGACCGGCGGCAACGAGAGGGGACGAAGGCAGCGGCGATGGATGCGTTCAAACGTAGGCGGCGATGGGAGGAGAGATGTACATTCAGATAAAACATAAAAGATCGAAAGAACATCATACACGCTATTAATATCAATATGATCCTTTTAGTGTCATTTCAAAAATTTTCATGCAAACTGGACGTACTTGGGGGAGATTGGAGGAATATTGGTTATTAGTGGAGAAGTATAATCATATATATATATATATATATATATATTGTTAAATTATCAAGAATTATTATCATTGATAAGGTAAAAAAAAATAATGAGCACATAATCTCATTTAAGCACGGATGAACTCAATACAATAATAGTATAACATTATTTTATACTTTTATATAAATATATAAATTATATATATATACACAATTTGAATTGAAAATAAATCTTGTATAATTGTGTTATTATTATAGGATTATGGATAGCAACGAAAGACGTTGTTGAAACATTTGTCTAACGATCTTGAGGGAAACATGTTGTGGTGCCAATTATGTTCACAGGTGGATACAATTTTCATACATAAAAGCAAAAGAAACATAGAACATACATTTACAACGTTTGCGTTAAAAATGGTTCATGAGAAGAGGATAATTTCTATGAAATTTTTCATCGAATCATACAATTTGAATATCTTGAATTGAAGATAACGAATTTCAAATGTTGATGGTTCAATCCAAACATAGGACGTAGTATACAAAAAAAATTGATGGAGAAGAATTGACATCAACCCTTAACGAAATCATGCAAAATATGATCATCACAACAAATAAATCATATCAATTATGATATGCTCAATATCTAATAACCTTGAAACAACGAAGAGAAAAGTGGTAGGTCATCCTGAAGATCAAACCGCGAGGAATTTAAACACAAAAGAAAAATGAAATCCATTGTAAATAGAAAACACTAAACAAATGTGGTTAATTAAATTCTAATATTGTGGATAAATTCTAATGAGGATTGATGCGGATGGTGAATACATCGGTAATTATAAAGTCGTTAAATCAGAAGATACTAAAGATGAATAAGGAGACGAATTTAATGTTTCATTATAGAAAGATTCACCAATTGAAAAATCAATTTAAGAGTTATAAATTGTTTAATGATAATTTTATTTTTCGATTACGTAAAACATCGTAATTTTAATTTTTAAAATTTATTTATTGCTTAAATCAACAGATATTCATTAATATTGTGTAGGTAATCAATGGATATCCATTTATTTCGGAAATATTTGAGTTTTAACTTAGAACAATTTTCACATTTTATATTATTTCATTAGGCATGCGTTGATATGTTACAATTTCAACGAGTATATGTTGATAACTCTACATTTTATTAGGACTTTCCAAAAATTTATGATCGAATGGAATCGGGAATATATTCAATGATCATCCATTGATATAGTGTAGTTTTGCAACATATGCCCGTTAAAAACCTCTATATTCATTGTATGTCTCACCGAAATTGTTCTAACCTTATCAATAGTCACTCGTTGTGTTATCAACGAATGGCCGTTGATAATTGCAACTATGGCTGACAGCAGCACCGTAACAATTTTCATACGTTTCAACGATCATTTTATATTGTCAACATATGTGTGTTGAAACACATAGCCCTCAGACGCTTCAAATTCTAATGCCTGTAGAATATACTTTTAACCGGGCATCCATTTATATTCTCAACAGATGTTTGTTTGTAGGTGCATTCATTACATTGTTCATTGATTAAAGTGTTTTGCAATGGACATCCGTTGATATTATCAATGGGTGCTCATTGAAAGTTTTTGTTTATAACCTCGTTGAACAGTTCTATTTTAAATACAGTTTAATCAACCCTAAACGACGAGATGGAATGCTATGACAAAATCTCTCATTTATTTAAATTTATATACAAATTCAAATTATATTTAATTTTCTAATAAAATTTTTATGTATTTTGATGTGGATGATGTGATTAAACATACAACTAACTACATAATTCAAGCATCGATGTATGATCATCTATACCACTTTTGGCAAGTGACTTAGAGGTAATATACCGTCAATAGTGATGTAGTTTTATTGTAAGTAATATCACTAATTTTCATTTTAAATAATTAATTAATTTTTATTGAAATCATTATAAGGTTGTTATTGTTTTCATTGTAGAAATATTATAGATGCCCTAAGAACCATATGTCACATGTCTATACCGTTTGGATGTGCGCCATGCAATCGCATTTAAAGCTAATGATGAATAATGCCAACAAAAACTACATGAAGAAGATTGTTAAACTGACGTGGACCATTATTGAAGTTTTGGACCAATCCGTTCAACATTGGAAGTTTGAAGACTTGAAGGCCAAAAGTGAAAAGAACAAACAATGTCAATATGATAGAAAGGTCATCGGAAATAATCAACATCGTCATACCTCATGGGAAAATTCATTACCAAGACGACAAGATTCGACATTTGATTCTAAGACGATGTCGTCTCATGGATTTGGTGTCAATCTTGACGAAATACAAATTAGCAGAAGATTATATTATATTTAGAATTTTTTAATTTTTTAATTTTATCAGTAGGCATGTGTTGATAACTTTAAATGCTTAACCTAATATTCCAACTGTCATTCGTTGATCATTTTCAAAATTCTCATACATATATATCAACGGGCTATCATCGACCCTCGTTGATATTTTATTTGCAATTTCAGCGGTGGTCAACGAATTATCTGTTAATATATTTTATGAAATGTAATTGATTTTTAACGACAAAATCTGTTATAACTATTAACGAGTATCAATGGATATCTTGTTGATAACATTAACGAGCTAAGCCGCGGATTTTCGTTGAAACTTTTCAAAAAGAGAGTGTGTTAACAATCATTAATAATTTATCAGCCAATTTGAATCGTTGCAATGTTGTTGAAAATTACAACAGATAATTGTTTTCAACGATGAAAATCCATTTTATTTTGTAGTGCTTGTAATTTACAAGAAAATTAATAAACAGTATATTCATAACACATTCACAAAAAAAACATGCAGATACATATATACATTTTGACGTGTGTATATATATACACAAATATACTTTGTATATGCAGATACATATATATATATGTAGATATATGTTAATCATGTATATGTATATATATGTTAATTATGTATATATATATATATATATATATATATGTGGATATACGTATATGTATATGCATATATACGTTAATTATGTATATATGTATTTATATGTAGGTAGATATACATGTATATACATGTATTATTGTGTGTTTGTGAATATATATATAATCCTCTCCTCTACGGACCTATATTAGAAACCTTACTATTCCGAAGGTACCACAATTGGTTTAACAGAACAACGAATCAATAAGCTGAAATCGAACTCCTAAACCTTGTTGGAATCTCACCCTTGCCGATGTCATCGGAGAACCACGGGCGGTGAAGCACGGGCAGGAGGCGAACTCGCCGGAGAAACAGCGAACTCGGCAGAGAGGAGGCTGACCCGAGGGGAGGCGGCAAATCCTAGTATAGGTGAGAACAATATGACCCCTAATCTGAAATTGAGAGGTGGACACCAGAGTAAAGCCCATTCGAACACAAGCCTAAGAAAGATGGAGAAGCTCGTTTTGTGTGTCTAGCCCAAGTAAATTGAAGAAGCCCACGACCCATCGGATGGAAAATGACCTGAAACAGAAAGAAAAAAACACGTCTGAAAATTGCATAGTATCAGTACGGTTATGACCTATGTTTTGGCCAATTTTTATGGAGAATATAGATAGTGATATATTGTTAGAGACCTAGGCATGTGAACTAGGGTACCTATACTTTTGTATGACGTTATTATATATAACTAATGAGAAAAAGGTGAGAAGTTAGCACCACCCAAAAACACCAACTCAACCATTCTTTTCCGCAACTTTCAAAACACTAAAACAGCTCTTATTTTTCCAGCAAAACAATAAGAAACAACCAACAAGTTTCACCAAGCTTTTCCAATTTCAGTTTGCACTATGATCATGGGAGAAAAAAATTTCATGAGCTTGTTCAAATTTAGCTCATGAATAAACACCAAAACCAACAAGTGGTATCAGAGCTATAAAGATTCAAGGAGACCTAAACACACAAATATGCACAAACAGCCACAACCAAGCACAAGCGAGCACAAGCAATAAGAGAAACACTAAATCTGTCCAAGAGGGAGCAGAAGCAACAAAACGAAACACAAAAATCTGCAGAAACACATCTGCAGATAAGAGAGACAACAATAAAGAGAAAGGTATTTTCTATCACAAACGATAGGAAAAAATCCTAAAGACTAAGTGCAGAAGCAACCATGAGCACAAAAGAGGAATTTGTGCCCATTTTCGAAGGGAAAAACTACAATGCTTGGGTAGCTAAGATGAAGACCATATTCAGGTCGGAAGCGTTGTGGGAAGCGGTATCCGAAGGATTACCGGAATAGCCTAGGGTAAGGCGAAACGCGACTCAAGAACAACAAGACAATTTGAATGAGTGGAAAGAAAAATACATAAAAGATCAAAGAGGTTTAAGAATCATTCATCGAGCTGTCACAGAAGACATATTCACACAAATTCAAGAGATAGAATCGGCTAAAACCGCATGGGAAACATTATAAGGAGACTATCAAGCATATGAGTGAGCTGTAATGGTTAGGTTACAGCGAATGAAAAATGTATTTTGGGATATTTCTATGGAAGAGAGTGAGACACTTAAGGAGTATTCTAAGAGGGTTACTGACTTAGGTGCAGAAATGAGGAGCTACGGCGAAAAAGTCACAGACAACAAGTTGGCATAAAAAATCCTAGGTTCTTTGACAAAGGACTACGAAGTTTTAGTTGAGGTAATAGAACAAACAAAAGATTTAAGGATCCTAACAGTTTCAGATTTGATCAATGTACTACAAAACCGAGTACAAAGGGTTCTAAGGCAAAAGAGAAAGGAGAGAGAGCACTCAAGGCTAGTTTTCAGCAACAACGGGCTGGAACTTATGGTGATTCTAGTAGGCCTAAAGCTTCCAAAACAAACCAGAAAACAAATACGGGAAAGTGGTGCAGTGTATGCAAGAGAAACAACCATAATGAGGATGAATGCTACTTCAAAAATAGAGGTACCAATGCTGATCAAACTATGCAATATAAACATAAGGGACCATGCTTTGTGTGTGGCAAAACAGGACATCAAACAAAGGAATGCAGACACCGAAAAATACAGCCAACACAAGGACATGCACATCAAATACAAGAAGATGAAAACGACAATGAAGAACTTTTGTTTATAGCCAACCAAGACATGCAACAAAGACTACACACAGACACTTGGTTGCTGGACAACGGTGCGTCAAACCACATGACACACAATGAGAAGTAGTTTCCTTACCTGGATAGAAGTGTTTGAATTCCCATTCGATTGGGAAAGGGGAATATATGTGTCAAAACAAAGCAAGGAAGAAAGATTGTTAGAGACGTCTACTTAGTTCCGAAACTAAAGTTAAACATGCTGAGCATAACACAAATGACAAGGAATGACTACCAAGTTCTTTTTACAAAGAACAAATGCAGAATCGAGGATGAGGGAGGTACTATAATTGCTGATATACCTAAGGTGGCTAAGGTGTATCCACTAAAATGGGACTCCATAAGCTACTCATCGCCTAAGAACACTGCTGAAGCAGAGAATCGAAACGTTTTATACAACAAATCACAGAAGACATCAACCAACAGTGACCAACAATCTATAACCGAGACACCAAATTTGAAGGGTATTAGAAACTTACCAAAAACGAAGGAGAACCGAGGAGAATACACTGTTGGAAGTTACTCCGAAACTCATGAAACACAGAACAAGACACAAGTCAGTAAGGAGGAGTTTATTAGAAATTCAACAAGGGGAAGAGAAACTAGAAAGTTTACCGTGAGCAATTGGAAAAGAGGCATGCCGTGAGCAGCTTGGAGGAGAGGCACGCCGCTAGCAGCTTGGAGCAGAAGCTCGCCACGAGCCTAGAGAAGAAACCCACGGAGGCTGAGAAGAATCTGACGATAGAGAAGCTGAAGCAACCGACCACCAATGCCAAGGGTTCGAGAGGGAGTGTTGGAATCTCACCCTTGCCACTGCCATCGGAGAACCACGCAGGCGGCGAAGCACGGGCGGGCGGAGAAGCACGGGCGGGCGGAGAAGCACGGGAACTCGTCGGAGAAACAGCGAACTCGACAGGGAGGAGGCTGACCCGAGAGGAGGAGGCGGCAAACCCTAGTATGAGTGAGAACAATATGACCCATAATCTGAAATTGAGAGGTGATGGGCCACCAGAGCAAAGCCCATTCGAACACAAGCCCAAGAAAGATGGAGAAGCCCGTTTTGTGTGTCCAGCCCAAGTAAATTGAAGAAACCCGTGGTCCACCGGATGGAAAATAACCTGAAACAGAAAAAAAAACACAAGTTTGAAATGTGCAGAGTATCAGAGTTATGGTCAATGTTTTGACCAATTTTTATGGAGAATATAGATAGTGATATGTTGTTAGAGGCCTAGGCATGTGAACTAGGATACTTGATATTGATGAATTCAAAAGTTAATTCTAAAAAAAATTCGAGATGAAATTCACTCATATATATCAAAATCAAAAGTGATTAGAAATGTTTTACAAAAACAAATTTTATTAATCTTTTAAACCTAGAAATGAACAAAAATTTATAGTAAAATACAAAGATTGGTAAATTTAAGATAGAATGTTGGAATATATGGATAAATGTTGGTTTAATGGATTTTCTATCTTTCAATGCACAAAATATGTAGAATCTAACTATTTCTGGCAAAACCCTTGGTCAAAGGCTTGGTTTTATAGTTGCTTCTGCAAACTTCCATTCTTGGTTTTATAGATAGACGATATCACAAAGGTCCGTTGAAGGAATAAATGTCAATAATGTTTGTGGTGTTGTCCTCGTAACAGATTTTCAACAAAGGAAAAAAGAGCCTTTTTACGTCTTTGTTTTTTTCGATAATGTTAGGTCTTTGAACTTCTAATTTTATCGGCATATGAATATAGCGATTTCTAACATATTCACCATCCACTGTCAATATCGTTTTAGTATTTCATTAACTCTAATTGTACTTACAAAACCCTAAATCGAAATATTTTATCCGCAATTTCCAACTAAAAATCAAAATCTTATTGAGGACACTCGATTTCAACACGAAACATTGGAGAAGAAGGAGGATTATTCAGAGGGTCTTAAGCCAGCTCAGCAGAGCTCAAGTGTTCCAAAATTAGGGGAACAATTCTCTGCAAATGTTGAAGTGCATAACCGATTTATTGGCCTCTCAAATTAGTTGAGTTTGTTGAGTTTGTTGGATTTGTTAAAGGGTAGAATTGTACTTGCGTGGATAGAATTGTATTTGCGTTTTTATCTCATGTAAGGCTATATAAGCCATGCTCTGTTATTGATTTAATTAA
The DNA here is from genome assembly GCA_036759665.1 of Gynandropsis gynandra. Classification (NCBI taxonomy): domain Eukaryota; kingdom Viridiplantae; phylum Streptophyta; class Magnoliopsida; order Brassicales; family Cleomaceae; genus Gynandropsis; species Gynandropsis gynandra. The sequence goes on along the minus strand of CM071866.1, from coordinate 35,367,275 downwards.
TGAAAATTACAGAGAGCTTCAAGCTTTGTTAATGGCGTCTCTCTCATTCCCTTCTCTCTTTTTACAAACTCAGAAAATCCTCATGGTATCAGAGCTTGTTGTTTAGAGTTCATTCTCTTCCAGCGATCGCCATTGTCAACCCACCAAAATATCCCTTTCCAATTCATGTTAATATCTCGAATTTCGTCACGTTAAAACTTACTGAGACAAACTACCTTATATGGAAGACACATGTAGAATCATTACTTAAGAGTCAGAAGCTATTAGGTTTCATCACTGGCAATGAGCAAGCTCCTTCAGAAACTGTTAGAAGAGAAACAGATGGTGTTCAAGTGGAGATTACAAACTTAGAATATGAGTTATGGCTGCAGACTGATCAACTCATAAAGTCCTGGATATGTGGTACTCTTTCTGAAGATGTATTTGGTTATGTAATTGGTCTTGACACAGCAAGAGAGGTATGGGATGCCTTATCTGAAAATTTTAATCAACACTCTATATTAAGACAATTTGATTTGTTAGCATCTTCGCAAATGTTAACAAAAGAAGGAAGAACTATGGCTGAATACTTAAAGGAATTCAAGTTAATATGTGATCATTTAGCATCAATTGGAAAGCCAGTTTCAGAATCTATGAAAATTTTTCGTCTGCTACAAGGATTAGGCAAGGAATATGAGTCATTTGCAACTGTTATTCACACATCAATGCACAAGCCACCTATCCCTACGTATGATGATGTTGTGTCTCAACTAAAGAGCTTAGCAATTAATACTCATAGCTATAATACTCCTGTTGTTTCTCCTCATTTAGCCTTTAATGTTCAGTTTGAGAATTCTCAGTATTACTCAGATAATTATGCTAGATCTGGCAGAGTATACATATCAAGGCATGTTATTTTTTATGAAAGTAGTTTTCCATTTCTGGATGCTTATTCAGCTTTAAGGAAGCCTTCAGATACTTCATTACTAAGTGCTTGGGAGAAGGGACTATTGATTTCAAAACCACCTTCTTCAGGTACATCAGTTCAAACCTCTGCTTCTTTTCATTTACCACCACAAATTCATTCTGAACTACCATATTCGAACCTTCAAACAGAACCACAAACAGACCCTCAAACAGAACCTCAACCAGAACCTCAACCTATTATTTCAAAACCTATTTCTTTTCCACATACTTCAGTTACTTCTCACCCAATGATTACCAGGTTCAAATCCGGTATTTCTAAGCCAAATCCAAAATATGCCTTATTCACCTCACCAAACATACTTACAGAACCAAAATCAATAGTCTCAGCTCTCAAAAACATTGGTTGGAGAACTGCAAATGCAGGATGAAATAGCTGCCTTGGAAAGAAATAAAACATGGGTTTTAGTACCTTACAAAGAGGATATGAATGTTCTTGGCTGTAAGTGGGTGTTTCGCACTAAGCTTAAAGCAGATGGTTCTCTTGACAAATGCAAAGCTCGGTTGGTAGCAAAAGGGTATCATCAGGAAGAAGGCATTGACTACATTGAGACATTTAGTCCAGTGGTAAAAACAGCAACCATAAGAATTGTTTTAACCATTGCAGTGATAAAAGGTTAGAAAATTAATCAGCTTGATGTTAGTAACGCATTTCTTCATGGTGATTTACAAGAGCAGGTTTTTATGGAACAACCTCCTGGGTTTCAGAATCCCAATCATCCAAATCATGTCTGCCTACTTCAGAAAGCATTCTATGGCCTTAAACAGGCATCAAGAGCGTGGTTTGACAAATTCAGTGGTTTTCTATTGGAATTTGGATTCTTTTGCAGTAAATCTGATCCATCATTGTTTGTTTATCAACATGAAGAGGACACTTTATTGTTGTTATTATATGTGGATGACATGATTTTGACTGGAAGCAACTTGGTTCTACTCAAGCAATTGATTGCAGCTTTAAGCCACATGTTTTCAGTGAAAGATTTGGGACAGTTGCACTACTTTCTTGGAATTCAGGCAACATTTACCTCGTCTGGTTTATTTTTGAGTCAAGCTAAATATGCCTCAGATCTGTTGGATAGAGATGGAATGTCAGATTGTAAAAGCCTATCTACTCCTCTTCCACAAAAGATTAATCAAACACACTCATTCACTGAAATTTATTCTGATCCTACAGGGTTTAGAAGACTTGCTGGAGCTCTTCAATATCTGACCTTAACACGACCTGATATTACATATGTTGTCAACCTGGTATGCAGAAGAATGCATCAACCAACTTTGGCAGACTTTAATCTACTGAAACATGTCTTGAGGTATATTAAAGGTACATCAACACTTGGGCTACATATGAAACAATAGAGTTCCCTTAATGTCTATGCCTTTAGCGATAGTGACTGGGCTGGATGTCCAGAAACTCGACACTCTACAGGTGGATTTTGTGTTTTTCTGGGTGATAATCTGGTGTCATGGTCTGCCAAGAGACAACAGACAGTGTCTCGTTCTTCAACTAAGGCAGAGTATAGATCCTTAGCGTCAACAACAGCTGAGCTCACCTGGATTTCTTTTGTTTTAAGAGATATTGGAGTTCAACAAACAAAGTCATTTCAATTATATTGTGATAGTTTGTCTGCAATTTATCTTACAGCAAATCCAGTGTTTCATAGTCGATCCAAACACATTGAAATTGACTATCATTTTATCAGGGAAAAGGTTGCATTGGGTTCCATTTTGATCAAGCATATTCCATCAGAATAGCAAGTTGCCGATATTTTTACCAAGTCACTTCCTTCTGTAAACTTTAGTAGGCTTCGCAACAAACTGGGGATCTCCTCTCCTCCGATCACCAGTTTGCGAGGGGTATTGAGGACACTCGATTTCAACATGAAGCATTGAAGAAGAAGAAGGATTATTCAGAGGGTCTTAAGCCAGCTCAGTAGGGCTCAAGTGTTCAAGAATTAGGGGAACAATTCTCTGCAAATGTTGAAATGCATAACGGATTTATTGGCCTCTCAAATTAGTTGAGTTTGTTGGATTTGTTAAAGGGTACTTGCGTGGGTAGAATTGTATTTGCGTTTTTATCTCATGTAAGGCTATATTGATTCAATTAATGAAAATTACAGAGAGCTTCAAGCTCTGTTAATGGCGTCTCTCTCATTCCCTTCTCTCTTTTTACAAACTCAGAAAATCCTCAAATCTCTCCCCAAAATTCGGGCGACAAAATCATCATTCCCTGAAGTCGATTTCAGCCTATTCATGCTCTCCTCCAACAACGACGTCCTCCTTCTCCTTCACTTCTGACATTCCGAAGACGAAAATGGATCTAGATTTATTGGTTCTTCCAAGGTTCTTTTGTGATGCATTTCGGGTAAGATTTGTTATGAGTTAGAAATTGATATGGTGAAATAGAAAAAACAAATAGTGATTTTGACTGTATTTTAGCATAGATTCTGGTAATTTTGAGTTTAAATGAATTTAGTTACATTTAAGTTTGCAACACTCTAGGTTTTTTAGGCAAAATTTTGGTGAGAATTGTTTTTCGATTTATGTGTGCATTATTAGGTTTATTTACGGGTCACTTTTACCTCAATGCCATGTTAATTTACGGTGTATCATGCTTTTTCAAAACAAAATGGATAATTAGAGTTTAAAGAATTACCATGACGTGAGAGTTTGGTGTTACGTAGTATTTGGACGAAGGTATAGCATAACTACATGGAAAAATTGGGGTACAAGTCTATCGTGTATTTTCAGAACCATCGGATAATGAGAAAAATAAAAGTGATTTAAGTATTGGCAGGAAACTATATGAGAAGAAGAAAACTAAGACAGCCTCTAATCTCAAACATAAATATACATTTGTCATTTGCTCCAACAACAACATAAACATGTGTAAAACACCCTCCCCAAACCCTAATGTCTAATAGTAATCTAAGAAGCACCCATCGAAGTCGAACTCGTCGTTCTTCAATAGTTCGATGATGTCTCCATCAAAACCCCAATCTCCGGCTGCTGACGTCAGATCCGGTGACAAATCATACCCGATCGGATCTGTGTTACCTTCGTCGATATTTCCCTTTTCTTGAATCAGGACTGCAGATTCATTTGTAGATGTGGTTATGGTGTGACTTGTGGGAGAAGTAACCCTTAAATTAAGGGGCTTTCCGGTTAAGGAGGCCGGTTTGGAGTGGGAAGACTTGGTTCGGGTCGAACCGGCTAAGGAATTTCTCCGGGTGGGTAGCCCATGGCAGTGCTCGTTAGTATAAGTCACAATAAAAATCTCTGGGTTTGAAGGGTTTCTTTCAACTTGTTTTCTTGCCAAACACCCCTTCGAACTGCTACACCTGTAATAACTCCTGTGTTGAAAATATAACCCAACCATTTTAGTTGAGTGAAATTATTTTTCAGTATAATAAATCATAAAAATTCAGCTCGCTAACTTAAAATGTAATTTATTCGAATTATCCTATAGAAATGTCATTTAGAAATGCTATAACTGGTAGAGTTAATTTATACATTACAAATTAGTTTTGATTTAGAAACTAGTAAAAACAGTCCAATTAAACTAAATTGGTGTGTTATCAAACTTAAAATGAAATTTGACTGAAAATTCATTAATAAAAAAAAACTATTTAAAAAATAAAGGCAATCCACTTATTAATAATTAGATTTGAGATAAAATTTCATAAACATAATATCGACCGACTACAAAATTCTATTGATTTCTGCTTGAAGTATTATCTGTTTTTAGTATTTATGGTATATATACATGTTCTTTAAATTAAATGTGTTTTGAAATTATTTAAAGGGGGGAATGATTTTCTAAAATAATTCTTTTAAATAGTACTTTTTGAAGGAACAACGTCCATATAACAATGAACTTCAGAATTTTGTACTGAGCTTTTAGCCAACGCAAATAAAGCTGTAAACTGAGAAAAGAAAACGGAAACTAAACCGGGATTGGTTAAGACCTTGGATATGGAGATCCTTTTATGGGTTTTTGGCCGTACTTGCGCCATGCCCATGCGTCCGACAGCAGATTTTCTTCCTTCACTTGTTGCACAACTTTCTTCTGCTGATTCTTCTTGCTGTTACAAAACAACACATTCGTATTATTATTTAAATCATGATAATTAGGCAACCCATTAATTATCAACGCTTTAGTATATTTATCAAACAACTTTGTGAAAAAAGTAGGGAACTAATAGGTGTAATAGTTTATATTCTGTAGAAATCCAATGAACAAATAATAATAAAGTTGATTATAACCAATATTTTTTAAAATTAATCCGGCGAGATTCAAATCTCAACATGTATTATCTAAAGTTGTTTCATGGATGATATATATTACTTATATTATTTTATACTATATTATATTGTTTTATATAGAATAAAATATAAATCATTGATATAATATATATATATATATATAATATTAAACATGAACTAACTTGGTTTTAGATATGACCCATTTGTCAAACAGATCGGTTCAAACAATTCATAGTGAACAAAACGGAGAACTTGAACTGCCAAAATGATCCAAGAACCAGCTTTGAGGAATCGATCAAGAAACCCTAACCTCTTTTTCGCCTTCGGTTCTTGGTTTTTCTCAATCTTAGCTCCCGAGAGAAGAGAATCGTGCGATAGTTGCTTCGTCCCCTCTCGAGAGCTTATCGAATCTTCGGGGACCGAGACCGAGCTCGTGAGTATCGTTTGCGTCGAAAAGGGGTAAAAGGGTTTGTAGAGCTCACCGAGTTCATCTAAACCCGTTGTCTCGGATTCATAGAAGATACCAGTCTCGTATGGAAGGCCATACGGTGAAAACTCACCGGGTTTTTCGCCGGAAAATGTTACAGCGGCGCTGGAGTAGCCTCTCACTATGGCCTGCAAGTCCCCTTCCATGTAAGCCCCTTCACCCATGTGGACTTTTTTTTTGCCTTTTCTTTTGAGATTATGGAGAGAAAATGTTTATTGGGCAGTGTTTGCTTATATAAAGGATTGGAATTTTATTTTATTTTATTTATCTTATATTTGTATGTATGTGATATTTTTCTTTGTTTTTTGTGTAAGGTCGATTGATTTCCCATATAAACCAGTTTTATGAATTATGAGTTTGTTTTAATGTTTTGGGTTGACTTTTGAAGAAGTCAATACGTACCTAAACTTGGAAATCTTTTATTTTTGTTCAAGTGTCTTTCTTGACAATGTATAATTAATAATTCATAGGGTCATCTATTTATTTTTAAATATAAAATAATAGTATATGCTTTGATATTAGTGTAGCATAAAATTAGTTGCTCTAATTAACTAAATAGTTTTAGATGAGTTCAACACACGTATATATATATATATATGCTTACACTTGTGTCGTGTATATGACTCTAGCTCCATAAATTACGCATATAAAATATTCAAATATGTAATAAAAAAACGAAAGTCCAAGTTTCTTTTGGTATTCAAATCAAAGTACATTTATAGAATAATATTCTGAATTCTTAGAAATATTGTATTCATAATTATTGGAATTTTGAGAATTTCTATGTATATAACACCGAACACTAGGGCTGGGCAAAATATTCAAAATATTTGTATCTGATTCTTATCCGAAACGAAAATTCGAATATCCGCTGACACAAATAAAAATATTAAAAATCAGATATTCGACAAATACAAATATAAATACAAATAGTAGACTCAAAATCCAAACTATTTGTATCCATAAGTATTAAATAGAGAATTTATTAATATATAGATACATATATAACAAAATTGATTTTAATGATCAAATTAGAAATAAAAAAACATTAATAATCTTATTTAAACACGTATTACATAAATATATAGACAAATATGCAATATATTTATGGTTGAAGTACTAAAATATCAAATACTTTAAAATAACTAATATTGTTGAAGATTTAATTTATACTAAAAAATGATTCTAATCCATATGAGTTGGATAATGTTATAGAGACATTACAATATATAAAAAAATAGAATTCACTAAATATATAACTTTTTTGCGAGTTTAATTTTAGTGTATAATCTAACAATTTATTTCATTATTTTAGTTGAATTGACGATATTCGTAGAATTATCGACGAAATTAAATTTAAATGACTGATGTAGAGATGATTGTGAAGATTTGATACTTTGTTTTATTTATATTATGTATCTTAGTATCTTTGTGGTATTTGAATTTTAGTTTTAGATTATAGTTGATTATTATTGGTTTTTTTATTAAAATTCTTTTATATATATTTTTTTCGTTAACAAAAATTAGGTTCGTATACGGATATCCGTATATCCGAAGAATATCAGTATATTCGAAAAATATCTGTATTTATAAATATCTAAATTTACAAATACAAATACAAATAATAAATCTGGATATTCGCCGAATACAAATACAAATAGTCAGATATTCGCAAATATTCGTTATTTGCCCAACTCTACCAAAAACCCAACGCCACTTTTTTTTTTTTATTAACACACAAAAGGCGGATACACTTTCTCTTGTAATGGCATCATGGTTACCAAAATGTTAAGATTGAAATTTAATAGTCTAAATGATATTGAACGCAATTTGAATTTTTTTTTTCATTACATGATATGTGATTCAAATTTAATAATCGAAATGAAGATATATCACATAAACATATAAATTAGTTATCATGTCTGCGTTCTAATTGGAAATAATTTTCATAATTTACATATTAAAAATTTTATTTTATTCATAATTATGTACTTTGAAACGAGTTAATGTATTTTTACGACTTTTTTTATTTTAAAAAAGTCACTTTCCAATATATATATACATATATATATATATATTGTTGAAAAAGGTTTTCGTGCGCAAATATGGAAAGAAAAAGAGAAAGATATTAAGGTTTATCTTAAGGTAATAGTTTGGTCCAATAATGTCCACACCTCTATAATAGAATAGGGGTTACTTTTAAGGCCATGGAACCAAATCTTACAACTAGACTCGCAAAGATTCCCAATTAATATCTTTTCTTTGTCCTAATTTGCTCTTCCATTTATTTTTCTTTCCGACGTTTTGTTTTCTTTGAATTTATGTTCATTATTTTTTAATTGTTTTGCTTTCCCTAAGTGAATAGGGTTAGTCCCGTTGCATTTAGAAATCCACATATTCATATGTTTAGTGTTGCATATATATAATATAATATATAAACATGCAAAGTATATATATATATTATCTGCCGTTACGGGTGTTTATTTGGTGACGACGATGCATGGGCAAATGGGCAATGGAACCACCAAAGAAGCCATACAGAACAAATTTTCAAAGTCAACATTATAACTAAAGAACATTTTTGCTTGATAAAAGATATGAAAAATAATTAATGTCAAGTCAACTTGCTCTTGCAACTTGGGAGGAATTTTGAGCCCTCATGCTCCACCTACACGTACGGTCTATATATACGCGTGTGAATTTGTATATACATGTATATATACGCGTTATATATAAATAGGCGACAAAAACACAAAATAATGATATGCCCTATATATTGTGGTTAAGGAATTTGAGATTCTCGGGTTTCAAAATAATAACAAAATATTGTTTAATTAAAAACAATTATACAATATCATCATGTACAAACCAATTAAAATAATAAAAAATAATAAAAAATACCTAAACAATCCTATAACTAATCTTAACAAACTTAACAAAATGCTAAATCTTATAATATTCTAATACGCTTCATCAACATGAGAAATATATATCATTCATATTGAAGAATAAAAAATTAAATTGTGTAGATGATAGAGGTTTTGTTAGAAGATATACTAGTTTATTTTGTGTTTGAATGTATATAGTTTTCAAGAAATTCGAATTTAATATTTTACAAATCACATGATAATCTATCTCGATATGCTTCATGCGTTAATGAAATACTGGATTGTTGGGATAAGCAATGTTGTAGTATTATCACAAAAAAAGAAAATAAGATTTAGCAAAACGAAATATGCAGCTCATCAAGTAAGAAAGCTATCAAAATCAATTAGCAAGTGTCATTTGTCATTGCTATGTAGTCTGCATCTGCGTTATTCTTTGAAATTAAGATATATTTCTTGAATTTTCATGATATTAAGGAATCTCCAAAACAAATACATAGTAACCAATAACAAAACAACACAAGTATAGGCACGAAACCTAGTCAACATTAGCAAAAGATTTTAACACCAGAGAACATGTTGCAGGGTAAAAGAATCCTCACTACTAAAAATATTGGATTTCCGAACAACAAAATCCGTCCCTAATTCGTCCGGAAAATGTTTCCAGACGGTTTCCAGATGAATTTTGTTCATCCTTAATTGAACATCGATTATTAATATCCATCGAAAATTTGTCTGAAATTTCAGACGGATAAATCCGTCTGGAAATAGTCTAAAATTATTTTTAAAAAATTCTAGGCGGATTTTTCCGTCTGTAAATTTTTTTCGAAAAAAATAAACAAAAATCACGATGGATTTTTCTAAATTCAAAAATTTCGAAAAAAATATAATTCCGACTGAAAAAATAAAAAAACTTCAATACAAAAAATAAAATAAAAAAATGCATCCTCCTCCTCCTCTCGTACCTCCTCCTCCGCTGCTTCATCCTCCTCCTCCTCTTCTCTCTTTCTTTCTCCTCCTATTCTCTCTTTCTTTCTCCTCTTCTTCTTTCTTTTCAACTCAATTTATAACCTTAAATTTTTTTTCCGCTTTTTTCGAAAACATAAATTAGGGACGAATTTTCAAAAAGAGATCTGTCCATAATTCTTAATGGATTCAAACACTCATCCCTAATTTAAGACGAATTAAAAATTTATCCTTAATTCCGAACGGATTAAAAAATATTGTCCCTAACTCCGAACGGATTAAAAAATATTGTCTCTAATTTCGAACGGACCAAAAATGTTTGTCCCTAATTTCAGACGAATAAAGGACGAAATCTATATTTTGTTTTTTGTTTTTTCAAAAAAAAATTGGATGGCTAAAAAAATCTGTCACACATTTTTTACGAAACAAAAATAAAAAGATAAAAAATAATCTGATCGAAATTACGGAGAAACTTATTTATCTACTCGGAAGAAACAAAAATAAAAAGATAAAAAATAATCTGATCGAAATTACGGAGAAACTTATTTATTCTACTCGGAATTTGTGACATATTTTTTTGGTCGTCTAAATTTTTCCTCAAAAAATAAAGAAATAAAAAATAAAAATAGAACTCGCTCCTTAATTTCTGGACGGATTAGAATCTGTCCTAATTCGTCTGGAATTTAGGGACTGGAAGAATTTCGTTTGTAAATTACATATGGATGAAAATTCGACTGAAATTTAGGGAAGAACCTAAAATACGTCTGAAATTTATGGACATATCAAAATCCATCCGAAAATTCTCTCCCTAAATTAAAATTTCTAGTAATGCCTCTATTAGGGTCGTTTTTTAAGTATCATAATATATGTATATATAATGCGCTAGCTAAATAGAAATCAGTGGGAGAAGTAATAAGCTGGCTAAGCTTATTAACAATGTATGAAATATCAGGGTGAGAAATTGTCATGTAAATTAACTTACTAATAAGGTTTTTGTAACAAGATGGATTTGGTAATCACTCACGAGTAGTTTGTGAAAACTTTGAATATACATTCATAGGTATAAGTATTGATTTGCATCCCAACATTCCAAAGTCTTCAAGCAATTCTAAAGTAAATGTTCGTTGAGAAATATATATACCTTTTGAAAATCTTGTAATTTCGAGTCTAAGAATATACTTGACTAGATCAAGGTCTTAAATAACAAAAAAAATATTGTTTGAGGCCATAGATGGATTTCAACAACCTGCAAACTGGATTAGATGGAAGACACTCTCCTTTATTATGAACATATCTCTTAAGCAAACACCCAAATCTCCATTAAAAATGCATTAGTAACATCTAATTAATAAAAATTTAATTGTAAAAAGTAACTAATGACAATAAAACGTTGAACAGTGGCTATTATAGCCTTAGGACTGAAAGTATCTATACACTACAAAAAAACAGGCGTTTTTCAACGGACATGTTCGTTGGAAAACGCCTAAAATCCGTTGTAAAATGATTTCAGCAACGAATTAAGGCCCGTTGGGAATCGATCGTTGCAAATCCGGATCCGTTGCAAAAGTTTAACGGATGCCCGTTGGAAAATACATCATCTCAACGAACGCAGTAATTGACGTGACGTTCTGCATTCCCAACGAGCATCTGTTGGGAATTCCAACGGATGCCCGTTGGGAATGCGTGTTCCCGAGGTAACAGACGGCTAAATGGCGGCTCGTCTTCCTGTGAGACGGTCATCCTATGCAATTTCCAACGGGTGACTGTTGGAAATTTTGCAGACTAGGGTAAGCATCATTACCTATTCCAACGGGCATCCGTTGGAAATTGCAACGGATGCCCGTTACAAAGTTCTAACGGTCATCCGTTACAAATTACCAACGGATGCCCGTTAGAATAGGTTCGTTCATTAAGTTTCCAACGGATGCCCGTAGGAAATTTTGTAACGGGTGTCCGTTAGAACATTCCAACGGATGCCCGTTAGAAATGTGGAAAAATTAGAAATTTTTCTAAGTGTCGGGGGGCGATTTAGCGTTTCAACGAGCATCCGTTAATATTTGCAACGGATGCCCATTAGTATTAGATAAATCTTATTTGTAATACATCAAACATCGTTTATATAAATTGTTCGATTGTATTAACATTTCGATTGTTCGATTACACATCATATATATTACTACACATCATGGACATTGCACACCATTTACATTACACATTATCTACATTTATTACACATAATTATATTTACATTTCTTCTTCAGTAGATTCATCGATGGACGAGTCTTTCTTTGATTGTTTATTGAATTCATCACCGTTTTCATCTTCAGCATCTTCCGATTCTATGTCTTCATAATCGCGTATGAGTTATCCGTCTATGTCATTTCTCGTGAGAATCTCATCGCGATCTGTATCAATTAAACGAATCGGCTGCGGATGATCGGGTTGCAACAGATCTTCTTTATCATCAGAGCTTATGATCCCTCGTGGCTTGATCTTTACTATGGCCCACCACTCCTCTCTTCGACGTTTCAATGTTGTTGGATATATTTGATCTGCTTGATCTGTTGTGATGAATGGATCATACTTACCATATTGTCGTGCCGGATTGACGTCAATTCCTCCCCAACGGATTTTTCGTATTCCACTTCCTATGGTTGGGTTAAACCACTGACATTTAAAAAGCATCACCTTCAACCCAACGAGACCGAGATATTCCACTTGTATGATTTCGTGCAAAATGTCGTAGAAGTTATCACCCTCTATATCACTATTACGCAAACACCATAATTGTATGTGCTTCTATGTTTTCTGTGTTCGTACGTGTGGAACGTGTAGCCGCGAGTAAACAAGATTGGTCAGCACATAACATTTCGTGCGTGACCATTAGCCAAATCTTTTAACCATGTAGAAAGTCTTTCATCAGAACATTTCACATGTACGTAGCATAAAAACAATTAATACTTTTATATGCAATTAATTTTAATAGATGTGTACATGACTATTTACGTAGTCTCTCAACCACGAGCCATAATGTTGAACTTTCATATCTGTGAGTTCATTTGCATTTGGATAAGGATATGTACCAAGTATTTCTTCATTAAATATCCCGTATAATGAAAACACGTTAAATTTGAATATATATATATATACACACACATAAATATATATATATGTAAAGGATTGAAATTAATATGTACAAGTACCTTTCGAACGGTAATAACTCTTGACAATTTAGTAGGATATATGTGTGGACGTGATTATACTCCTCTAGTGTTATCCAATATTCATCGGATTTATCTCATGTACGTCCAATCGGTATAAACATTTCAGGAATTGTGCCAAACTGTGGATTATATTGATACAGATAGTTTGTGTGATCATCCATTGCATGTCGTTCTTTCGTTTGATTATGCGACTCCAAATAAATGAGCTGAAATATGTGATTTCTTCCAGCAAGTATTGTTTGACAATAGATCCTTCGACCACTGCTTTGTTTTTTGCTTTTTTCTTTAAATGAAAGAAGAACCTTTCGAAAGGATACATCCATCTGAATTGAACTGGCCCACCGAGTATTGCCTCATCTGGTAAATGTATTGGCAAATGCTCCATGACATCGAAGAATGAAGGCGGAAAAACTTTTTCCAATGCACATAATACTTCAGAGATATTGTTTTTCATTTCTTCCAAGTCAGCACATTTTAAATTCCTTGAACATATATCTCTGAAAAATATGTTGATTCCGCATAACACATCGTGAACATTCCGTGGTAAGAGCTCAGCAAATGCAATTGGAATGAGCCGCTGCATAAAAACGTGACAATCGTGACTTTTAAATCCGATCGGCCTCGAACCAACAATATCCACACACCGAGCAATGTTCGATACATATCCATCGGGAAACTTAACGTCTTCTTTAACCATTTTAATAATGTCGTTTTCGTAGGACGATACAATCTGAATACCGAGACAGGTGACCTTCCATCTCTTAATTCCAACTCAGTTCGTCGGCATATTGACTTCAAATATTTTCTTCATTGTATATTATCCTTGGTTTTACCCGCCACATTCAAAATAGTATTATGATGTTATCGAAAAATTTCTTTACGATATGCATAACATCTAAATTATGACGTAATATCAATGATTTCCAGTATGGTAGTTCCCAAAAGATACTACATTTATACCAGTTATGCCATTCACCTTGACCTTTTGGTTTACGATGCCCACGATCTCCACCGCATTCAACCGATTCTTGTAAATCACCTATTGTGTTCAATCTTTCGTAAAAGATTCGTGTTCCGATTTGTATGCACGGTGCCTCTTCTTTTTGTATCACGTTCTTCTGAAAATATTTTTTATTTTTCCGGAAAGCATGGCCACGAGGAAGAAATCTTCTAGGACAATCAAACCAACATGGTTTCTTACCATTTACTAGTCAAAATGAATCTATATCCTCCATACAATATGGATATGCCAATCTTCCGTGCGTGCTCCATCCAGATAACATTCCATAGGCAGGAAAATCGCTAATTGTCCACAACAAGACCGCTTTCAATGTGAAATTTTTCTTAGTACTGACGTCATAAGCAAGGATTCCTTCGTTCCAAACTGTCTTAATTCATGAATTAAGGGCTACAAAAAGACAACGAAACTTTTCTTCGGATGTTCTGGTCTTGGAATCAGCAACGTCAGAAACATTGCTTCTCTTTTCAAACACATCTTGGGAGGCAAATTATACAGAGACAAAATCACCGGCCACAGAGAATATTGACTTACAGATTATCCATAGGGACTAAAACCATCCGTGCACAAGCAAAGATAAACGTTTCTCGTTTCATACGCGAACTCGAGAAATATTTCATTGAAATCTTTCCAAGCCTTACCATCTGATGGATGTTGCATTATACCTTCCGTTGAGCGTTCTACGTGCCATCTCATTGCCGCAGCGGTTTTTTTCGATTCATATAACCTTCTCAACCTGTTTGCTACACGCATATAGAACATTTTCTTGTATGGTACATATTTACGTGAAGATGGTTTTTTAGGCCGAAATCTGCTTGCACCGCAAAACTTGCATTCCAACAAGTCTTTATCATTTTTCCAAAACAACATGCAACTGTTTCTACAAACATCAGTTTTCACATGTGGCATTTAACACATTCTTTGTTTCGTTGTATGTCTCGGGAGCTTGATTATTTCCGGTAAATATTCCCACTTTGTTTTGCAAAAATGAATCCATGCAATTTTCAGCCACATTGTAGTCTGTTGTAATACTCATCAATCTTGAAGATAAAGATAAACGAGACTAACCTTCACGACAAGTTTCATATATAGGTTTTTTCGTCGAATCCAATAGGTTGAAGAATCGACGTGCATCGATGTTCGGCATCTCTTCATGCGTTTGTTCATTAACAGCTCTAGGAAAAGCATCTGACATCATTTCCACATATGGATTGATCGTTGATGCTTCATAAATAACTTCTTCATTTCACTTCTACTTGTGGATCTTGCACAATATCTCTAACACCGCAATTTTCACCGTAAAAAACCAAATTTCGTAATTTTCAATGAAATCCACCTTATAAAGATGTTTGCCAACAATTTCTTGACTTCGATACTTTATGTTTTTGTATCTTTTGCATGGACATAATTTTGTCCCGCGTTCTTGCCACAAAGGTTGCATCGATGCAAAACTCATGAATTGCTCCAATCCGTGTAAGAATTCTTGCGTAATCTCTTCGGTTATAGGATCTTTTCTTCTATACATCCATCTCTTGATCTATATATATTTCGATTTGAAGAAGACGACATTTTGGTGTAAAATATTTTTGTTATTGATGGTTTGATGCACTCTTTGGTATGATCTAAATAGTGAACAGTCCAACGGGCATCCATTGGAAATTGCAACGGATGTCCGTTGGAGGTTCACATGAATTTATTTAAACCAATGAACCTCGAAATTAACAATTTCAACGGTCATCCATTGCCAATGTTAACGGGCATCCGTTGCAATTGCCAACAGACGCCTGTTGCAATTCTTTCCCTGGATTCTAGCGGGTCGTCCAACGGATATCGCCAACCGATAAACGCCGTTACAATCCATTAAAAATCGCGACGGATTTCAACGGATATAGCAATGGAAAAAATCCGTTACAATTCCGTTGAAATTTGCAACGGATTGCAACGGAATCCGGCCCGTTGAAAATATCAACAAATCCGTTGCAATCCGTTGATAATTGCTTCCAACGGACGAATCTGTTGCCCCGTCTGTTTGAAACACCGAGTTTTTTTGTAGTGATATAATCAATTACTTCCCTCTATTTATATCCTTTAACAACAAGCCTAGTCTATAATATCTATAGTTCCATCAGGGTTATGTTTAAATTTAAAAATCTATTTACAACGTATAAAAATTTTATTAGAAGGAATACTACAAATCTACAAGTGTTATTATCAATAAGAGCTTGTAATTCTAGATTCATTGTTGCTTTCCATGATTCAAATTTAACAGCATGTGTAAAGTTCTTTGGTTCAGATATAAGTGAGATGTTTAAGGCAAAAATTTTATGATGTAGGTTTAATTTGTCATAAGCAATAAAAGAATGTATAGGATATTGTGTACTCTTAGAAGGAATAGAAGAACTATGAGTCAATTGATAGCAATGCTAATCAACAAGTGTGGTGTTTTAGTTATGTTTTAGTTCTAGTGATATTTACATATGTTTAAAAAGAATTATTGATAGAAAATTCAATTGATGATATAGTTAGGTAAATCCGAAAGAGGAATATGCAATACATACTTTGAAACAAATCTAGACAAGCTTGTGAATGTTTTATATCTTTGAAAGAAAAATGTTTCATAAAAAAATTATATTCTTAGTAATAGAAATATGATTACTTTCTAAGTCAAGGAAATAATATCCCTTAAACTAGTTGGATGCTCAAGAATACATATTTATTTGCCTAAGATGAAAATTTTTTTCGATCAACAAGAAGTCTAGAAGAATAAAATAACCAACTAAAGACTCTCGAATTAGAATAGTCAGGAGACTTGACTGTAAGAAGCTAAAAATATACTTAATTTTGAAAAAAGTGTGTTGGAGTCCTACTAATCAAATAAACAATCTGCAAAAATTCTGGTAAACTAGAGCTATATAAGAATAAAACTGTAATTCATGTGTATTATCGGTTCTCCTTCAATTTGTATATTGAAATGTTTTTTAACCATTTTATAAATGAATGAAAGATAATAGCAACATTAGATTTGTATTTTAAGAAATATATTCAAGTAGCCCTAGGATGATCATCTACAATGGTTAAGAAGTACCTAAATCATTAACAAATTCAATACGGAAAGGATCCCACATATCCAAATGAACTAAATCAAAACAATTATCAGATCAATGATTATGAGAAATATATGGTAAACGTCTCTATTTGGTTTGTGGATTAAAAAAGCAATGTGAACAATAATATTTTTTAGGAATACAAATGAAAGATGCATTAGATAAAATCTTGATCTTACTATGCTGCGGACCACCCTTTCCAATCTTCAATACCCAAGAAATGTCATGCATTAAACAATTAGATGATGTGAATGTCACAAAAATAGTAGCATTTGAAGTTAAGACACTTGTGCTAATAATATTGAATTGAAAAGAAGGCACATATAGAACATATTTTAACTGTAAATTTGAAGAAATATTGATTGTGCCTATATGAGAAACATAAAGAATTGATCCAGTGGTAAAGTGAGAGTTATGTTTGAAACATGAGAGAATTCAAAAAATAATGAAATATTGTTGCAAAGCTCCTTTATCTAAAATCCAAGATGAATTACAAATAAGATAATAAAAACTTAAGAAAGTAGAAACAAAATGAGAATATGGAAATTACTAATCTGTGGAGCAAAATTATCCTCCAAAACAGGTCCACACTAAATTGAAACGAGTGAACTAGAAGTAATGATAGAAGGTGTACTATCATGCAACATATTAAGTTGTGAAACAACCTATCCTAACTGGGACTGAGTAAGAAACCTAGGCATATGAGTATAGAGTTGAGGGAATGGAGAATTATTTTGATAAAAAGAGAGATAGTAGTCCTGAATAGAATTCTTTAGGAGTCATATAACCATAAAGGAATCCATGTAATTTGTAGACTAAAAGACTAAAAAAAACTGGATTGTAACTTTTAGATTTGAAAGAATGATAAGGTGGTGAAATAGAAAGGGTATGGTGGTAGACTAAAAAACTAAATCAGAAGGATGTGGAAGATGGCATCTTTATTGTTTATCTTGTATAATAAGATTGAAAGCTCTAGAGATTGGAGGTAAGAGATCCATTAAACAGATTTGATAGCGAACCAAAACAAAAGTGTCATTTAACCCCAACAGAAATTTTAACAAATACTTTCTATATTCTCTTGTGCTAATTGATCATCTAAATTGCTCTCACATTTTGAACAAGAAAGAAAGAGGTTCCTTCAAACTCTTGTTCTATACCAAATATCTTATACATTTTACTCTAATTAAAGTGTTCTTGAAGATTCTACCAAATATCAAAATTCGGTTTCATGTGAACTATATTGTCTCTGATTTCTTTAGAGAGAGTTTATTATCCAAGAGCTCACGATGTCATTACATCGATTCCAAATGTCGAAATGAGTAGCATCAATTGAAGGTTCAGGTAACTTACTTGCGACAAAACTAAGTCATGGAGCAATGTCAACTAGTGTAGTTTAGCTCAACTGTGAGCTTCTCTGTGGCTAAAAGCACGCAACTATTATCATTTGTATGTAAGAAAATAGGACGAAATTAGGCTTCATCACCATAAAGAAGATGAAACGAACAAACAACAAAATTTAAAAAAAAAACGAAAGTATATAAAGGTCGAAAACAAAGAATCAGAAGGTGATTTAAGAAAGGATTGAAGAAATCGCGAGAGATCAAAGAGTTCGTGGTTCTAATACTATATTAGAATTTAGAAAATTTTGGTTTCTCGAATTTCAACGGAAAGAAAAAAAATAATCTCCTTATATATAAACCAAATGAATAAAAGAAAAAATATATAAACTCAACCTTTATTTTTTTTAATATTCAAACAAGGTGAGTCTTACAATACCATTTTTTTATATAAACCTCGACAAACATAGATATTTCTATGAGATTTGATGTTGAGGTGAGATAAATATTTTGTCATTAACTCGCAAGGTTAATTAATTTATCTTAGATTAAAGTTTAATGTTTTAAAATCTAAATTCTTATTTTGTGTGTATTTTGAAATTATAAAATGATATCTATGAAAAATTTTACAAATGATGGTTTTAATCCATATACAAAATAAAAAAGATGGATTAATAATATAACCAAGCTAATCAATGATAAATAAAAACGTTACATACTAAGGTATGAGTTCTAAAAACACGTAACTTCAGATATAAATTTTTTCCTTTACATTATTCACTTCAAAATTTTCAACAACAAATATAGCTATTGTTATTTTTTTTATATAAATTTTAGAAAGAAAATATTTGTTGATGAATAATAAACTTCAGACATGTTAAATATATACTGGTTTTTGACGTTACACTACAAAAAGCCACTAGCAAAAGACATAGTTTAGCTCTCCGAAGAAATTCGACTGCTTAAAGACAGATTGATCTGCTGTGTTAATCAATATATCACCAACTTAATAATAACTCCAACTCGATAATTAGCTCCAGTGTTTAAAATATATTGGAGTAAATTACTTGATATATAGGTCAGTCGTATACGTATCGTTTGAACTCGTCATTACATATAAATTATTAGATGGATTTAATTTAATTTGGTAACGAAATTAATAGATAAAGTATTAGTTTTTTTCGTTTGTTTGTATGTCGACGCGGTATGTGAAACCATCACCTACGTGATGAGCCCACAAGGATATGAAAACCACCGATTTCTTTGAATTCTTCCTTTGACGTGTAAAATAAGCATAAATAATTTATACATACACATGATTCAATAATTTAAATTACACAATTAATGAGAAAATAATTTCACATAAAGGACTTCGTGATTGTTATGTATTTACATCTTTCTAATTTAAAAAATAATTTACCCAAGTCATCCTATAATTAAATCACACATGTAACCATGCTAAAACACAAAATATATTATTTATTTATATTCAAAGACATTTAATAGTCCTATATACACATTACAAATTTATCAAATATTTTGAATCTCTAAAATTTAGAAATATTAACAAATTTCAAATGTCTCTAAAAACCTAAAATCTCAAAAATATTAGCATAACTTCTAATATTCCTCAATTTAGATCGTCTGAACTGTAAAATTCTAATTTGGAAAAATATCGAACTCTTTATTTCTCGAACGTAAACTTAGAAGGAGAGTCGGATTAGTCGGAGAGAACTCGTTGGAGAACTGATGTTCATATTAGTCAAATATTTTATCATACGATTCGGTATGCAACAATAACTCATCAATTATGATTGAGTCAGACTCCTCAGGTGGAGCTAGAGTATTATGTCTCATAGAGCCGGCATAGAACATTGAAAGATAAGTTTCATCATAATTCACCCACACTTTAAATCTCATAAAAGTTATTTATTCAATCGTTATAATCATCAACTATATACTAAATCGTAAGTTATTTTATCTTTATATCTAAACATGAGATTATCATTAATTCATTCGAATGATTTTATATATATATATATATATATCTAAACATAGAGTCGTGTTTGATATGTTGTATAACATAAAAAAGGTTAAACTGCCAAAAAATAAATCACCATATATTTCTTCTTAATAATTGTGTTGTCTTCACCATCATCATAACTGATAATCACGTTAGCCCCAACTAACTAGATCTCAAATTCTACAAAAGGTATTAAACTGGACTATCATGCTAAAATACATGTATTTCCTTATTTATTTTTAGAGATTTTTAATAGTCTTATATACACATTATAATTCAATCAAATATTTTTAACATTCATATAATCTAAAAATATAAACAAAATTCCAAATACCGCTAAAATATTAACAACATAAAATTCTCAAAGATATTGACATCTCTTTTAATAAACCATTAAAAACATTGATGAATTCATGTTGTGATTTGAAGGATATAAGATTTATGTTCAAGATTGAAATTTTTATATAGTTCAAAATATCTATAAATTCCATGTTAAATTAAAAAAAATAAAGCGCGTGTGTGTATTATCTTTGACGAATATTAACAAATGAATTCCATTTCTACAAGCCACAAAACGAATTATTATTGGTGACATCATCCAATAGGTTCCAATTGCACTAATAATTAAGTGTGTATATATATAATGTGTGTATATACGTATATAATTTATATATGCGTACCACCAATCACTAGTCTGACTATTCAACCTTACAGTTTAATTAAACAGTGCATATGTCAGTTTTTTTAAAGACCTTCGACATTATTATTTTATTTCAAGTTTACCATGAAGGAAAAAATGCAAAACCCAATTTAACCAAGGAAAATGAGTATATCAATTCTAGAAATCTATGATTTATAAAATTATTTGAAAATTTTATTTCATATATAATAAATTTTAATTTCAAAACGTTTTATGGATAATAACACGAATTATTGAGTCCAGACGACATAAATTCCCACGATGTTGGGAAACTAATAAATGACACAGTACACCCAAAGATCTAAGTCACTTAAACATTGTGGGACATTATTATATCCGGACACACACACACACGTATATATATACATTGTTATACTATATATTTTTGTTGGAAAAAAATAGAAATATTTGTAATTAATTATGTGTAATCAATTCCGTACAAAGGTACGATATGGAAACGTGGCCGTGCATGATTATCATTTTGATTACGTAACGAGATAAGATAACATTTTTACTCGAAAAAATTATCGACCGGCCAAATATTAATCAAATAATGATTCTATTGAATTTGATGTGATATGCCTCTGTACGAGCTTTGTACGATCTCCCAATCAATAATTATAATATATGTAGTATTGAGTTTTAAAAATTTATCTGTTTTTAATTGAATTGAGTTATATTATAGTTTATAACAATTTGGGTTTATGGAAATAATAAATCTATTGAATTTAAATTATTATTTTTTGAAAAAATATTATTATTATTATTATTATTAAGAATATTTTATACTATTAAACGATTTTTCATTACAATAGTTGATAAAAAACAATCCAAATATAGAATTACGAAACGGGTCTTACGAAGGAGTTTTCGGTTCGAACCTGCATAAAACCCGTCAAAAATAGATTCGAGTTAAGTCGACACGAATTTGAATAGCTCAAAATCTTAGGCTCACGACTCGATCTATCGAATTTTGGTGGGCTTGGACTCGATTATGGATTGAAAATTTTCATCATCGGTATGAAATTTATCACCGTCGTCATCTATACATTCAGAAGTTAAAATTGGTATACAAATGTTATCATCGTTCATTAAAAATCTACAAATATACAAGAATTACTTAAATAATAGAATATTGAGCCTATAATCTACAAACAATACTAAACTTTAATATGCATCTATTCACCAATTTTGCAAACTACACTACATTTGACCTACTTGTAAATTTGCGAAGAGACCACAAAAGGTAACACATTTGAACCTACACTACACTACATATGATATGAGCAGAGATTGCAAAGGAGACACATATTCAAAGTTCAAACATACACTATACTAAAACAAAAGTTCCAACCTACACCACAAACCAACATCTGAAGAGTGAAAAGAAACATACACACACTTGAGGTCAATGGAAATGTTCAGACGAACAGGTGAATGGCAGTTGAACGACATAAAAGAATAAACGAACGGTGGGTAGAGATGTCAATGGGTTGGGTTGTACCAAACCCATTAAAATAGAATGGATTTTATATAAGATAATTGGATTGAGTTCAATCTGATCCATTTATAATAGGTCATACAGGTCGGGTTAAACGGGTTAAAGGAATTTATTCATATAAATAAAATTTTTTATATATATTTTTATCATTTAACATTTATAATATATATGTTTATAATATTAGATATTATAATTAATATTTTAATATTCAAAACAATAATTTATGAAAATAAAATTCGTGATATATATAAAATGCATATGATATATTCACCAATTTTTCATCTTAACATATCAATAGCTAAAACTAGGACTGAGCAAAGTATTCGAAGTATTTGTATTCGAACCGAAAATTTGAATATTCGCTTATCCAAATACCAATATACAAATATTAGAAATAAGATATTCACTACTAAAAAAACATGTAAATATCAACGGATGGATTAACGGATCCGTCCGTTGAAATATTTACCAACGGATTCCAAAGGATCCGTCCGTTGAAATTTGTACCACCGGATCCCAACGGATAATTTCGTTGAACTGTTTACCAATGGATTCCAATGGATATATCCGTTGAAAATATTTACCAACACATTCTATGGTGAACCGTTGAAAATCCTTAAATTTATCAACGAATGCCGTTGATAAATATTTTCAACGGGCATCCCTTGAAAATAAGTGATGCCATTTGAAAAAAATCATAATTACAAAAGTATGCACCTAACCATTTTACTTTTTTTTCAACGGATGCCCCTTGGAAAAAATCATAATTACAAAATTCTGCACCTAAATCATAATTACAAAAATTTCAACGGATGGATTCGTCTTCATGTTTTCAACGGGCATCCGTTGGAAATTTGAACGGATACCCCTTGAGAAATTGAAAGGTTACGATTTGATATTCTTTGATTGAACATCTATTTCAATGGACATCCATTGAAAGTTCCAACGGATGACCGTTGAAATTTCCAACGGATGTCCGTTGAAATTTCCAACGGATGTCCGTTGAAATTTTGGGTATTTAAGATGTTGAAACAACTCATTTTTAACATATTCAACAAAACCTCTCAAATCCTATCAAAAGCTCTCCCAAAAAATTTAAACACAATACACTATGATGATTGAACGATTCACCGGGTATAAAAGATAGTTGCCTAGTTTTGATAGAACTCCATCATCATCCGGTTATAAAAGATAGTTGCCTAATTTTGATGGAACTCCACCATCATTTATTTTCGTATATGGGATAAAAGAAGAAGAATACAAAGTTTTAGATGATTTATATGATATATTATTTTATTTGTAATATTTGTTTTAAATATTAAATTAAATTTTTTACATATTTTGAATTTATATATTAAATTTAATATTTATTAAAAATTATTTTTTAAAATTCGTTATAAAATCATCAGATGTCGTTTGATTATACAATCATAACATCAACGGGCATCCGTGATATATTTAAAACTTATGCTCAAAACTACCAACTGGCATCCGTTGGCAATTTCCAATTTTCCCGCTAACTCTTTCAATATTCCAACAGGTATTTGCTGAAATATTCAACGGACATCCGTTAAAATTTCCAACGGATGCTCATTGGAAATATCCGTTGGAAATTTATCAACGGATCTTGTTCGTTGAAACTCTGTTGAAAATTGCAATGGATGCATATTTTCAACGATCGATTACCAACGGTCAAGAATCTGTTGGAAATGTCTTATTTCAACAGAAAAATTACTATTTCCAATGGATTTGTCCGTTGAAAATGACATATTTTTTTGTAGTGATTCGACAAATACAAATACAAATAGTCGACTCAATTATCCGAACTAGTCGTATCCGTAAATACTAAATAGAAAATTTAGTTAACATATAAATACATATATAGCAAAATTGATTTTAATGATCAAATTGGAAATAAAAATATTCTTAATCTTATTTAAACACTTATTATATAAATATATAGACAAATATGTAATATATTTATGATTGTAGAACTAAAATATCAAGTACTTTAAACTAACTAATATTGTTGAAGATTTAATTTATGTCAAGATTGTTCTAATCCAAATGAGTTGGATAATGTTATCGAGATATTACAATATATGAAAAAAAGAACTCACTAAATATATAAATTCTTTTGTGGTTTTTATTTTAGTGTATAATCTAACAATTTGTTTCATTATTTAGGTGAATTGAGGATATTCGTAGAATCATTGTCGAAACTAAATTTAAATGAATGATATGGAGATGAATGTGAAGCTTCGGTGTTTTGTTTTATTTATATTATGTATTTTTGCATCTTTGTGCGCTTTGAATTTTACTTTTAGATTATATTTGATGATTATCGGGTTTTATTAAAATTGTTTATATATATATACGTTAAAAAAATATAGGTTTGGATACAGATATTCGTATATACGACAAATATCTATATATCCAACAAAAATTTGTATTTACAAATATCCGAATTTACAAATAAAAATACAAATACAAACAATAAATTTGGACATTCATCGAATACAAATACAAATAGTCAGAAATTCGCAAATACTCATTATTTTCCTATCCCTAGATAAAATGATAATTCGTGAATATAAAACTTTTAACAAACAATACGAGAAATTATTAATTTAGGGACAAAAGTTTTGATCCGTCTCTAAATTCTAGATGTATTTTAACCCATTCGTAATTTCCAAACGGACTTCATTCATTCCCTTTTTCTGTACGTATTAAAGACTCCTATCAATCCGTTCCTAATTTCCAGACGGATTAGGACGAATTTTACAAATTTTTTTTATTTTTTATTTATTTTTATTCGTTTTATATTATTTATATTTAAAAATAGTTATGGACGACCGGAAAAATCTATTCGGAATTAGAAAGGAATTGCCGTCCGGAAATTTTTTACAAAAAATAAATTTTTAACAGAAATTTTTTTAGGGAAATTATTTTTTTGTACAAAAATTTCTGAATAGATAATAATATCTATCTAGAAATTTTTTTACAAAAAAATAAAAATAAAAAAATTAGAGAAGGCGACGACGACGACGACGAGAGAGGAGGAGGTGACGACGGCGGCGAGAGAGGAGTTTCTACTTTTCTTTTAAAATTTTTTAATTTGTTAATTTTTTTCAATTTTCGGAAAAAATTTTCGGACGGAACTATTCGTCCATGACTCTTTTTTAAAAAAATTATTAAAACAAAAAATAAAAATA
This sequence comes from Gynandropsis gynandra, assembly GCA_036759665.1. Lineage (NCBI taxonomy): Eukaryota > Viridiplantae > Streptophyta > Magnoliopsida > Brassicales > Cleomaceae > Gynandropsis > Gynandropsis gynandra. Next base: position 35,341,589 of record CM071866.1, on the reverse strand, counting down.
TTAAAAATAGAATATATTTTAATTCAAATAAAAATATATTAAATATTTGACCGACCGGAGAAAAAGCGAGCGATCATATAGAAGAAGCGAGCGAATTGAAACGGTGAAGGGTGAGTGTGAGGCCCGTACGGCCGAGGAAGAAAATGTGTATAGACGCACATATATGTATATATAATACTTTATTATATTATAGTTATGAAAGAAAATAAAAGATAAGGGGTAGCCGCACGGATTAGCAAAAACAAAAAAAAAGGAAAAAAAGAGAAGAAAAAGAGGGAGATGAGAGGAGAAGCATATCCAATTTTTCATAGTATTCTTCGTGGATGAATTCTTATCGAGATAATGGTAAATCTCTAATAATATTTTGTGATTGTTTCCTTAGTTCGAAGATTTATATTATAGAAGAACAAAATTTATATTCCTAACGACCTCAGTTCTTTACAAAAGGACAAAATTTATTTAGAGGTAAATAATAAGATTATTGTTTGTAATCTTTAATTAAATAAAACATTTTCTAATGATTCTAACTTTAACGTGTTTTATTTTGTAGTCTGTTAGACCGTATAAGGGGCGTCTATACGTTCTCGGTTCGCTTCAAAAGGATATCATTGAGGATTCCATGACGGTACTCCCGTAGTTCATGAGAGTTACACGCAAGAACGTCGTATCGAGTATTTCGAAACCACACTTCAAACAACACAAGATGCTCTTCATGGAACGCAAGATGCTCTTCAGATAACACAATCGGAGCTTCGAGACACTCGAGCAAAGAGGCATCACATGGAAAGCATTATTGAATTGCTAACCGACCGAGCCTATCAACCACCAGAACCGACAAGGGAAACAACGTTAGACAAGACCCGATAATCGACTCTGATACATCCCATACACGAGGTGTTGGAGATCACAAGAATGAAGACGACACAACTAATTTAAATGATTTGTAATAGATTATGTTTATAATTTCTATAAACTTTTTTTAATTAATTCTATTTAAATTTTTATTTTTTTTTAATTTTATTTTTTTTTTCATCAAGGTTTCATCAGATGTCCGTAGATATTTTTCGAAAAGTTCAACAAGCATCTGTTAGAATGCAAAAATTCTCGCCTTTTATTGACAACAGATATCCGTTGAGAGTTCTCACCATTTTTACCAACGAGTATCCGTTGAAAGCTTTTTAATTCTCGTCGTTTTATATTTCCACGGTTGTGCAACAAATATCCATTACAAACGTTCAACTGACATCCGTTGGACTGTTTGTAATGGGCATCCGTCGCCATTGTCCAACAGATATATCCGTTACACTCCCATTGAAAGATATCAATGGATATTAGCCATTGCAAATCACAACGGATACAGATTTTTTTCAACGATCGATTCTCAATGGATCAAAATCTATTGAAATCCATTGGGAATCATCATTTTCAACGGAAATATAACCATTTACAACGGATATATCTATTGTAAATGGTCTTTTTTTGTAGTGAAAACAATTTAGACTCGCCTATGGTAGACACACCAAGGTACCCATGTCATCGTTGTAGATGTGAGCATGTTGGGACATGCCAACTATTTGATAGGCCTATCCTAGGAGAGTAGAATGCTCCTGATGTGGAAGTTTAGAGTAGGGGTGGGCATTTCGGATTATCCGGACCGACCCAACCCGAAAAACCCAACCCGTGAGATAAACGGATTTTGTAAAAAACCTATATGGGTTTAAAATCTAAAACCCATATGGGTTCGGGTCGGTCCGGGTTGGGTTCGGAAGAACCCGAGGAACCCAAAAGAAAAAACCCTAACCCTCCTAAATTAACCTAACCGTGAGTACATTGTATTTTTTAATTTTTTGTATGTTAAATTTGGAACCCGAATTACCCGTTTAAACCCGAATGACCCGTTTAAACCCGAATTACCCGTTTAAAACCCGAATTACCCATTAAACCCGAATGATCCATACTTACATAACCAAAACCCGAAGAACCCGAGGAACCCGAAATAACCCAAATACAATTCGTGATTTCCCCCAGTAAGTGGGAGGAGCTATAAGGCGAGGACAATTAGACAAATTTTTCTGCTATGAAAGTATGGATCATTTTCAAAAGGATTGCCCGATGCTACCACAATCACCACAACCACTAGCGGGTCTAATGCCACAGGTTAGAGCAATAAAAGCATGAAGAGTATGCATCGAAATGCAAGGCTACTATGGGTATATGCCATTGGAGGTTACGAGAACGAACGTGACAACCTATCACCGGTATGTTAATTTTTTTAATATGTTATGTGTGTATGACTTATATATAATAAATTGTCTATGTCGAGGTGAGTTCCGTGAGAGAATAGAGAAGTAGATTCTTTAAAATATTCGATTATATAGGATCTGTAATCGTTGAAGGTCTATCTACTCATGTGTTATTTGACACCGGTGCGACACCTAGTTTTGTGAGTCCATTGATGGCTAATAAATTAGTTGTTCAACCTGAGGATATAACAAGTATTGTCCGAGTGCATACTTCCGGAGGTAAGATTTTAAAATCCCAAGGGGTTGTCAAAGAGGTGCATGTGGTGATAGAAGGAGAAAAACTAGCTGCAGAGTTTATCATTATTCTGATGGAATGCTAGGATGTGATCCTTAGAATGGATCGGTTGTCAAGATATCGAGCTATGATGGATTGTCGTCGCGATCAAGTACCTTTCCGGAAAAGCGACAAGGAGATTAATTATCAAGGAATCAGATCGGGTCAAGGGATTCACATCATCTCAGCATTGCATATGGAACGATTACTAGATCAAGGGTGTGATTTATATCTCGTTGTCATATCGGTAGAATAAGTGGATCCATCTGTACAAGTCGAGGAGATTCCTATAACGCGAGAATTTATAGATATATTCAAAGAGCTGCAAGGCTTACCACCAAAGTGAGTAGATCCATTTGATATTGAGCTAGAACCAGGTACTGCTCCAATATAAAAGTCTCCATATCGAATGCCACTAGCAGAAATGGCAGAGTCGAGGAAACAATTAGATGAGCTACTTGGGAAAGGTTTTGTACGACCAAGTACATCATAATGGGATACACTAGTCCTGATTGTAAAGAAGAAAGATGTAAGTTTCAGAATGTGCATTGATTATAAGGCTCTGAATAGAGTCACTTTAAAAATTCGTTACTCGCTACAAACCGATGAGTTATTAGACCGGTTAAGAGGTGCGACTTGGTTCTCAAAGATAGATTTAGCATCAGGATATCATCAGATTCCAATTGCAGAAGGAGACATTAGGAAGACTGTATTGCGGTTATGCCATTTAGTTTAACTAATGCCCCTGCTACATTCATGAAGCTAATGAACAATGTGTTTTAGGACTACTTGGATCATTTCGTTATTGTGTTTATCGATGACATTTTGGTCTACTCCAAGAGCCTAGAGGAACACGAGGAACATCTACGCTTAGTGTTAGAACATCTCAGAGAACAACGATTTTTTACGAAGTTGAAAAAATATAGTTTATGAAAGATACGTGTGGGATTTTTGGGACATATCGTATCAGAGAAAGGAGTTATCGTTGATCCTGAGAAGGTGTCAGCGATTGTAAGTTAGAAACAACCGAAAAATGCATCAGAGATAAGGAGCTTTCTAGGGTTAGCAGGGTATTATCGACGTTTTGTTATGATTTTTGCTAGTCTAGCGAAGCTAATGACGAGATTTACGGTAAAAGATATACCTTTTGTTTGGAATGAAGATTATGAGGAGTCATTCAAATAACTAAAAGAGAATCTAACAGAATCCCCAGTGTTAGCCTTATCACAACCACTGATTCCATACATAGTTAACACAGATGCATCAAGGACGGGATTAGGATGTGTACTTGTGCAGAGAGATAACATGATTGCTTATGCATTAAGGCAGTTACGTATGCATGAGGAGAATGATCCGACTCATGATTTAGAGATGGCATTTGTTGTCTTCGCATTAAATATTTATAGGGCATATCTTTGTGGGGAGAAGGTACAGATTTTTACAGATCACAAAAGTCTAAAGTACATATTCACGCAGCCAGAGTTGAATTTGCATTAAAGAATGTGGATGGAGTTTGGCATAGACTATGATGGGGACATCACGTACCATCCTAGGAAAGCAAATGTTCTTGCAGATGTGTTGAGGCACAAGAAAGTTGAGGTTTTGGCTATGCAAGAATTCAATGATTTGATTAGCTAGATAAGTGCTTTGAGACTAGAGGCCATACAGATTGAGTCCGAGAGTATCAGGTTGCATGTCGTAAATCAGGTTGATTTATTGAGTATAATTTGTACACCACAATTATCCGATGAGAGCTTGCAGAAGATTCATAATAATTAGCAAGACCTGAGGTACAAGTCGTATCAGATCAGGGAAGACGGTCTGATGATGATTAGTGGTCGCGTTTGTGTTCTAAAGGATCTAAAGATCAAAGAAGAGATTCTAAGCCAAGCTCACTAATCTAGTTTTCGATTCATTTGGGATCGACGAAGATGTATCGAGATGTTCGCTAGCTTTATCAATGACTAGGGATGAAGAAGGATATCGCTCAATGGGTAGCAAAATATCCAACGTGTCAATTAATCAAAGCAGAGCAACAAATACCAAGCGAGAAATCGCAAAGTCTACCAATTCCCAAATGAAATGAGACCATATTACCATGGATTTCGTGAAGGGCTTTGAAGGACGCAAAGTGGCAATGATGCCATTTGGGTGGTTGTGAATCGGTTAACTAAATCGACTCATTTCATTTCGATAAAGAATACTTTTGATGTGAATCAGCTAGTAAGGATATATGTTGCACAAATTGTGAAGTTGTATGGGGTTCCGTCAAGAATTATGTCAGATCGAGATGGAAGATTCACCTCATGTCTTTGGCAGGCATTTCAAAAAAGTTAGGAACCAAATTACATATCATCCACAGACAGACAAACAATCTGAGAGAACTATAAGGACACTTGAGGACTTATTACGAGCATGTGTGATAACACTGAAAGTGTACCAATATTAGGATAGATTTTAGCATCATTTTCGTATGTATCTTATATAGAGATGTACAATTCCGATATGATTATGCGGTTCACACACCCGTTTTGTTGGTTTTCAGGTTTTTAGGCGACAAGGCCTAAATGAGCATGAAATGAAGGATTCCTGTTCAAAACCACCTGAATTGAAGACATATCTACTCAGAGTCAAGATCGAGCTTTAGAACCCAAAGGAACACCCGAGCAACGAGCGGAAAAGAGAAATTTCAAGGAGACAAGGGTGCCCGGTCGGGCACTATTCATCCACCCGCTCGGGTAAAACTTACGGGGTTTTATCTGCACACCCAGCACGACCCGGGCACAAAGGCAAAGTGGTCGGGTAGTCTTACCCGATCGGGCGAAAGAAGTATACTCGCTCGGGCATTGATCCATCCAGTTTGCCCCGAAAGCTTACACTCGGGCTGCTCAACCAGGCGATCGGGTGATGTCCACCCGATCGGGCACTATGAAGCAACACGACCGGGCGAGCCTCAGCACGACCGGGTAACACCTGTGCCCGAGCGGGCCGTGTAATCCGCAACAACCTAGATCTAACTTTCAACGAGCGGATTTAAGAAACAGAATAGATCTAGGGCAAAGGGGGGCGACGAACAGGGCAAGGAAAGGCTGGAAAAACATCTGGGAAGGCTCGGGAGGCATCGGAGAAGAAGAGAAGCATCAATCCTTGCAACGGTAACACGATAGGGAAGGTCGAGGCATCGAATTCCTTAGAGTCTATCATGTATAGGATTATGTTATCTTTGTTTTCTATTTTCTCCATGAGTGAGTAGAGTCCGTACTGCGGGTAGGGATATCGGATTTGTATTGTATGAACAATGATTTGTGTTAATGCTTAGTTTTATTAATTTATTCTTTATTTACGGTTCTACACTTAGCATTATCATTCCTACGCTAGTGCTGACCGCTCAGCGACATAGGATCTCAGACTTTGTTGGAAGGTTAAAGAATGAATCCGGACCTGTTAAGTTGTAGGTTAAGATTGACTAATGAGAATCTGACCGGTCGGTTAGTCATCTTAGGGATAATGATTGCGCACGTAATGCTGCCATGGTACGGGTTAATCACTGCTGGAAGGTAGGGTTGCACGTATCCATGGTTAGGAGGTTTAGGCTCGGAAGAATCACTCCTCACCTTACGGCATGAATTTTCCGTTGTCAAGAATAGTTGATAGATCTATGATCCTTAGTCGTTTCATCTATACAATTCCCGGTATCCCGTACACCCGTAGTGTTCACCATATCTGACTTTATCCCCAACCTAGTTTCGTTTGTCACCACTTAGGTTAGTTTAGAAATTTAGGATCACATCCCTTTCTATCCTTTTCTATCTTAGTTTAGTTTTATTCTTAATTTAGCTGCTTTAGTCCCTAGAGATCGACCCTGGTAGTACGCGATCCGTATACTTGCGGTGAAGTGGTCTAGGAATAATTAAACTCGTGTTCATAGACACGCCAATGTGCGTTAGAGTGGCCATGTAGTTGGGAGAATCATTTAGCGCTTGTTGAGTTTGTATACATAATAACTATCATGCTAGCATTAGGATGCCACCATATGAAGCATTATATGGGCGACCATGTCGTACACCCTTGTGGTGGACTGAAGTGGGGGGAGATCTACTTTCGGAGTAGAGATTTTTGGGGAGACCATGGCAAAGATAAGAATTGTTAAAATGAAAATGAAGACGGCTTAAGATTGTCAGAAGAGTTATGCTAATCCAAAAAGAAAGGATGTTGAATTTAACATCAGAGATAGGGTATATTTCCGGGTTCAAGCGAGGCGAGGGAGATCAAGTGGCAGCCGAGGGAACAAGCTATCACCACGGTTCACGGGGCCATTTAAAGTCATTAAGCTAATTGAAATAATGGCCTATCGATTTGAGCTTCCCTTATCTTTAGAAGGAATACATGATATGTTTCATGTATCATTGTTGTGTAAGTGTTTATCAGTACTAGATAAAAGACTTGTAGAGCCACCAAAAACCTTGAGAAAAGACTTAAAATATCAAAACAACCGATACACATTATGGACCACCAAGTGAAATAGTTGAGGCGTAAGCAAATTCCGATGATAAAGGTTCTGTGGGAACATCATGGCGTTGGAGGAGCAACATGAGAATTAGAGGGGAATATGAGACATGAGTATCCCGAGTTGTTTGAAGATGAGTTGTTTGGTTCTTCTATTCATTGAATACAAATGTTGCCATAAAAATTAGAGATATAGAATTCGAGGACGAATTTCGTTGTAGTATGGGAGAATTGTGAGGCCCGTACGACCCAAGAAGAAAATGTGTATATATGCACATATATGTATATATATAATACTTAATTATATTAGGGTTATGAAAGAAAAAAAAGGATAAGGGACAATCGCACGAATAAGCAAAAACAAAAAGAAAAAGAGAGGGAAAAAAAAAGAGAAGAGAAAAGAGGGAGAGGTGAGAAATTTGAGAAGTATATCCAAAATTTCATTGTGTTCTTCGTGGGTGAATTCTTATCGAGATAAGGGTAAATCTCTAAAAATATTTTTGTGATTGTTTTCTTAAATCGAAGATTTATATTACAAAAATTGATTAATTGAATGTATCTATAATAGGGAAAAATTGTTTGGTGTTGTTGTTAGCGATATTATCAAGAACTGTCAAGTCATCGGAGAAGCTAAGGTGATGATTTTCTCCATCCTAATTTCGTAGTTGTTGTTGATTTATGGAAGATATTCTACTTTTAAAACGAGGCATGATCACAATAGGATTTATAGAATCATAATGGAAAAAATGAGACGTTACAAATGAAATTTGATTAAACCTTAGATTTTTCGTATGAAAAATGATGACAAGTATATGATTTGTATAAGTGACTAGAGATGATCTAGAGAATTGACGTTCGATTAAGTGTTGGGGTCGAAGAACATCAATATTTTGGTTCGATGTTAAAGCCAAGTGAACATCTTGTTAGTGTGCTTGATCGAGTGATTTCACACTCGAACCTTCGGAAGAAGACGTGTGCGAGCGTGTCAGTGAGAGTTGTCACGTGAGTAGTATTGGGTCAACGACGTCAGTATTACGACACTTAGATCTGGGCCGACGTCATACCGTGTTGGGGTTGTGGTAACCTTTCGAGTGACGGAGCGTCGAGTTAGTTAGATCAATGGATCTGCCATCTTCGTACCATGTTTCGGGTTATGGTAACCTTTCGAACGACGAAGCGTTGTATTGTATTAATGGATGAGGTACGTTGTGACCTTGCGAGATCTTCAGTGTGCTGCGGTCCTTTGGACTTTGCGAGTGTATGCCCTTGCTAGAGTTGTGTGGACTCTGTGTGTTATGATCCGGTGTGGTACTAGTCTTAGATTTTGGATACTCAGTCGGGTTGGGTAGAGTTGCCTGTATGTCTTTAGTTTAGACTTTGGATAGATCATTATTTTATATTATTTAGTTTAGAGTATGAGAATACGTGGCACAACGTACGTACACATATTGATATCACTGACTGCGTATTTCGTACTCATTATATTTTTTGGGTTGTCGTGGATGGTTATGATATGGTGAGAAAAAAGAGCAATGAGGTTGATGAGTAATATGATAACTCACAGCAGACTGATGGGAGATGCGTGCAAGAGGTATCGATGATTTTTATTTTGCATTTCATATTTATTTTATTTATTTATCATGGCTATGATCTTTACGTATTTTATTTGCTATATGGTCCGAACCATTTTTATTTCGGAATAAATCATTTATTTTGTTTGCGTTTGAGTAGTGACATATATGGCTACCTCTTGGAGGTGATGGTGGATACTCCTAATCCCGAGGTAGTTCCGGGATGGGAGTGTTACAGTGAGTGTGTGAACGATGATAGAGATATAAAGATATGAGCTAATGGGTTTTATGACTAAAATCCATTAAAATTAATCTAATTGGGTTTCACACTCAATCAACCATATAATTTTATTCTCATTTAACAAAGACCCATATATATTTTAAATGGGTTTGGTTGGATTAACCCATTAAACCCACCCCAAATTAACATCACTAATGGTGGGCGATCGACTGGCAAACGGTTGTGGATCGACGGACAAACGACGTTGTGGTAGAAATGTCGAACGACTTTATAAGGTAAGGAGAATGATAAACCAAGTCACCACGGTAAGACAAATTTACACTGATTTTCAAAGACCCATAGGCTTGGCCTAAAGCCCGTTGAGATAGCCCAAACTTCAAACAGATGCAGAAAAACCCGACCCAAATGCGGGGTTGCAAACATGCTTAAAAACTTATATCTAGATCTTTATCGGGCGACATTCGGGCCGATTCGCCTACGGAACTCCATAATGGCAAGCCTACCCAAATGTTGATGTGAAAACAATTGTAGTTTTCCAAATGTAAAATTAAATGAGCCGAAAACTACACTTATTTGATAATGGGCTACGATTATTTAATTGAGCTAGGAGCTATTGTTTATAACTGTATGAAAGTCATATAGGATTGGTTTGAGACTATTCTACCATTTTAGATCGGGGTGGCGCACATTAGGGGGTCCCTACTCCAAACTATTGGTATTCTTAGGCATAGAGACCAAAAAAACCAAAAAAAAATCAAATGAGAAATCCATATGCGTATACAATCGGGGGGAGAGAGAGAGAGGAGGGCACCGCGGGGTTCGGCGGGGAGCGGCCTTCGGCGGTCGATCCAGCTGGTCGGAGAGGGAGGCGCGAGGAGGGTGAGCGTGAGAGTGGGAGGCGCCGCGGGGAGGGTGAGCAAGAGAGCCGGTCGGAGAGGGAAGCGCCGCGAGGAGGGTGGGCAACAGAGAGGAGTCGCGCGAGGAGGGTGGGCAACAGAGAGGCGCCGCGCGAGGAAGGTGAGCAACAGAGAGAGAGGCGTCGCGCGAGGGTCCGACGGATGGGAGGGAAGCGCGTGAGGAGGGTGAGAAACATGGAGCAAGAGATTCCGACGGGATGGGAGGGAGGCGCAGGAGGAAGGTGCAAGAGAGAATAGGGGAGGCAAAATTAGGGTTAGAGTATGTAAAATTAGGGTTAGAGGGTATTTAGGTAATAAACAATAAAAATAGGGGTATATTTGTAATTTTTGCGGGTACCCGCGGGTACCCGTTTATGAAACTAAATTACCCGTCCCGAACCCGAATCCGCGGATATTGAAACAAAATTACCCGAACCCGAACCCGAACCCGCGGGTACGAGTAATTTTTTGCGGGTTCGGGACGGGTTTCGGGACGGGACGGTTCCTGCGGGTTTTTTGCCCACCCTTAGCGCACATGACCACATTGCAATATATTCGTACAATTTGCTTCACAGATACGAACCACATTTGCCAATTCCTCCTAATCCATGCTTTAGCTCGAACCATAAATTTACTTAACCAATGATCATATAATAATAAAATTGTGATTCTTTGTTCTTTTACAAGGTGTATTTTCCTTGAGACGATGAGTTATTATTGTTGTGTAAAATGTATATATGAGGAAGAAACTGGGATATTTGTTAGAGTAAGATATGTTGTTGCCAAACCGGCCTTAACCATCATCATACGGAATAAGTCTTATCAATCATAATCAGGTTTGATCATCATATGTTAACCGGATAAATCACCCCAAATCGGACTTGGGTAAACCATGATTGACCGATCAAGAAAGCGACTAAACCAATCTGATTTTGAACTTTATGATAACCGATCTGAACCAACCCAAGCTATTGTATACGATATCGTTGGACGTGAATAAACCAGAGAACCTGCCGGCTCGTTACATCCATTGATTCTTTTTCTCCATCTTATTTTTTTTTCTTAAACCCTAGAAAAACCTCCGGAGCTTGGGCGATCATGGCGGCTGTAGAAGCAGGTCAGCAAGAGAGAGCAGAGGGAAATGAAGAACTCATTCTCAAAGATGGAGACGCAGACATCTGTCAACAGCTTATGGACCGTTACGCCAAGTCCTCCGCCGCGCAGCACCGCCATCTCGTTGCCACCGCTGCCGCGATGCGCTCCATCCTTCTCGCTGAGTCTCTCCCTTCGACGCCTCCAGCATACTTTGCCGCCGCGATATCCTCTGTGGATTCAGCCGTGAACTCGCCGTCGACGGATCATGTGGCAGTTTCTGCTCTGCTTACATTCTTGTCCATAGTTGTCCCTCTGGTTCCTTCCAGGGAGATTTCAAGGGAGAAGGCCCGAGAAGCTGTGTCCATACTGGTGAGGCTTATTGATAGTGAAGGAGAGAAGTTGGGTGTCGCGAGCTTGAGAGGTGGTGTTAAGTGTATCGGGACATTGCTAATAGGCTTCTCAGATTTGGATGACTGGGAATATCTTGAATCAGGTTTTGCTTCACTTCTCAAATTCGCAATTGATAAGCGGCCCAAGGTATTACTACTCTCTTTGTAGATTTTGCATTAGATTGATGCATCACATCTCTCCATAGCATAGTTGTTTCCGTCGTTTCTTTTTATTTTTCTCATTGACGTGCTGGGTTTATATCTCCGCAACTTTTCGATTAAAAGTCGTGCATTTCCGTCAGCGGACCTAGTTTTGGAATGGAGGTTAAGGAGGAGTTATGGAGTCATTCCTCATTCGCTATTTCTACTTATAAGTAACAAAGTTAAATATTGGTGGCTTGTTTTTGATTTTTCATGGTTGAAGAAATGCTATGTCATGATAATAACCAATATCTAATGTCTGGTATTCGCTTAGGTCAGAAGATGTGCTCAAGTGTGTCTGGAGAAGTTATTTGGTTCTCTAGGATCATCTATTGTTATCAAGGAGGCAAGTAACACGGTATACGCCTTATTCAAAGGGTATAGATCTGTGCTTGCTGAATTAAGCTGTACAAGGATCGAGGAAGGTTCGAAGGTTGACTTTTCATTGAAATCCAAAGATGCTGAGGCCGTCTATGTGTTAAATGTGCTCGGTGTTGTGATTCCATTTATCTCATCCAAAGTTAGATCAAGAGCTTTTTCAGAACTATGCAAGCTTATGGCTTTTGAGTTCTCTCTGCTAACAAGGCAAATCCTCAAAGCGACGGAGGTTTTCTTTGCGAATTCAAAGAATGAGATTATCATCACTGAGATAGAGAGCATCATAACTTCCCTCACTGGTTATTTATCTTCACACAGCAAGAATCCTTCAGACACTGTCGTGCATGCAACCAACCTTTTAAGTAGTGCTATGGAGAAACTCCATTCAGTGGAATCTTCCTTATGCCTAAAGAAGCTTCCACTAGTTTGTGGTGCTTTGGCAGGTATAATTCTCATCTATATTCAACAACTAGTGTATTTTTTTAGTCTTCCTAGTGGCTTATTTTATTCAAATTCATCTAGTGTGATCTTTACTAACATTTGACGCCCACACTTTAGGTCTTCTAACTTCCAATGATGATACTGCATCTCAAGCCTTGGCTGTATTAAAAGACTTGATTAATCGCCATATTGATAAAAACAGTGTTGAGGGAAGTCTATCACTTGAAGATGAGCAAAATGTTGCAGATGAAGACAGAATGGATGCAGCAAAATCTGTATGTTCTGTCTTTGAGAGTAGCCTGGATTCATGCCATGGAATCCCAAATGAGCACATTTTATCTGTAACAGCTATTTTGATCGAGAATCTTGGTATGTGACTTTCTATCTGTTGCTATGTTTTGAAGCCTTGTAAACATTAGGTAGTAGCAAACAAGTTTTCATATTCCTTACAAGTAACTAATATCAACGTGAATAACATAATATTGACTGGAAAAGTGTCTGGTTGAATCTTCCATTTTTCAGGGGAGCTTTCATACGTTCTTATGAGGAATATCGTACTTAAACTCGCCAACTTGATTACGACTACTACAGGAGATGCTTGTAGCTCAAGACCCCTTAGGGTTAATATTAAATGTATGATTTATTTTACGGAAAGGGTTCAATTATCAAATATATAATATTTCAAGTCCTATATTTACAAAGTTTGTTTCATTTCTCCGATTCTGATTGATGCTATATTTGACTTGTTTTACAGCTTCAGCATTGCATCGGGTCTGCAGTAGTTGCAATGGGGCCAGAGAAAATGTTAAAACTTCTGCCTATCTCAATTCATGCTGATAATTGTTCTTGTACAAATAGCTGGTTAATTCCCATCTTAAAAAGATACATTGTTGGAGGATCACTTGGGTATTATGTCGAGTATATTGTTCCTCTTTCAAAATCCATTCTGCAAACTTCTAGAAAAGGTGCTTTGAGTTTTCTTTTCTTTTCTTTTTCTTCTAAATTTACCTTCAATGTTCTCCATTATCGAAAAACATAGATTGCCTAAAAGCTTGAATAAAAACAGTAGTCTGTGTTCATCTTTCATGCTCTTGTATATGCCGGCTGATATGATTCAGATTTAAAATGTGCATCTTCAATTTCAGTGCAATGGTTTTTATAGCATAATCTCTTATCAACTTCTGGTTTGCTTGTCAAACATTCACTAGGATTAATTCTTTCGTGCTTGTTTGTCAGCTCACAGAAAGGAGTTGAAGGCCTGTTCCCATGAGCTTCTGGAATTGTTACCTGCCTTTTGCAACTATCCTGTTGATGTGGCCCAAAACTTTGGATCTTTGGCCAAACTTTTGGTCAAGTTTATTAGTAAATATTCTTTCATGCATGAAACCATTGCCCTGTCCTTACAGGTATATTACCTCTTTGTTTAGGCTTACTTTACGCCATATTAGTTTGCACTGGCAACTCGGCCTTGGTCTTGGTCATCTCTTTGCATTTATTCTCTTCATAATGTGGAACAATCAACAGGTCTCATTTATTGTTTATCCATTTTTTTCCTGGTTTAGATGCTTGTAAATCAGAACAAAAGTACGCTTAGATCCAAGATAAATCAGGGTGAGGACAAAACCTGTCAAGGTGAAGATATCACATCAATGCTTGAAAATGGAAATCGTTACTCGAAGAAGATTTCGGCAAAAAACCTCAAGGCTTTGGCATCATGCTCTGCTGAGTTGCTTCAATCTCTTGTAGATGCGTTCACTGGTTCAGGGGCAGAGATCAGTTCTGACTTCAAGGTAATGTTTCTCCAGACTCTCTTCAGTTTTAAAGTACTTAATAAATTCGATTGAAGTGTTCCCTCTCCTGTGGTTCTTGGAGAATTCGACTGTGACAGGTTTGCATTCAAGCTATTTGTTTGTGAAGGAAATATCTTTAACTCCTGTTTTCTCATAGACAGTAACATTCAGTTTGCTTTAGCTCTGTTTCTCCCTCAAGCAGCAACTGTGATTTCTGTTGCATAATTATAATAATTGAAGCTATCCGTAGTCATAAAACCCAGGAGAGACATTAAACTCTGGTGCCTTTGTATCTCAATCTACCAGTGCTAGTTGGCTCTGTAATTTCTTATTTTTGTTTCAAATTTATCGAGTTACCTTTTTTCTTGTCAATATTTTCGTATCTTACTTCCATGATGCTCGTTATATCAGGCTGCACTTGGATGTTTGGCTTCTATTGTAGATTCTTCTGTGAGGAAAATGATTCTAACGTCTTTGATTGAGAAGCTTGACACCATTGATGAAAACAAGATTGAGGGGCAGGCGAGTCAATCAAACGAATCAATGGATGAAAAAGATAGCCATAGTACTACTAAGACGCATCTGAAAAGGTAAAGTTCTAGATTTCTGATGCATCTACTGTGTTTATTTTTGTCGCAAATTTGTCTTCACCATTTTCCTTTTCTGGACGCACTTAGGTGCTTAAATATCTTTGGGGGTTGTGACATGTGATACATTGTCAATCATGTATATATTTACTCGATGCTGTGTTGGCACTTGCATCTACATTTGTTGAAGGAGCCAAGGAAGATCTCGTTGAGTTGATCTATAATCTTGTTCGGCAAACTTTTGAGGTATCTTATGAAAAAACTTCAGGGTTAAAGTTATATGCTTCAATATTGTCTAGATTTTCCCGGGTAGAAGCTGATCTGTATAAGTTGTTGGATTTAGGCCACTGATGAGGTTGATCATCGTGAAGCATATCACACTCTGGGCAGAGTTCTAGAGGTTAATCGCAACGTCCGAGCTTAATGTGTTACAGAGTAGGTATACTTGTTTGGTGCTTATTTTTCTGCTTTGCTATCTCTGGTGCAGGAACACAGGTGGTTTTGTTCTTCTCATTTTGCGGATCTGATGGAAGTATTACTCAGCCATAAGTCTCCAGAGGATGCAGCATCTCTCAGAAATCGATTTACATGTTTCCATGCTCTAATGGTTCAAGCACTTCAGGTTAAAATATTCTCTTTTTTCCGTATTTAAACTAAATTTGGTGTGCCACTGTTGTGCACAAAAAGGTAAATGTTAGAAAAATCTACGGAATTACTTCTCATTTGAATAGAACTGGGATTTTGGTTAGAAATTGAATAAGCAATCTCGGATGCCCACTTATTGTTAAGACTAAGAGTAATTTATCTAACTTTTGCTGTGTCTTAAAATTGCTCAATCCCTTTATCACCATAATTTTTTACATATTGCCTTCTTGCAGTTGACTGCTGAGGAAGACAACGCAAAGGCTTTCCTCATTCTGAACGAGATAATCCTGACCCTTAAAGATGTAAGAACAGCTTTTATATGTAAAATCAACGTAATCTTCAGTTTTATTTTTCTGACTGTGGTCCTTTTGCCCTAAAATATAAGGAACTTTAGTTTAACTGCTAACTTTTCAGGAGCCAAGAAAAAAAAAAGAAAAAAAAGAACCGTGTTTACGCAACCCTCCTGAGACATATAATATTAGACGTTTACATATGTTACCTTTGAATAAACAGGGGAAAGAAGAACATAGAAAAGAAGCTTGTGATGTACTGAATATGGTGTACACCAGTCTGAAAAGTGAGTCATGTGTATCCGGTGATGAACTCTGCCCCAAACTGATCAATATGGTATGCGTTTGAGGGGTTTCCTTTTACAGATTGTGGTTGCCCTACTTATCTTTCAAATGACTGGTTATTATCCTTGACTATTCAGATAATGGGGTATATCTCTGGATCCTCTCCGCACATAAAGAGCGGAGCAGTGTCTGCTTTGTCTGTCTTGATTTACAAAGACCCTGAAATTTGCTTTTCCTCAACCGATCTTCTTTCATCTGTTTTATCTTTGCTCCATACCAAGGCTGTCGAGGTTATAAAGGTGAGTCGTTTCTTATCCTTTCCTCAGAGCTTAATTGTTTGCTGCCTTTGTCTTCTATTTTTGGCTATTGAAGTTGTGCAAATTTTTTGGAGTAACCTTTGAACAAATTTTAGTGCAAAATGGTAATACCTTGTTAGCATACTTTAAGGGGTTAAGTCAATAAGCTAAAATTTTCAGTTTAACATATAAGGAAGATGAAGATCGATCCTTTTTCCGTTGGCCTGCAAAAACTGCAACTATAAGTTATTCTTCTACTGCATTATCATCAATCTAATATCTTTGGTTATCGAAACTTGAGCAGGCAGTTCTGGGTTTTGTGAAAGTTGTAGTCTCAACGTTGCCTTCAAAGGACTTGCAAAATCTGCTGCACGATCTCTTATGGGAAATTCTCCCTTGGGCGTCGGTGTCAAGACATCATTTCAGGTTAAAGGTAAAAAAAGAAAAGAAAAGACAAAACATTGATAGCCCTTGTCTGGTTTGACTTAGCCTAATGCTTTTTCAGTGTTGTCCTAAAAACGCGTATTAAGATGTGAGTTTCTTTTGACAATCTTGCATCTAGGTTACTGTCATGGTCGAGATTATGGTGAGGAAGTGCGGTGCACGAGCAGTTCTATCTGTTACACCAGAGAAACACAAGTCTTTCGTCAAGACAGTTTCAGAGGTCACTATCTCTTAGTCCCACATACTCTCTTACTCATTGCTTCATTGCGTGATAAACAAAAATAATAATTTGTTTAATTAGCTGGGAGACTATTTCGAGGACTAGTTTAGGTCATTTGGATTCTGAAAACTAGGGATTGTAAGCATGAGAAGCTAGTTCTTAAGACATGAAATTCTAACTTGTGGAACAGCATTTGCAGAATTTTAAACTGTGAGTTCTGTCTCATCCGATTTACTTTGTCTTGTTATTTTATCTTACACTGCAGAACCGTTCTGGGAAATCAAATGCTAAAGAAGAGGGTGTAGATAACACACCCACACCAGCCGAAGACTCGTCCAGAATGTAAGATCTTTAGAACATACCTCTTTAGTTTCTTTCACATATCCATCACTTGGCGTCTTATATGCATATATGCAAATACCAATATGTATGATTTACAGGCCGCGTAAGAGAAATCACGAGGAAACTTTAGAGGATTCTGCAGCGAGAAAACACAACAAGAGCAAATGGCTGAATCCCAGTGATGATGGAACCGGCAAAAAACCTAAGCACACCGGTAAAAGAAGCTTCCAGAATCACAAGGAAACTTCTGGAAAACATCATGCGCCATTATTTACCCAGCAGAACAAGTCTGGCTCGAGACAACAGAGACAGAAGCCACAAAAGAAGAGATTCAACAAGGCACACTGACAGAAGATTTCCACTGCTTCCACCACAAAAAGGCAACATGGTAATGTATACTTTACGCGTTGTAAAATTATACATCAAGTTAACCATGTGGAACATCCAAAACCCTGTATCCTTTACAACTAACAAAAATGAAAAAAAAATTACATTTTTGCACACTGCTAAAAGATATCACAACAATAACCCATGCAAAAAAAGGGAAAAAAAGAGAAAAATTTACATAGAGTTCCTCCCAGCTTGGTTAAGTGCCTCAAGAATCTCGGTTCTGCTTCTAACCATTCTATGAAACACCTCCCTCACCTGCCTCTGCAACTCATCCAGGCCTTCCATTCTCTGGCATACCTCCGCCATTTCCGCGACCTTCTCTGCCACCTCCTCCTCCTCCTCTGCCGGAAACCTAAATCTCTCTGTGAATTCCATTAGCCCAATCCCGATCCTTTCCATCCTCTGCATCTCCTCCATCACCCCACCCGAAAACCCGCATCCGCGCCTCTCCTTCCGCTTAATCTCTTCTCCTATCCTCTCGTGGATGTCCACCACGGCGCTGGCCCATATCTGCTGCTTTGGTAGCGGTAGATGCGTTGCCAGGCCGTTGCTTCCTTGGCAGGGCACCGCCGCTACCAACACCCACATGACCAAAACCATGATCGTGCTCATGATTTGTACAAGCAGAGCTAGACCTGATGCTTCAGTACCACGTGGTGCGATCAGATTGGCCGCCATTGCCTGAATCTGCTTCGCCGCTGACCAGTTCTTACTCACGTAGGCGTAGCTGCCTCCCGATGGTCCTCCGTTCCGGTGGCTGAAGGACCACGACCGTTCCGTTGTCCTCCTGCCACTGCTGCTACCTCCGTTGTTTCTATCTCTCTCTACGTTTAAGGCGTTGAGGAGGCTATCGAGGGCCCGTTTGGCTCTCCGGACGCTTCCGTCACTTAACGGTCGTTGTTTAAGCGCCGTGACGGCGATCTCCGCGAGTCGCTGATAGTTTCTAACGGAGTCAACGCCGTTAACGACAGCGGTACAAATATCTAACGCCTTGACAACCCGGTCAAGCATTTCAGGCACGACCCTGTCCAACGGCGGTTTCGAGATCTGGGATGGATCACGACCCGGACCCGGGCCCGGACCCGTGATCAGGACCGTCTTGACAAAGTGGGTGTGGGAGTCCGGCGTGTCGCCGCCGCCGTACGCGTCGGAGGGGGACGACAGCGGCGGAGATATTAAATCCAAGAAACGCTCCGCTACGTATTTCTGAAAACTCTCGAGTTCCTGAAGCTCTTGTTCATGGTTGACGTCCATGGAGACGATCTGGTTACGACGGATGCTGATTCGGCTAAGGAACGAGCCCTGATACTCCGTCGCCGGTGCCATTTTCCGGAGATGAAACCAAAATGACTAAGAATTTTCCAGGGAAAAATGGAGAGATTTTCTGGGAAAGCAGCAAAATTGAGAGTAGACGTTGGAAGGGTTTTTGAGATTTCTGGATCAGAGGGAGAAGCTATTATATGGAGAAGCGGAATTGGTGGAAGACATGTCTTGTCGGGGAGCAAGACCAGACTCGTTCTTGTTTTTTTCGTTTGTCATTATAATATTTTTCAGGCTCTTCTCCCAATTTTACCCTTCACCGCACCAAATTCCTCATATAAATGAAACATATTAAATAGTATGAGCATTTAACGAAATAATCCTATTTTAATTTACAAATCATATAACATATTATTTAGCCACAAATTACGTTTTAATTCGTTTTCTAACCCTATAACAAAGCATTAATTCAGATGAACGTTAATTTATCTATCTTTAATATGTAATTAATTAAGGACAAAACGAGTGATTTAATACTAATGAATATCATTTAAGACAATATTAATTTAGAATAAATGAAATAAAGATTCAATCCGGAAGACCTTGTTCTTTATAGACGAACTATTGTTGAAAGTAGACCTTTTCTCTTAAAAGGAGTTGTATTTTCCTCTGAGATATTAATATCCATAACCTAAAAGGAAATAAATTAAACAAATAATAAAATAAGATAATGTCCTAATTAATATATATACCGAAAACTATAATCAATATCCATTTCAGGATGTCAGTATACTTCTACACACAAAGAAAGTAATATGAGGGTCCATCATTTTTCAACGTGACTTGTAATAATTCCGAGTTATATAGTCCAAACACATTAAATGCAAAAATGGGTAAGCAGCAATCACACATTATACAATTTTATTTTAAATTCTCGATTAAGCGGTTCAAAATTTTCTCAATATAGCAAATTATGTTGTTGAGTGAATTATTTAAATTGATTTCCAATCTAAATTCAAAATTTTATTTTGAAGAATATATTTATATTAACGATACGGATAAAAAATCGTAAAACTAATACACTTTATGTTAAAAAGTAGGAAAATCTGATAATAGATGAAATGTAAATAATATGAATGCTATTGAGAGCACAGTTTCTCATGTCCAATAATCTTAGATTTAATTAAGATGTTATGGTAAAAAAAATAATAAAAGAAGTATGAAGCTACAAAGAGAATATTCTTTCATCTAATAGAAAAATTAAGCTTATGTAAAAAAAAATCCGTAACATCTTTTAGACGCGTTTTATCAGAATCGGTTTCTGATTATATTTGTGTTTTTTTATAATATTATTTAATCTTATGATATATACAACGTACGAGACTATTGAAACTTTTTTATTATTTAATTACAAAATTAATTGAAACTTTTATTTTATGAGAATAGCACAATGGGTCATATCTTTTATATGCAGCAGCAGGGCCGGCTCAACTTGAAAAGAGACCCTGTTCCATAAAATTAAAATAGGTCCTTTCGAAACAAAATTTTTGATGCCAAAAATTTTCTTTTACATACAATAAATATTTACAACAATCTTTACTGTTTGTGCAGAAGTATAGTCTGTAGCTGAAAATACCTACAGAAAGGATGAAGGCTTTGTCTACGCAGCCAAGGAACAAAAGTGCTTTGTCCTAACGGATGTAATGGGAAGTGGATTTGACAGTTTGGAGAGCATGGTGAGGATCAAAGAGGCAGAATCAAGAATGTTTCAAAAGAAAACAGATGAAGCAAAGAGAGAAGCAGAGAGTTTGAAGAGGATGATGCAATTAAAAACTGAGCACATGGAGGAAGAATACGCTAAGAAGCTGTCGAGGTTGTGTCTGAAAGTGACAGCGGAAAAGCGGCGGATGAAATTGGAACAACTCAAAGCGTTGGAGATTTTACATTGTGATTACAAAAACATAAAACTCAGAATGGAGGCTGACATCGTTACTTTTTTTAAAAGAACGAAAGTCACAAGGCAACAATGGATCTGATTGTTTTTTCTAATATACTTTTGTTTAAAAGAAGTCATTGGAAATTGATATTTGGAATTTTTAAAAATAATGGGCCCTGTTCTAGGGCTCCTATGGCACATGCCCTCAACCGCCCCTGTGCAGCAGTATTTTCAAAGTGGAATTAAAAACAATATAGAGAGATCGATGGGGTAAAGGTTTCTATTTTAAATGAATTTAGTATAACGATCTTACTTTCGGTCTCTACAAATATATTATACAAAGATTTTATTATTATTATTATTATTATTATTATTATTATTATTATTATTATTATTATTATTATTACTACTGATAATATTATTATTATATTTTATAATAAATTATTATTATTATTATTATTAATTATTGATATTATTAGTTATTATTTTTATTTTTATTTGTATTTTTAATTTTAGTTGTACACACATTATACACCACATGTGGTATAATATGTGCACAAAAAGTCGGGCACAAATTATACATACGTTATACCATACGTTATAATATATATTATACACATATTGTATCACTTTTTCGTTTTGATGTCACTCTATCTTTTCAAATGTTACTCTCTCTCTTTTCGAATCAACGTTTGTCAAAATAAAAATCCTACTAGGTTTAGGTTATGCGTGTGTACTAGTGCTAAATCAAGGAAGCCACGAAGATAGAATAAGTCAAATATAGAAGCAAGGTCATCTTCTGATCATATTTATTTTTTGGCATATGACACGCTTTCTAATCTGGTTGTAGATTCACTAGCAAGTGACCACTCTAAGTGAAACCGAGTCATCATATATCACATTGTTTCTTTATGATGTTAATCATATTTATTGATTTGAACTCGGGTAATGATGCATAACACTGAAAGTGTATCAATTTTAGGTTAGGTTTTAGTGTCATTTTCGCATATATTTCATAGTTAGGTTTACATATCCGATACGATTATGAGTTACATACGTCCGTTTTGTTGGTTTTCAGGTTTTTAGGCGACAAGGCCTAAATGAGCTTAAAAAGACGAATTCCTGAGCAAAACCACGCACTTTGAAGATAAATTCACTTAGAGCCAAGATCAAGCCTCAGAACTCGAAGGAACACCCGAGCAACGAGCGGAAAAGAGAAAAATCAAGACTTCAAGGGTGCCCGGTCGGGCACCATAGTCTACCCGCTCGGGTAAAACCCACGGGGTTTTATTCGCACACCTTGCACGACCCGGGCACGAAGGCAACGGGATCGGGTAACCATACCCGATCGGGCGCAACAAGGATACCCGCTCGGGCGTTAATTCATCCTAAAATTCTCCGAGAGTTTGCACGACTCGGGCCGCTCAACCACACGATCGGGTGCTGATCCGATCGGGCCACGACCGGGCGCGCCTCTGCACGACCGGGTAGAAGTGGTGCCCGAGCGGGCCGCGTATTTCGCAACAACCTAGATCTTGCATTCAAACGATCTAATTTATAGACCATAAGAGATCTAGAGCAAAGGGGGGATGTACAGGGCAAGGAAATGCTTGGAAAACATCAGGAAAGGCTCAGGAGACGCTGGAGAAGAAGAGAAGCATCAATCCTCACATCGGTAACACAATAGGGAAGATCGAGGCATCGAGTTTCATAGAGTCTATCATGTTTAGGGTGGTGTTCTCTTCGTTTTCTGTATTCTCCATGAGTGAGTAGGTTCCCAACTATGGGTTAGGGATATCGGATTGTAACGGATGAATGTTATGCGTTAATGCTTAGATCTATTGATTTTATCTTGATATTCGGTTCTACACTTAACATTATCATTCTTATACTAGTGCTGCCCTCTCAGTAATATAGGAATTTAGATTTTGCTGGAAGGTTAAAGGATGAATCCGGATCTGTTAAGTTGTAGGTTAAGTTCGACTAATGAGAATCTGACCGGTCAGTTAGTCGACTTAGGAATTAGGATTGCGTTCGTAAACCTGCCATGATATGTGTTAATCACTGCTGGAAGGTAGGGTTGCACGTACTCATGGTTAGGAGGTTTAGGCTCGGAAGAATCACTCTTCACCTTAGGGCATGAATTCCCCGTTGTCAAGATAATTCGATATGATCTTTAGTTGTTTCATCCATACGATTCCCGGTATTCCGACACCCGTAGTGTTCGTCATATCCGAGTTGACCCCAACCTAGTATCGTTGTCACCACTTAGTTTAGTTTTTAGGTATTTAGGACCATATCTCCATCTACTTCCATTCGTCTTAGTTTAGTGTTATTCTTAGTTTTTAGCTGCTTTAGTCCCTAGAGCTCGACTCTGGTACTACACGATCCGTATACTTGCGGTGAAGTGGTCTAGAAAAATATATAACTCGACTTCACGCTCATTAATAACCTTACAATAGGCGTTGCGAGGTGGAACGATCTGACTAGTATTAGTTGTGAGATAATTTTGTTGACCGAATAAGGAAGCTCGTGGTTGTTAACTTTGATGCCCTTGATTCGTGGTGGAGTTTGCATTAAAGGAGACTGGAGAACTTTTTGACGTGTAAATAGACAAAAAGTGTGTTCCCTTACATTTAAATTGGTCTACAATGGAACAACACATGTATTTTGGTTTCTCCCAACATGGTTTACTAATAATCTTTGATTTTTCATAAACATTCGGTATTGTTTGACTTTTGATCATCTACTACTTTAACTGATTCTACATTTTTAATCAGTTTATTATTATTATTATTATTATTATTATTATTATTATTATTATTATTATTATTATTATTATTATTATTATTATTATTATTATTATTATTATTATTATTATTATTATTAATTACGTTGTGTGCAACATGTGTGGTAGCACGAACGTTGTACACCCATATTATGTATAGTGTGTATACAAAGTTCGTGGTATAATTCATTACGAACATTGTACAAAATTGATGAATAACATGTGTGTACAACGTGCACAATGTGTGCGTACAACGTGTATTATGCGCCTACTTTTAAACCCCTTGAAATCGTACTTATAAGATTAAAAATGTTCGTAAATTGTTAAAAACGATAAATATGGTCGTAAGAGTGTTCAATCGACATTTAATTGCTAAAAGTAACGAATCATATTTTATAACATCGGGTCGTATCCTGGTTGCCCCTTTGATTTTTGGGATGAACCATAGTTATTAGTTAACTTAATATGTTATTCCATATTTGTATCAATCAAAATTAATAATTCGATTGTTATAATTTTTAATCATCAACCATAACCTAAGACAAACAATGCATAAAATGAGGTTTATGTCCAAGTTACATTTTCCTTATATAATATATGATTTGTTGCTATAAATAATTACAATGTGTCATTTTTAGTTAACTAAACGTGTATTATAATAAAACAAATCATGATAAATATGAATTTAACAAATTCAACCCAAAATTTTGGTGTTTAACCAAGGTGCAACCTGATTTTATCAAAATTCATTTTATTTTATTTAAACAATTGGATATTAAGAAAATAATAGTGTTGATAATTTTTGGGATTGTTTCTATTTTTTGTACACAATATATGTACAATGTTAGACACATCATCATCATCATCATCATCATCATCATCATCATCATCATCATCATCATTATTATTATTATTATTATTATTATTATTATTATTATTTATTATTATTATTATTATTATTATTATTATTTTTGGTTGCACATTGATTGTACACAACGTGTGTGTACAACGTTATGTACAAATTGTGTGTATAACCCAAATTAATAATAATTAATATTAATTTCTAATGTATTAATATTTTATTACTAATAATAATAATTAATAGTACAAATTTTTTATATAATCCAAATTAATAATAATTAAAATATCTAATAATAAAATAATAATGATTTTATTGTAATGTTTTATTATCTAATAATAATTAGAGATGGACATTTCGGTATGGTTATATAAAACCAAATCAAACTGAACCAAATAATGATAATTTGGTTCAATTCGGATATATATAAAAACTGGTCGGATATAAAAGTTTAAAATTCGATTGGATTCGCTTTGATTATTAACCGAATAATGGTGGGTAGTCGATTGATTTCGTTAATAAATATTTAAAAAAATATATAAATTATTGTTATTAAATAAACATGTAATTTTATATGATAAAACGATGTAAAATCAAAAAAATTATAGTTAAGATTTTACTTTGGTTATAATATTTTATTGATATAATTGAACCAAACTGTTTTACAACCGAACCCAACCAAACAGATTTAAATTTGGTTGTTGTTTGGTTACTGGTTTTTAAAAATCGAATAACACTACAAGAAAATGATTATTTCTAGACGGAATTTACAGACTCACAGTGCCGTCCCTAAATATAGGGACGAATTAGAGACAAATTAAGGACAGAAAAATAAATCCATCCGTAAACTGCAGATAGGGAAGTAGTCCCTAAGTCGTCCGTAATTGCGGACGAAATCTAGACGGTTTTAGAATACGTTGCGGATTGGAGACCGCGGTCGACGACATCCGCAAATTTCGGAAGACAACAGTGTATGTCCGCAGATTCTTACACCCAATGAGTTCATATGATAAAATATGAACAAATGATAAGATTAAATTAGAAAAACAAAAAAACTAATGTAAAATATCATATGAAAGGTTGATCGAGGCTTGCACTTTGTAATGTCTTAAACTAGAAAGTCTCGCACAATTTCGTCTTAAGGATTCAATGATCACGAGAGATTCAAGAGTTGATCTCTTATTAAATCTACTCTGTGTTTTTTGAGAGGTTTCAAATGAATTGATGAAAGATAGATCCTGATTTTTCTGTCACTTATCAAATGATCCTATGATCATTCTTATAAGTAATTTTGGGTGCAAGTCTTCAGGTGCAATCCTTCCTTCGGGTGCAAGATTTTGCAGATGAAGCATGTGGAGAGTCTGAAGAGACACAATGTTCCACATGTAACAAAAAAAAATGATCGAAAAATAAAGAATAAAAAAATATCAGCCTCGCGGTTATTTATATATACTAGGAAAAGCCACCGCGCGATGCGCGAGATTATGATTTTTTTTAACTAATTTAAAACATTACGTATAATAAGTAGAAAACAATATTAAAATATACAATATTAAAGTTTAAAACAATTACTAAAATAAAGATAATAAATTAACCGTTGATAATATTGAAATAGTTTGGCGATGTAAGGTCTAATGATAAAACAATAGGCCTCATTGTTAATAAATTTTGATAGAAAAGTGATTAGCGAAATGTCAATATTCTTGGTTAACTTATTTTTGCATGAACAATTTTTTAATTTATATTTCCATTTGTAAAATTATTGTGTTTGAAATTATTTTGAAATAACAAATATATTATTGAATTTTTTTAGGATTTTGAGTTTAAGAAAATTATATTGAAATAGTAAATGAAGACATATATCATTGCAATGTTTAATTGTTTCCTCTCCATTAACTTAATTGTCTTCAACAAAGAAACACATAAAATTAGTAGTAACATACAATCATTAATCTTAAGTAATTTATATTAATGCGTAAGAATTGATATGTTGGAGTAATTCGTTCATATAAATTTTTTCAAATGGACAACTATATTTGCTCAATCTCATTGTACAAATGAGAGTATTTAGTGAGAAATAGAGTGGTTATTAATTATTATATGATAAATAATTATTTATGTATATATTGGACATGAGTATTACTAATATTGTAATAGGATATTTTATTATGCATATTAACGTGAAAAAATTGATTATTCTTTCAATATTTCTCAATAGACAATGCTTGTTGATTAAACTCTAATAGAGAAATAAAATTTTACGAAGTTTTACACTAAAATTCAAATAATTTTTTGAAAAATAATTTTGTATCCTTTATATAATATATATATATATATTAAATTTCCATTACGTAATATTTTATTTTTTAATTTATTTATTTTAGGGAACAAAAACTTGTTCGG
>CM071866.1:35283874-35314551 GCA_036759665.1 Gynandropsis gynandra | reverse complement strand
CCAAGATGCCCTGCCATGGCATGTGGATTTAGATGTTGCTGCTAAGGATCTTGATGATAATGATGAGGAATATGGAATTGTGATGAGCCTCTTAAAAGGGAATATTCCGAGTGGTGCTTGTTGAGGCATTGTTATGCCTTGTGTTTGTTGTTTGAAGTAGTTTGGTGGTTGTATTGAAGGATGATGTGCTATCTGCACATGCCACACCAGTAATAGGAACAATAGTATTGTCTTGTATTCCATTACATGTCGACAATGCTAGGGATTGATGAGTAACTAATAACAAAAGAAAATTATGAACGCCTCTGTACTTGAAACCCACATGTGGAGTCATTATCAAAACTGGTGTTGCTACTCGAGTCTATGGATGAGGTTATGCATCAGCCATTGTAGCCAGATACATCAAATTATTATGAAGAACACCTTGATACATGATACATAAGAATATAGATTATGTAGATATGTTAAAATTAGCATGATAGGTTATAAGTACAAGCAAAAGACAAGTGAGGTTACCATGATGATAATTTGCCTCTTACAATAAGGTTGCACAACAAAAAGGCCTAATGGGGTTATCTATCGAACTGGCTTATTTTCGGATGTAGTAACCTTTCACTATCACGTTCGTCTCCAACTTTAGGATGAAACAGTCCTCGCCTCAGATCGTAGAGATCATGTGAAGAAAAGTAACACATTAGTTCCATACCTAAGTACAAAAAAGATAACCATATTGGTTGATTGAAGCATTTTTTTTTCATACAATTGATGGTCAAGCATTTTCAACTTACATGGGTTCACCGAAAGCGATGGTGCTTGGATTCAAGCCGACAACGATGGTTTCGGGATTCATGCCAACAACGATGGAGTCGAGATGATCATCCACGTTATCATCCGTGGCACCCTCTATATCTTCATCGAGATATCAAGTTCCTTACCTTAAGGACCAAGACGAAGAAGTGGAGGTGGAAGAGGAGCTTCGAGATTCGCTTGCCAAGCGTCAAAAGTCCGTCTGCCAACGATAAGCTAGAACACGAATTGTATCATTCGAGTTGTGATACAAAGCATTCAGGAAGGCGGGTTGAGGAGAAACAAATCTATACTTTCTCATATGTAAAAGGGACAACTTGATCGGTTGGAATCCGACTTTCAATTGAAGATCCGACATAAGGAGAAACAAATCCATAATCTCCTTTGGATTATCAGAGCTTAGATACAAAGGTCGTTCGATATAATTCGAAGAGGAGATCGACATGAATGTGAGGTTTCGATTCGACGGCGGCCAGAACTCCATCTTGTTGAGATGAAGAGAACGTGAGAAGAAGCTGATTGAACTTCTAAGGGACGAAACATATTTTATTATTCATCGTCTAATTGTTTAATTTATTTTGTGTTGAACGTTTTAGATATAAAAACATTTAAATTAGAATTTTATTTCTACTCATTTAATTGTTTAATTTTTTACGTATTGAACTTCTCATACTAAAAAATATTTAAAATTGATATTTTAAATAATAAAAAATTTAGTAAAGAATGTTAGGATGGAGATTTAAAGTGATGAATGGGGTGACTTTTTGTATTCCAAAATAAAATAAAATAAAAATTGGTTGATGAGGTGGCTTCACCAAAAGCCATCATTTACAACAACTTTTATATATATAATTCACAATCCATTCAATTGCTCGTTTAATAACTTTCCATGTATTAAAACTTATATAGTGTTCATTAAATATCCATAATTTCCAATGTGAGACTTTAAGACACATGCATATCTACCTTAAATCATAAACATCAACAAATGGAAATAGTAATCCGTGTCATATGAAATTATTACCCCTTTTTTATTATTTATAGAGATGAATTGATAAGAACATATCAAATACTAGATCCAAACGAATCCGATAAGGCCCATGAATCTCATCTACAAAGGTTAGATTGTATCATGTATAATGAGAGTGTCAATATGGCCTTATAAATCATTGCTCATTTCCACTAATGAGCATTGTGGAATCGTAACAATATCTAACCGTTTAAACACCAATATCCACATCGATCCACTCTAGGCGCCCACTTTGTCATCCCCATGGTACTCTTCTTAGGTCACTCCATCTGATTCATCCTTTAGCAGTGTCAAGCCAATGGTGCGGGCACATTCTGATTCCAATTAATAAGCATTTATCTCATACGAGTCCGAACCAATCTAACGCCTATGGATCTCATCTAAAAAATGCTAGCTTGTGGGGTGGGGTATCTATAACCTTACAAGACATTGTTCGTTCCCACTAATTAACCATATGAGATTCTTACATGATTCTGACCCAAAATAACACTCATGAGGCCAAATGTATTGACTTGGTTTGAGGATCGTGTGTAGTTTATACATAATGCTTCATGTTCCTAATATTTGGGTTTCTATTCTCTTAGAATTTTTCCCTGAAATTTGTGGAATTCATCGAATCAATAAAGGATTAATAGAGCACGATGCATCTATTGGTCTCTGTTAACCTGATGAAAAACTTGATGCAAGGGAGGCTTAGTTGCTGGTTATGGTGCGAAAGAGGAATAAATACAATGACATAAAAAATGAAAATTTTTATTTTTCAATCTTTCGTTATGAGTTAATAACCTCAATATTATATTTTACATGGTGTACGATTTAATTTAAAAATTATTTTTGGATTTTTTGTATAAAGTTTAATAGAATTGTCGAGTTCTTTTTACTAAAAATGAGAGTATGTAATAATCAATGACCTTAGTCTCTATTTATTAATTAGAAAAAAATGAAGAAATTTAATATGTTTTATTCGGGCGATTATCAAAAATACCCCTATAGGGCTAAAAGACTTCAAAAATACCCTTCCCAAAAAACAAATCGCTTCAAAAATACCCTTATAAATGCTAAAATTTCCAAAATACCCCTACGACCCTTCTACCCAATTTGACCCAGTGACCCAGTACGACCCTGTGACCCTGCGACCCAGCAACCCAGTCCGATCCACCGACCCAGTCCGACCCTGCGACCCTGAAACCCAGTCCGACCCTATGACCCAGTCCGACCCAGTCGACCCTGCGACCCAGCGACTCGTGGGGCAATTTAGGCAACAATTGGACCGACTTAGGAGGCTTAAAAGGAGGCAAAATTGCTGCAAACCACTCAAAATAGAAGGAAATCACTCGAGAATGGAAAGAAATCACTCAAAAATTTATTTTCGTCATCACAATTTTCGTTTTCCCTCTTCTCATATTTGTCTTTCCCTCCTTTGTATGTGTTTTTCATTAAGGACATATATATATTTTCTTCAATTTTTTCCATCAAATTTAAGAAGATAGTTTTGAAGTATTTTACCCCTAAAAAGGCATTTATGATATTGTGTCGTTTTATTCATACCACAAGCTTTTCTTTTCCAATAGAAAATGATAAGAAAATAACGCAGGATGCTTTGACCGAGTCAGCGACATTCGATTGGTTTCTGAATATTAGAATCTTTCCGTGATATATAATTTTCTATTTAATATTTCTTATTTTTTTCATTTTTTATCACATAAAAAATTCGGAAACTGGGTAGATCTTAGAAGCGGTAATTACGGCTAAAATTTGGAACTTTATTATAATTCAAATAATTTATTATTACGAAGACATCATTTATCAAAAGAAATGGTCGGTTAAAATTTACCGTTAATGACGGTTAGAAACAAGACATATTAAATGGTTAGATTTGGTGGTCGATCAGTTCCATTTTTTTTTATTTATCCTACCTCTTTTTGAGATCTTGTCCTCAAGTGCTTAACCTCCCAATTATGTGTTTACAATTTATTTTTTTTAAGCTTTGAAATATCTTATACATAATTATATTTATAATTTATTATGCATTAACTTTATGGAGAAAAATGGAAATAAAGATGATATATTTTCTATAAAGTTAGCGTATTTGGATTGAATGAAAAATCATAAAAAAATCTCTCTTTTACTAATAAATATTAGAATATTAAACATACTATTTGTTACATTATTTCTTCGATCTTTTATTCGTTATAATATTCTTTTTATATCTTTTTCTTTGTATACACTTTGTATTAGGGCTGGGCAAATAACGGATATTTGCAAATATCAGACTATTTGTATTTGTATTTTTATTCGGCGAATATCCAAATTTAGTATTTGTATTTGTATTTGCAAATTTGAATATTTGTCAATACGAATATTTGTCGAATATACGGATATCCGTCGGATATACGGATATTCGTATCTGAACCTAAATTTTTTTAACGCATAAAATAAATATAAAAACATTTTAATAAGAAAATCAATAATCATCAAATATAATCTAAAACTAAAATTTCAAGTCGCACAAAGATGCAAATGTACATAGTATAAATAAAACAAAACATCAAATCTTCATATTCATCTCCACACCAGTCATTTAAATTTAGTTTCGTGGATGATTCTACGAACATCGCAACTTCACCTAAAACAATGAAACAAATTGTTAGATTACACACTAAAATAAAATTCGCAAAAAGTTAAATATTTAGTGAGTTCTATATTTTTTCATATATTATAATGTCACTATAACATTATCCAATCCATTTGCGAATTTTAGTTATTTTGCATAACATTATTAGTTATTTTAAAGTCTTTGAAATTTTAGTCCTCTCATCATAAATATATTACATATTTTGCTATATATATATATATTTGTATAATAAATATTTAAATAAGATTAATAATGTTTTTTATTTCCAATTTGATCATTAAAATCAATTTTGTTATATATGTATCTATATATTAACTAAATTTTCTATTTAATACTTACGGATCTGATTTTTAATATTTGTATTTGTATTTGTAACAGTGGATATTTGAATTTTCGGTTCGAATACGAGTCGAATACGAATCGGATACGAATACTTCAAATATTTTGCCCAACCCTACTTTGTATCTTGATTCTTTATTTATTTGTTTATATTTTTTTTATCCACATAACTATTATGTATTTATTTATATTAGTGATGTAAAAATTATTTTGGACTGCGGATTAATCGTCGTCTAGGCGTTCGGCGGTAAGAGGTCGTCCAGAAAACCCTAAAATCGGTCATATTAGTCGGTCGACACCTAGACGTCGTGGAATCGCTGTCTAGGCGACCTACTATGCAAAAATCTCTACCTAGGTGTTTTTTTTAAACTCTTCTGGTTATGTTCTCTCTTTCTCGCTGTTCGTCTTCTCCATTAGTTCTTCACATGCTGCAAGGGTCTCAGATTACATCTCTGACAGTCGCAGTCTCCTCGTCGGGCCGGATCATCCTCCTACGGTCGCTGTCTCCTCGTCGTATCGGTTCCTCCTTCGGCGATCTCTGTCGCCTCGTTTCACCGGTTCCTCCTCTCCGACGGTTGCTGTCTCCTCATCGCGTCGGCTCCTCCTCCGACGGTCGTTGTCTCCTCGTTGTCTCCTTGTCGCGCCTATTCCTTTTCCTCGCATCAGCTTCTCCACATCGCAACGGTCGTTGTCGTTGTATCCGTGCTCGTCGCATTTGGGTCTCTGTCTTCGTGCTCATCGCGTTCGGGTCTCTACCTTCGTGCTTATATATATATAATTCAAATGATATAATCTCATTATATATACAATTATATGAGATATCTATCTATCTATCTATCTATCTATCTATCTATCTATCTATCTATCTATCTATCTATCTATCTATCTATCTATCTATCTATCTATCTATCTATCTATCTATCTATCTATCTATCTATCTATCTATCTATCTATCTATCTATCTATCTATCTATCTATCTATCTATCTATCTATCTATCTATCTATCTATCTATCTATCTATCTATCTATCTATCTATCTATCTATCTATCTATCTATCTATCTATCTAATGTAAAGAATGTATGTCTGCAACAACTTTTTCTCCTATAATTGAATAGTATTTTGTTTATATATATATATATATTATCTTTGTTATTACATAATTTTAAAATTTTAATTTAAAAAACGTCTAATCATCGACTAATTCGACTAGTCGCTAGGCGCTGACGGACCGTCCGACTAGCGCTTAACGATTTCTATAACACTGATTTATATTATGATCGAGGTCCTTTCATTAACTAATGAAAAAGTAGTATTATTTCGTAGAAGGAAACTAATTATCTTCTCCAATCAATCTCCAATCAGTCAATCATGGATATCTTAATCACTCTCCAATCACTCTCCAATTAGTCAATCCTGGATATCTTGCATAACTAATTGATCGTAATCACTCTCCATGATTGACTGTATCATTCTCCATGATTCTAGTGTATAATTTCCTAATTTCTAACATCTCTTGTATATTTAAACGTTGTACATTTTGATAATGAAGAAACAATTCTCTCCAAAAGCTCTTATGGTATTAGAGCCACAAACCTCTTAACAACGTATTTTTTTTAAATCTCCTCTGTTCCACCGCCAATCATGGACTCTGACGAAAATATCTCCAGCTCCTCCAATCCTCCATCCTTTACCATTAACCCATACAACCCCGCGTATCCCACCACAATGATAAATCTCAATGTATCCAACGTTACCAAACTCACAACGACAAACTATCTCACATGAAGCGTCCAAATCCGTGCACTTCTTCAAGGATACAACCTTGAAGACTTTCTCAAACCAATGATGGTCCATCCGACGACAGTTATCGTCAACAACGCCTCTTTCTTAAATCCGACGTACTCTTCCTGGTTTCGCCAAGACATATTGATTTTCTCTGCTCTTCTTGGGTCGGTCTCTGTCTCCTGTCAGGCTCTCATTGCCTCTGCCTCCACCTCTAGTGTTGCTGGACCACTCTCGCTACCATATATGGTCGATCTAGTCGTGGTCACATCAAACAGATCAAAGACCAAATGCGACGGTTCACCAAAGGCGAGCAATCTGTTGATGATTACATGAACTTCTTCAAAATGAAAGCAGATGAGTTGGCCCTCCTCGGAAAGCCACTCGATCACGAAGATCTCCTTGAACTCATTCTTGCCGGTTTGGGTGACGACTACAAACATATTAAGGATGTTGTCAATGCCAAAGATCTCCCGATCTCGATTGTTGAACTTTATAAAAAATTGATCAACCATGAGTCGGATCTCATCGTGCATCAACCACTTCCATATATTACTCCTATCACAACAAATATTGCACAACAAAAACCTCACGGCCCGTGGAGACCCGACTTTCGTCATGCCTCTCACACTCGACCGTTTGGCTACCAAGGCAACGGTTGTCCTCTTTCTCGTGGCTATCAAGTCAAATGTCAATTGTGTGGTATTTAGGGGCATAGCGCCAAAATATGTCGTCTCCTCCGAACTCAACTTCCGGTTCAACAAGGCTCGTCCTTGCCTTCTACCAATCACTGGGGAACTTGGCAACTGTCTGTGAATCCTACTGTCCTTCATTCGAACTCTTCCCCTACATGGCTTCTAGACTCTGGTGTATCTCATCATGTCACTACAGATCTTGCCAATTTCTCTCTTCATGCAACGTACGGTGGCACTGATGGTGTTGCATTGGTAATGACACAAGATTTGAGATAACACACACTGGTTCTACGTTCTTACCCTCCTCTTCTCGTTCCTTTTCCCTTCAAAATGTTTTTTGTGTTCCACAAATACAAAAGAACCTAATTTCCATTAGCAAACTTTGCACCCAAAATAACGTATCAGTGGAATATTTTCCGCTTCATTTTCAGGTGAAGGATCTCACCACGGGGGCACATCTAACAAAGGGTCAAGTGCATAATGGCGTGTACGAGTGGCCAACTTCTTCTACTCCATCTCCCATTACTCATCCTCCATCACCTACCATTTTTTCTGCTGTCAAAACCGTTTTATCCGAGTGGCACTCTAGGTTAGGTCATCCGTCTTTAGACCTTCTTAATAAGGTTGTTACCAATACGTCTCTACCCGTGTCAAAGTCTTTGAATACCTCTTCTCCTGTACCGCTTGCTCGATTAATAAAAGCCAAAAACTTCCGTTTCATGTCTCCACCATTACATCTACTCGCCCTCTCGAAATTCTATTCTCTGATGTTTGGACGTCTCCCATTACATCCTTTGATTGTTTCAAATACTATCTTATCTTTGTTGATCATTCCACACGATACACTTGGTTGTATCCTCTCCAACGAAAATCACATGTTCGTGATGTTTTTATCCGCTTCAAAGCTTTAGTCGAAACCAAATTTGATAATCGCATTGTTACTCTTTATTCCGACAATAGAGAAGAATATATCGGTCTCAAAGATTTCTTATCTCTCCATGGAATTTCTCATCTTACCTCTCCTCATCACACACCGGAACATAACCGGATCTCGGAATGCAAACATCGTCATATTGTTGAAACGACTCTTACTCTTCTATCTCATTCCTCTATTCCATTTGAGTACTGGTCTTTTGCATTTCCGACAACTGTATATCTCATAAATCGCCTCCCCTCATCGGTTCATTGTTTTTCACCTCCATTCGAAAAACTTTTCAAAACTTCCCCGAATTATCTCAAACTTCGAACCTTTAGATGCCTCAGTTGTCCTTGGTTTCTACTATACAATCAACACAAACTTCAATCTCGGTCCACACCTTGTGTTTTTGTTGGATACTCTCTTACGTAAAGTGTTTTTCTTTGTTTTCATGTCCCTACACATCGTGTCTACGTCTCCAGTCATGTGGTTTTGATGAGTCAAACTTTCATTTCCCTAATCTGCTCTCGGCTCGATCTACTTTCCCTCCTTCTACTGATGTCATGTCCACATTCCCTCCACCCTTCACCATTGTTCCATCTCATGCCTCTCGTACAATGCCAGACCCAACCCCAGGTGTAGTTTCTCTACTTCTATCACAACAACCGACTTTAACACCACCACAAATCACCGCACCTCCACCTATCCTGCATCCACCTCCATTTTCTCCAGCAGTATCTTCACCCCTACAAAACACCCATCCTATGGTAACTCGTTCGAAGAATAACATTTCCAAACCCACCACAAAAATTTCCCTTGTTGCCAACCTTTCCCCTATCTTGGGTGTAGAACCTACGTGTATGTATCAAGCTTTGAAAGATCCAAACTGGCGTATTGCGATGACCGAATAATTTGATGCTCTCCTTCGGAATCAAACTTGGACTCTTGTGCCTCCACATCCATCATATAACATTGTTGGTTGCAAATGGGTATTCCATATTAAACGACAATCTAATGGCTCCATTGGCAGGCACAAAGCTCGACTCGTTGCCAAAGGATTCCATTAAAGACCAGGAGTTGATAACCAATAAACCTTCAGCGCTATCATCAAACCCGCCACAATTCGTCTTGTAATAAGCATTGCGGCCTCGAATGGATGAGATCTTCTTCAACTCGACGTTAATAATGATTTTCTTCAAGGGTCTCTACATGAAGATGTGTATATGGCTCAACCACCTGGGTTCATTGACAAGGATCGTCCCTCTCACATCTGCAAGCTTCATAAGGCTCTTTACGACTTCAAGCAAGCCTCATACGTTTGGTATAATGAGCTACGCACATTTCCATTGCAGACCGGCTTTGTCAACTCCTTATCGGACTCATCTCTCTTCATTTTTCGGCAGCAAAATATCACAATGTACCTCCTAGTCTATGTGGATGACATCATTATAACGGCAATCACAAGGTTGTCGGTTACCACTTCATCAGCCTCTTATCAAGCCGGTTCTCTCTCAAAGATCTTGGGCCTCTTTCCTACTTCCTTGGAGTTGAAATCATTCGCTCCTCCAAATGTGTTCTTCTCACACAGAAAACATACATCCGTGATGTCCTCAGTCAACATGATATCCTTAATTCTATGCCGGCCTCGACTCCAATGTCCTCATCGATGTCTCTCTCGCTTCTCTCTGAACAAGCACTTGATGATCCAAGTAAATTCAAGAAAGTTCTCGTCAGTTTCCAATATTTTCTTCACACGTCCAGACATTGCTTTTGCAGTCAACAAATTATCTCAATTCATGCATCGACCAACTACGGAGCATTGACAAGCTGCCAAACGTATCCTACGATACATCAATGGGACAAGCTCTCTTGGTGTACTCTACTCCTGGGA
Source organism: Gynandropsis gynandra (assembly GCA_036759665.1). Taxonomy (NCBI): domain Eukaryota; kingdom Viridiplantae; phylum Streptophyta; class Magnoliopsida; order Brassicales; family Cleomaceae; genus Gynandropsis; species Gynandropsis gynandra. The sequence goes on along the minus strand of CM071866.1, from coordinate 35,304,453 downwards.
CAACAATTTCTCTCTCCATACCTTCTCCGATGCATATTGGGGAGGTGATCGTGATGATTTCAGCTCTACAGGTGCACACATTGTCTATCTTGGCAAGAATCCCATCTCATGGTCTTCTAAAAACCAACGGTTTGTTGCCAAGTCATCAACGGAGGTAGAATACAAATCAGTCTCTTCCACGACTTCTGAAGTTTAATGGATTACGTCGTTACTCACTGAGCTTGGTATATCTTTCCAACAACTCCGGTGATCTACTGCGACTAGGGGTGGCTTGTTTGGTTCGGTTATTGAAAACCGAACCGAACTGAACTGAATACAACCGGTTCGGTTCGGTTATTAATAAAATAACCAATCGGTTCTGAAATTTGTATAACCATTTGGGTACGGTTCGGTTTGGTTATTAACCGTATAACCATGGATAATCGATCGGTTATGTAACTTTTATAATTATATATGTATTTTAATAATACTAGAAATTAGATGCAATATTAATATCTTATCTTTAGGTTTCTTTGTCTTTTGAACAAACCCACAGAAACTCACTTTGATGGTCTCTCACTCTTCTTGTTCTTCTTTTTTCGACTTGATTCTTCATGGGTTTGTGGGTCTCATTTGGTTTAGGTTATGAATTGTTCGATCGGTAAGAAGAGATTCTGAGTTAAGGTTTCGATGCTAGAAAAGTTTTCGAACTAGGGTTTCGATTCTAGAAAAAATTATGTGAAAAATAACCGTAATAACCGAATTAAAGAAAGTTTGGTTATTACTTTGGTTGTAACTTTTTTTCGTTACAACCGAACCGAACCGTTATAAAACCGAACCGAACCAAACCGATATACATTTGGGTATATTTTGGTTATAGTTTTATCAAACCCGAATAAACCGTACCCGCAATAACCGAACCGAAAACCGAACCGAAATCCGAATAAGCCACCCCTAACTGCGACAATGTTGGAGCCACATACTTATGCGCAAACCCGATTTTCCACTCGCGCATGAAGTATATAGCCATCGACTACCACTACATTCGAAGTCTAATACGTTCTGGTCATTTGCGGGTCACTCATGTGTCTTCTGCGGATCAATTAGCGGACACACTCACAAAGCCACTACCGCGAGCGCGCTTTGAACTACTATGGGTCAAGATTGGTCTCTGTTCCGAGCCTAATCTTGCGGGGGCATCATAGAAGGAAACTAATTATCTTCTCCAATCAGTCAATCACGGATATCTCAATCACTCTCCAATCGGTCAATCCCGGATATCTTGCATCACTAATTGATCATAATCACTCTCCATGATTGACTGTATATTCTCATGATTCTAGTGTATAATTTTCTAATTTTTAACATCTCTTGTATATTTAAACGTTGTACATTTTGATAATGAAGAAACAATTCTCTCTAAAAACTGTTATTATCTATTTACAGTTTTCTCTCTCTTCTTCGTTCTTTTATTCCCAATTTCGCATTTCTCATTCGTGATTTCAAAACTTCATTTATTTCCATTTTTATTTTATCAAATTTGTTAAATGTCGAGGATACAAATATCTCTTTTATATCTTCTTTTACTAATTATATTATGGGACGAAATAAAATATGATAATGTTTTGGTTCATTGACATTGACACTGACGGTACCAATATAAAGAGGACATAAATAATATATATATATATATATGTATATATAATAAATTATTAAATCGATTAATACATAGGTGACAAATCATTGTATATTAAATTGTGCTTAATGCAATCTTAATGTTTATGATTTCCTAAATCACGCGTACATATGAATTCAAGATCCAGTGGCATTATATATGTTCGTATAATTTGGTAATGATCGATAGAGTATCATTGTCGCAAAAGCTAAAACAACAGAAAGGCGACGAATAATTTCCACTATTATCGATATTGTTATTAGTTGTACGCCGTCACATGGCAACCACTTTCCTTTAATAAAATAATTAGGATAACATAAAATCTAAACGCGTTATATTGGAATTTTAATTAATATAAATAATAAATTTAAGAAATGCAAATAGCTAAAGAAAATAAAATGTTGTGTTAGTCTCTAACAACAGTTTGATTATCATATATATATATATATATATATGCTTGTATATATATTATACATATAAATATATGTATATAAATATATTTATAAATTTTTGTTGATTAAATAAATTTTAAATTTTTTTATTTGATAATTGTCATCAATTACAATCACAAGTGTGATTGCAACATTTTTTTACGTTTAAAAAATTTATGATTATACATTTGCGAACGATTACAATTTCATCAATTGCTTTTTATTTCGTCTACCATCACTAAAATATATAAAATATAAAGACTACGATTACGAACATTTGTGTGTGCACCAGTTAAATCTTTAATCTCTATTATCATGGTCATAGTTTGATTATCTTAAATAGGATCGTAAAATGAGCTGGCTCGATTCAGCTCGGCTCAATTTGCCAAAAAATGAGTTGGGTCAACTCGGTTCGTTTTTTAAACGAGCTGGAAAATTCCAGCTCAGTTCGGCTCGCCTCTAACTCGCTAAAAAACGAGCTGGCTCCGAGCCAAACTATTTAATTATTTTGAATTAGTTGTTATATTATATATGATAAACATATCAAACGAACCAAATAAAATATCAAATATATGAAAAACATTAATTCAAACATAAATGTTATAAAATATCATTGTAGTAAATAAAAAAACCTTCTCGAATAAAAAGTATAAAATATCATTATACTTAATTCGACCGCTCGTAACTTTACTGAATTGTTTCTTTATTTTGTTATATCAATTATTAGAAAAAGGAAAAATACATTATAAACGTGTATTATGTTTAAACTATATATTATGTTTTATTAAATGCAATATTATACATAATAATATACAAAAATGGAAAATATTTTATTTTTGTACATATTTTTTTCAGCTCGCAAGCCAATTCGTCTAAACTCGGACTCGTTATGAATTCAGCTCGTGAACTCGTTTTTTAAATGAGCTAGAAAATATCAACTCAACTCGTTTAAATATGATCCGAACTACAACGGAGTTACGAACAGACAACTCATTTTACACCCCTAATCTTAAACTAAGCGATTTTAACTTGCTCCCATGGGCCTAAAACTGCACGCAGGTTCTTGTTAGTCTTCTTAAACGCCGGTTTGTTTGAGTCGTTTCATATATGTTTTTTTTTCATTTATAAAAATTGGATTATATGGGCCAGAATCGATGGCCCATTATTTGGCCCAAATGGGTTTGTGACACGTTGCAATAGAAAGTTTTATATCTTGGGAGAGTGAGTCCCCAAGAAATCGGAAGTAAAAACAGAAGAGGAACAGAGTCGCTTTGATCACTTGCTTATTTGAATCTTTGAACGAAGATTTCCAATATTCTAGCCGAATCTCTGGTTCTCTTCTCGTTTTATCTGTATATGGGCCAGAATCGATGGCCCATTATTTGGCCCAAATGGGTTTGTGACACGTGGCAATAGAAAGTTTTATATCTTGGGAGAGCGAGTCCCCAAGAAATCGGAAGTAAAAACAGAAGAGGAACAGAGTCGCTTTGATCACTTGCTTATTTGAATCTTTGAACGAAGATTTCCAATATTCTAGCCGAATCTCTGGTTCTCTTCTCGATTTTATCTGTAATTCTGGGTTTCTTTTTTTTCTCTTTGGAAAACAGAATTGTGTTCGAGTGTCAGTGGGAAGGTCTCTTGGAATTGATTGCGATAGTGCTTCGATGACCGAAGAAGGTGAAAGTAGTACTAGTAGAGAGATTGTTCATGGCGCAAGATACTTTCAGCATTCAGTTTTTGGATGCGTGTTCGAACTCCCGAGCAAGTATGATGTTCTTGATCCCATCGGTAGAGGCGCATACGGCTTTGTCTGGTACCAATTTCTTATTCTTTTACGCCCGATGGTTTCAGAAATTCTCTTTTCGTTTGTATCCATCCGTTTTCTTCGGAATAATTTTTTAACATTTTCGGAGCTTGGATCCTTATCTATTCTATCAGCCTCACCCAATCCACATTGGTAGTACCAATCAATCTCCAAAGTTATGGATCTTACCAAACATTTCGTTTAGCCATTGTTATTTTTGACGATTTTGTTGTGCAATATGGTGAAACCAGATACATAAATACATAAATATATATTTCTACATTTATACACATCTCCTTTGTTCCAGTTCAGCGTATAATTCAGAGATCAAAGAGAAAGTTGCAATAAAGAAGCTAAGTAACGCTTTCATCAGTAGAGCAGATGCGAAAAAGACTTTCAGAGAGATTAAGCTACTTCGCTGTATGGACCATGAAAACGTGAGCTCCCTCTGTCTGTCTACTCCTATTTGTTCAAATCTGATCATGTTTTTAACGGAGTTATGTTCCTCTCAACAGGTTATTTCCATAAAAGATGTTGTGCGGCCACCTGAAAAAGAGAAATTCAACGATGTTTATATCGTTTACGAGCTAATGGATTCTGATCTTCATCAGATTCTTCAGTCCAGGCAACCTTTGACCGAAGATCATTATCAGGTTTAGGACAGAGAATCCTTTCACTTTCACATTTGATTAAACGCTGTACTGATCTTTTCTTCTGTTCCACTTCCGCAGTATTTCTTGTATCAGATTTTACGCGGACTTAAGTACATTCATTCAGCAAACGTCTTGCATTTTGACCTAAAGCCTAGCAATTTACTCGTTAATGGAAACTCCGATCTTAAAATTGCTGACTTTGGGTTGGCGAGGACAGTATCTGAGACAGTATTCATGACGGAGTATGTTGTAACTCAATGGTACCGAGCACCAGAGATGATTCTAGGTTGTAATAAATACTCAGCTGCGATCGATGTCTGGGCTGTCGGTTGCATATTTGCAGAAATTTTGACAGGAAAGCCTTTGTTCCCTGCAAAAGATTGCGCCCATCAACTTCAAGTTATCTTGGAGGTATGGTTTTTGTCTCCCATGGTTCTATTCATGTGTCATGGTTCATATTTATACAAGTTCATACAAGAAGATGAAGTGAATTCATATCTCTCTTTTATGTTGGAAAAAGTTGATAGGCTCACCAGATGAAGCGAGCATGGATTTTCTTTCAAACGAGAATGCAAAGAATCATCTTCGAGATGTACATCATCGAGGGCAAAGCTTTTCATTTAAATTCCCGGAACTGAATCCCCAAGCGGTTGATCTGCTAGAGAAAATGCTCCTGTTCGATCCACGAAAACGCATCACAGGTAAAGTAGGAGTGAGACTAAGATTGAAACTCATGTTTGATTGATGATTACGTATGTGTTGATTTTGCAGTTCAAGAAGCCATTTGTCATCCGTACCTTTCCATCCTTCATGATGAATCTGATGAGCCTCTCTCCCCTCACCCTTTCACTTTCAATTTCGAGAATCAGCATCTATCAGAAGATGAACTCAAGGAACTTGTGTGGAGAGAATCCCTGAAGTTCAATCCTGATCCCACTTGTGACATTAGACAACAATCAATTCAATAAAACCAGGTGATATTTGTGTACATACATGCATACACAGATATAGAAAGACATACACATTCTTTCATTGTACCATCCTTTTAGTCTCCATTTTTGTAGAGAAGCTTTCTTGTAACACAAGCAATGTTCAGCCCAAGAAATGTGTAGCCGTGTAGCCCATTTCTAATTGGACTAATACAAGTTGTTAGTACGCTGTAAGCCTGTAACATAAGAGTAATAGTTTCATAATTCTTTCTAAAAAATATCGTAATAGCTGGTCACTCAATTCCTTTAATTAATGACCCTCGTCAATTCAAATTATCTTTTGTGTATGGAATTTTATAATGCATGGACGCGGTTATATTATTTTATAATGATATTAAAATATTATTGACTAACACCATTGACGCATATATATATATATATTATTGACTAACACCATTGACGCATATATATATATATAGACAAATACCATATATATATATATATGATATTTATCTATGTATGTTAGTTTTGACTGGTGGAGTCATAACTGTCCGTAAATGCGGCGATTGTGTTTTTTGGATATTAAAATCGACTAGTGGAGTTGTAATCGTTCGCAAACGCGGCGAAACGTAGAATTTTAAAATCTGAAATTATGTTGCGTTACGTCTGTGTTTGGGTGCATTTTTAATAAAGATCGCTTGAGTCCCTAGGGTCGCTTGAATTGCAATGGTCGCTCGAGTCGTTAGAAGTCTAATGTATTCTTAATTGGTCATTTTGCAAGTGCCGCCAAAACCGAAGTTTCTTTATGAATTCAACAACATGGACAAAATCCCAAAGATTATTATAAAATGTTATCCTTACAAAACAATAAAGAAGTTGAGAGGAATCTTAGATGAATATGAGTTGCATTACTTAAACAAGAAGTCACAATTTAGGCATATATTTCATTTCCAATGTGAGTCCATCTTGATCAAGGTTCAAATTTCTGTCCTATTAGATCACTCTGTGATTGTACGAGACAACAAGGAATTGTGCTTTATCATAAACGGTGTTCCCATCCAGTACTCTATAGTGGAGCATGCACTAATTATTGGATTGAACTACGAACCCTATCTCAGAGGATGGGAGTCCAAAAGGTGTGATACATTAAGGCTGATGAATTTCGACCATGGAAAGATGATCATCACACAAATGAGTGAAAAGCTTGTGAAGGCGAAGAATTCTGTCGACCGAAAGAGGTTGGCAACTTTGATGGTGTTGTGGCAAGTTCAGGATCACAAGCCTTCATCAGACAATTCCTGAATTCATGATCTGATTAACATGGTTGATGACTTGGAATTTTGTGAAGGTTTTCCATGGGGGCTTTACACATTTGAGAAACTTATGGATACTTGCCACAAACACTTTAGCGGGGAATCACCGAAACCAAAATGGTATTGTGGAGGTTTCATGATCCCACTCATGGTAACTTGTATATACTATTAGAATAACATGAATGTTTTTGTACCTTTTTGTATCCTTATCATTTTGTTTTAATGTTTCAATTACTTCCATTCGAAACCATTCTTAGTTTAGACGAAAACGGATGGTACGTTGGTGTTATGGATGCCGATCCATCATGCCCAAGGATTTGCAAGAAGCGGGTTAAATCCAATTTTAATCCGAAGTATGTAGAAATGATGAAGTAAATCAAAGATTCTAAGGTAAGAATTACACAGGGGTCACAAAGGCCACAAGGGTCACAAAGGTCATAAGGGTCATTATAGTTATTTGTTATTGTTGCAGGATATTCGAAGTATTCTTCGTGCTAAAGACGACGATGAAGCTTTACTTTTTGATCTAGAGGATTAAGAGAGATGCAACGATCTAGATGTTCAGATATGGATGGAACATTTACATAGAAATCCAAAGGTTATTTGTAAGGAGGACATCCGTAAGATCGAACTGCTAACGCGCAAAACAACTCTTGATAAGAAATAAAAGGGGAAAGAAAAGGGGAGTAAGAGGAAGAAGAGCAAAGGTGAAATATCAATAGAGGTTGTAGATGTTCCACTATCTGAAGCTGATGAAGATGAAGGATTTGTAGAGGATGATGAAGAAGAAGAAAGAGAAAGTGACGATGAAGCTAATGAAGAAGAAGAAGGTGATGCTGAAGCTGATAGAGAAAAAATGCAGTCCCTCTGACACTAAAGCATAAATTAATGAAGGAAATAAAGAAGTCAGAGAAAAGAATCATCAACACCGTACGAGACCTTCTAAGGGACGTCGGTTTTGATTTGTCTAATCCTAAATCAACGACGACAAATCCTAAAAGTGCTGACAAGGCAGAATAACTAAAGGTCGAAATGTGGCAAAATCAAAGACTGTCCAGAAAGATACGAGCACCGGACATGAATCTTACAACATTCTGAGAGATGATGATTTTGAATTCCTTCAACGTCTATATTCGATATCAAGAGAAGAGCCAATAGAAGAGTCGATGGAGTTAGAGGCTGAAAATGACTCTCGAGATGGCTCAGGAGAGGATGTTGCAAACATTTGAACATTAATTGAAAATATTACATCTACCGCTAATCCTTCAAGTGGCTTTAGCCTTGTATTCATCTAATTGCGTACATGTCTGAACAGGTTCCTATATTGGTTGCTCTTAACGAAGAGGTTGCCACTGATGTTGGTGCTGAGGAAGTTCCTCTTGATGTTCCTGTCGAAGTTCCACCAAGTAAGTAATATTGAGTAAAAAAGGTCATTTGATTCAAAAGGTTACATGGGTCGCATGGGTCAAAAAGGTCGCATGGGTCGAAAGGGTCACATCGGTTGCAAGGGCCGCATGGGTCGCATATGTCACATGGGTTGCATACGTCCCATGGGTCGCATATATAACATATGTCGCATGGATCACATATGTCAATCGTATCGGTCACAAATGTCATCAATGTCATGGAGGATGTGTCTAATGAATGAATTAATTTTTATGCAGATATTGGCGTTGGTGTTCTTGAAGAGGTTCCTACAGAGGATACTCTAGTGGTTCCTATCGAAGAGGTTATCGCTGATGTTGGTTATGAGGGAACTCTAGAAGTTCTAGTCAAAGAGGTTGATGCAAATGTTCCTGTCAAAGTTCGACCAAGTAAGCAATATTGAGCCACAAAGGTCATTTGAGTCAAAAGGTTTCATGAGTTACAAAGATCGCATGGGTCACAAAGGTCGCATGGGTCACTAAGGTCGCATGGATCACAAAGGTTGCAAGGGTCGCATATGTCGTAAAGGGTCGCATATGTCCCATGGGTCACATATTTCACAAGGGTCACATATGTCACAAGGGTCGCATGGGTCGCATATGTTGCATGAGTCGCATCGGTCATAAAGGTCATGAATGTTACGAATGATGAGTCTAATGAATGAAGTAATTTTTAAGCAGATGTTGGAGCTTCATCGGATAAGTGTGATGGTCTAATGATAGTTAAATGAAAGTTAAAACCATCGAAGGAAAGACAAGAGCCATATGTTGAACCTCCTTCGACTGAGCCACTTGCAAAAAGACTAAAAAAATTTGGAGAACAAAACCTACGAGGTGGACCAATAACAAGGAAAATGAGAGGAAGATGAGAGGGAAAGACATAAAAACTCATAGAAAAGGTTGTTCAAGAACCTGCATAAAAAGGTGGTTTAAGAACTCGAAGGGAGTCGGAATTTTGTTTGGAAGCCCAAGGGATTGAAACATGGCAAGATAACCCGAGATATGTCATTCATGGAAGCTAGTAGGGTCCCGTTGATTAGACTATATATATTTATGATGAAACCTCGCCAAGAGCGTAGGTAGAAATCTAAAGTAGACTATCCTAGGGGCCAGATTTTTGGGATATCGTACTAAAGGATGGCGTATGGCTTGAAAATGATGTACATAATATAAATAAAACAAAATATCAAATCTTCATATTAATCTCCACACCAGTCATTTAAATTTAGTTTCGTGGATGATTCTACGAACATCGCAACTTCACCTAAAACAATGAAACAAATTGTTAGATTACACACTAAAATAAAATTCGCAAAAAGTTAAATATTTAGTGAGTTCTATATTTTTTCATATATTATAATGTCACTATAACATTATCCAATCCATTTGCGAATTTTAGTTATTTTGCATAACATTATTAGTTATTTTAAAGTCTTTGAAATTTTAGTTCTCTCATCATAAATATATTACATATTTTGCTATATATATTTGTATAATAAATGTTTAAATAAAATTAATAATGTTTTTTATTTACAATTTGATCATTAAAATCAATTTTGTTATATATGTATCTATATATTAACTAAATTTTCTATTTAATACTTACGGATCTGATTTTTAATATTTGTATTTGTATTTGTATCAGTGGATATTTGAATTTTCGGTTCGAATACGAGTCGAATACGAATACTTCGAATATTTTGTCCAACCCTACTTTGTATCTTGATTCTTTATTTATTTGTTTGTTTATATTTGTTTATATTTTTTTAATCCACAGAACTATTATGTATTTATTTATATTAGTGATGTAAAAATTATTTTGGACTGCGGATTAATCGTCGTCTAGGCGTTCGGCGGTAAGAGGTCGTCCAGAAAACCCTAAAATCGGTCATATTAGTCGGTCGACACCTAGACGTCGTGGAATCGCTGTCTAGGCGACCTACTATGCAAAAATCTCTGCCTAGGTGTTTTTTTTAAACTCTTCTGGTTATGTTCTCTCTTTCTCGCTATTCGTCTTCTCCATTAGTTCTTCACATGCTGCAAGGGTCTCAGACTACATCTCTGACAGTCGCAGTCTCCTCGTCGGGCCGGATCATCCTCCGACGGTCGCTGTCTCCTCGTCGTATCGGTTCCTCCTTCGGCGGTCTCTGTCGCCTCGTTTCACCGACTCCTCCTCTCCGACGGTTGCTGTCTCCTCATCGCGTCGGCTCCTCCTCCGACGGTCGTTGTCTCCTCGTTGTCTCCTTGTCGCGCCTGTTCCTTTTCCTCGTATCAGCTTCTCCACATCGCAACGGTCGTTGTCGTTGTATCCGTGCTCGTCGCATTTGGGTCTCTGTCTTCGTGCTCATCGCGTTCGGGTCTCTACCTTCGTGCTTATATATATATATATAATTCAAATGATATAATCTCATTATATATACAATTATATGAGAGAAAACAACATACAATTATAGGAGATATCTATCTATATGTCTGTCTGTCTGTCTGTCTGTCTATCTATCAATATGTCTGTCTGTCTGTTTGTCTATCTGTCTGTCTGTCTGTCTGTCTGTCTGTCTGTCTGTCTGTCTATCTATCTATCTATCTATCTATCTATCTATCTATCTATCTATCTATCTATCTATCTATCTATCTATCTATCTATCTATCTATCTATCTATCTATCTATCTATCTATCTATCTATCTATCTATCTATCTATCTATCTATCTATCTATCTATCTATCTATCTATCTATCTATCTATCTATCTATCTATCTATCTATCTATCTATCTATCTATCTATCTATCTATCTATCTATCTATCTATCTATCTATCTATCTATCTATCTATCTATCTATCTATCTATCTATCTATCTATCTATCTATCTATCTATCTATCTATCTATCTATCTATCTATCTATCTATCTATCTATCTATCTATCTATCTATCTATCTATCTATCTATCTATCTATCTATCTATCTATCTATCTATCTATCTATCTATCTATCTATCTATCTATCTATCTATCTATCTATCTATCTATCTATCTATCTATCTATCTATCTATCTATCTATCTATCTATCTATCTATCTATCTATCGTCTCCTCCGAACTCAACTTCCGGTTCAACAAGGCTCGTCCTTGCCTTCTACCAATCACCGGGGAACTTGGCAAATGTCTGTGAATCCTACTGTTCTTCATTCGAATTCTTCCCCTACATGGCTTCTAGACTCTGGTGTATCTCATCATGTCACTACAGATCTTGCCAATTTCTCTCTTCATGCAACGTACGGTGGCACTGATGGTGTTGCATTGGTAATGACACAAGATTTGAGATAACACACACTGGTTCCACGTTCTTACCCTCCTCTTCTCGTTCCTTTCCCTTCAAAATGTTTTTTGTGTTCCACAAATACAAAAGAACCTAATTTCCATTAGCAAACTTTGCACCCAAAATAACGTATCGGTGGAATTTTTTCCGCTTCATTTTCAGGTGAAGGATCTCACCACGAGGACACATCTAACAAAGGGTCAAGTGCATAATGGCGTGTACAAGTGGCCAACTTCTTCTACTCCATCTCCCATTACTCATCCTCCATCACCTACCATTTTTTCTGCTGTCAAAACCGTTTTATCCGAGTGGCACTCTAGGTTAGGTCATCCGTCTTTAGACCTTCTTAATAAGGTTGTTACCAATACGTCTCTACCCGTGTCAAAGTCTTTGAATACCTCTTCTCTTGTACTGCTTGCTCGATTAATAAAAGCCAAAAACTTCCGTTTCATGTCTCCACCATTACATCTACCCGCCCTCTCGAAATTCTATTCTCTGATGTTTGGACGTCTCCCATTACATCCTTTGATTGTTTCAAATACTATCTTATCTTTGTTGATCATTCCACACGATACACTTGGTTGTATCCTCTCCAACGAAAATCACATGTTCGTGATGTTTTTATCCGCTTCAAAGCTTTAGTCGAAACCAAATTTGATAATCGCATTGTTACTCTTTATTCCGACAATAGAGAAGAATATATCGGTCTCAAAGATTTCTTATCTCTCCATGGAATTTCTCATCTTACCTTTCCTCCTCACACACCGGAACATAACCGAATCTCGGAATGCAAACATCGTCATATTGTTGAAACGACTCTTACTCTTCTATCTCATTCCTCTATTCCATTTGAGTACTGGTCTTTTGCATTTCCGACAGCTGTATATCTCATAAATCTCCTCCCCTCATCGGTTCATTGTTTTTCACCTCCATTCGAAAAACTTTTCAAAACTTCCCCGAATTATCTCAAACTTCGAACCTTTAGATGCCTCAGTTGTCCTTGGTTTCTACTATACAATCAACACAAACTTCAATCTCGGTCCACACCTTGTGTTTTTGTTGGATACTCTCTTACGTAAAGTGTTTTTCTTTGTTTTCATGTCCCTACACAACGTGTCTACGTCTCCAGTCATGTGGTTTTGATGAGTCAAACTTTCATTTCCCTAATCTGCTCTCGGCTCGATCTACTTTCCCTCCTTCCACTGATGTCATGTCCACATTCCATCCACCCTTCACCATTGTTCCATCTCATGCCTCTCGCACACTGCCAGACCCAACCCCAAGTGTAGTTTCTCCACTTCTATCACAACAACCGACTTTAACACCACCACAAATCACCGCACCTCCACCTATCCTGCATCCACCTCCATTTTCTCCAGCAGTATCTTCACCCCTACAAAACACCCATCCTATGGTAACTCGTTCGAAGAATAACATTTCCAAACCCACCACAAAAATTTCCCTTGTTGCCAACCTTTCCCCTATCTTGGGTGTAGAACCTACGTGTATGTATCAAGCTTTGAAAGATCCAAAATGGCGTATTGCGATGACCGAATAATTTGATTCTCTCCTTCGGAATCAAACTTGGACTCTTGTGCCTCCACATCCATCATATAACATTGTTGGTTGCAAATGGGTATTCCATATTAAACGGCAATCTAATGGCTCCATTGGCAGGCACAAAGCTCGACTCGTTGCCAAAGGATTCCATCAAAGACCAGGAGTTGATAACCAATAAACCTTCAGCGCTATCATCAAACCCGCCACAATTCGTCTTGTAATAAGCATTGTGGCCTCGAATGGATGAGATCTTCTTCAACTCGACGTTAATAATGATTTTCTTCAAGGGTCTCTACATGAAGATGTGTATATGGCTCAACCACCTGGGTTCATTGACAAGGATCGTCCCTCTCACATCTGCAAGCTTCGTAAGGCTCTTTACGACCTCAAGCAAGCCTCATACGTTTGGTATAATGAGCTACGCACATTTCCATTGCAGACCGGCTTTGTCAACTCCTTATCGGACTCATCTCTCTTCATTTTTCGGCAGCAAAATATCACAATGTACCTCCTAGTCTATGTGGATGACAACATTATAACGGCAATCACAAGGTTGCCGGTTACCACTTCATCAGCCTCTTATCAAGCCGGTTCTTTCTCAAAGATCTTGGGCCTCTTTCCTACTTCCTTGGAGTTGAAATCATTCGCTCCTCCAAATGTGTTCTTCTCACACATACATTCGTGATGTCCTCAGTCAACATGATATCCTTAATTCTAAGCCGGCCTCGACTCCAATGTCCTCATCGATGTCTCTGATATGATCCCAGAGGACGCTGAAGACGCGACCATCAACAGCGAGGAGGACGCGACCCGCAGAAAGGAAGAAGAGGGGATCTCTGCGACCCGAGACGCCAATCCCGCGGCCCGAGACGCCATTAGGTCAAAATATGTCGGTCCCGTGACCCGAGCCCGAGCTCTAGAAGAAGATGCCTTGATCATATCCGCTGGTCCCATGACCCGAGCCAAGGCCGTAAAGCTCAAGGAAGCTATTATCGGGATTCTCACGACCGTCCACGCCCACAAGGAGTATGCTAGTTCACGCGATGTCACGAATTTCAAGAACGTCATCAAAGCCGAAGCTCGACCCGCTACGATCATTGATTAGGTTAAGTGACCCGCGTGTACTCTTTTCCCCTCGTCGGTTTTGTCCCACCGGGTTTTCCGACGACGGGTTTTTATGAGATCTTCTTCAACTCGACGTTAATAATGATTTTCTTCAAGGGTCTCTACATGAAGATGTGTATATGGCTCAACCACCTGGGTTCATTGACAAGGATCGTCCCTCTCACATCTGCAAGCTTCATAAGGCTCTTTACGACTTCAAGCAAGCCTCATACGTTTGGTATAATGAGCTACGCACATTTCCATTGCAGACCGGCTTTGTCAACTCCTTATCGGACTCATCTCTCTTCATTTTTCGGCAGCAAAATATCACAATGTACCTCCTAGTCTATGTGGATGACATCATTATAACGGCAATCACAAGGTTGTCGGTTACCACTTCATCAGCCTCTTATCAAGCCGGTTCTCTCTCAAAGATCTTGGGCCTCTTTCCTACTTCCTTGGAGTTGAAATCATTCGCTCCTCCAAATGTGTTCTTCTCACACAGAAAACATACATCCGTGATGTCCTCAGTCAACATGATATCCTTAATTCTATGCCGGCCTCGACTCCAATGTCCTCATCGATGTCTCTCTCGCTTCTCTCTGAACAAGCACTTGATGATCCAAGTAAATTCAGGAAAGTTCTCGTCAGTTTCCAATATTTTCTTCACACGTCCAGACATTGCTTTTGCAGTCAACAAATTATCTCAATTCATGCATCGACCAACTACGGAGCATTGACAAGCTGCCAAACGTGTCCTACGATACATCAATGGGACAAGCTCTCTTGGTGTACTCTACTCCTGGGACAACAATTTCTCTCTCCATACCTTCTCCGATGCATATTGGGGAGGTGATCGTGATGATTTCAGCTCTACAGGTGCGCACATTGTCTATCTTGGCAAGAATCCCATCTCATGGTCTTCTAAAAAGCAACGGTTTGTTGCCAAGTCATCAACGGAGGTAGAATACAAATGAGTCTCTTCCACGACTTCTGAAGTTTAATGGATTACGTCGTTACTCACTGAGCTTGGTATATCTTTCCAACAACTCCGGTGATCTATACGACAATGTTGGAGCCACATACTTATGCGCAAACCCGATTTTCCACTCGCGCATGAAGTATATAGCCATCGACTACCACTACATTCGAAGTCTAATACGTTCTGGTCATTTGCGGGTCACTCATGTGTCTTCTGCGGATCAATTAGCGGACACACTCACAAAGCCACTACCGCGAGCGCGCTTTGAACTACTACGGGTCAAGATTGGTCTCGATTCCGAGCCTAATCTTGCGGGGGCATCATAGAAGGAAACTAATTATCCTCTCCAATCAGTCAATCACGGATATCTCAATCACTCTCCAATCGGTCAATCCCGGATATCTTGCATCACTAATTGATCATAATCACTCTCCATGATTGACTGTATATTCTCATGATTCTAGTGTATAATTTTCTAATTTCTAACATCTCTTGTATATTTAAACGTTGTACATTTTGATAATGAAGAAACAATTCTCTCCAAAAACTGTTATTATCTATTTACAGTTTTCTCTCTCTTCTTCGTTCTTTTATTCCCAATTTCGCATTTCTCATTCGTGATTTTAAAACTTCATTTATTTCCATTTTTATTTTATCAAATTTGTTAAATGTCGAGGATACAAATATCTCTTTTATATCTTCTTTTACTAATTATATAATGGGACGAAATAAAATATGATAATGTTTTGGTTCATTGACATTGACACTGACGGTACCAATATAAAGAGGACATAAATAATATATATATGTATATATATAATAAATTATTAAATCGATTAATACATAGGTGACAATAATCATTGTATTAAATTGTGCTTAATGCAATCTTAATGTTTATGATTTCCTAAATCACGCGTACATATGAATTCAAGATCCAGTGGCATTATATATGTTCGTATAATTTGGTAATGATCGATGGAGTATCATTGTCGCAAAAGCTAAAACAACAGAAAGGCGACGAATAATTTCCACTATTATCGATATTGTTATTAGTTGTACGCCGTCACATGGCAACCACTTTCCTTTAATAAAATAATTAGGATAACATAAAATCTAAACGCGTTATATTGGAATTTTAATTAATATAAATAATAAAATTAAGAAATGCAAAAAGCTAAAGAAAATAAAATGTTGTGTTAGTCTCTAACAATAGTTTGATTATCATATATATATATGTTTGTATGTATTACATATATAAATATATGTATATAAATATATTTATGAATTTTTGTTGATTAAATAAATTTTTAATTTTTTTTATTTGATAATTGTCATCAATTACAATCACAAGTGTGATTGCAACATTTTTTTACGTTTAAAAAATTTATGATTATACATTTGCGAACGATTACAATTTCATCAATTGCTTTTTATTTCGTCTACCATCACTAAAAAATATAAAATATAAAGACTACGATTACGAACATTTGTATGTGCACCAGTTAAATCTTTAATCTCTATTATCATGGTCATAGTTTGATTATTTAGGGGTTGTAAAATGAGCTGGCTCGGTTCAGTTCGACTCAGCTTGCCAAAAAATGAGTTGGGTCAGCTCGGCTCGTTTTTTAAACGAGCTGGAAAATTCCAGCTCAGCTCGGCTCGCCTCTAACTCGCTAAAAAACGAGCTGGTTCGCGAGCCAAATTATTTAATTATTTTGAATTAGTTGTTATATTATATATGATAAACATATCAAACGAACCAAATAAAATATCAAATATATGAAAAACATTAATTCAAACATAATGTTATAAAATATCATTGTAGTAAATAAAAAAACCTTCTCGAATAAAAAATATAAAATATCATTGTACTTAATTCGACCGCTCGTAACTTTACTGAATTGTTTCTTTATTTTGTTATATCAATTATTAGAAAAAGAAAAAATACATTATAATCGTATATTATGTTTAAACAATATATTTTGTTTTATTAAATGCAATATTATATATAATAATATACAAAAATAGAAAATATTTTATTTTTGTACATATTTTTTTCAGCTCGCGAACCAATTCGTCTAAACTCGGACTCGTTATAAACTCAGCTCGTAAACTCGTTTTTTAAATGAACTAGAAAATATCAGTTCAACTCGTTTAAATATGATCGGCACTAGAACTGCACGCAGGTTCTTGTTAGTCTTCTTAAACGCCGGTTTGTTTGAGTCGTTTCATATATGTTTTTTTTCATTTATAAAAATTGGATTATATGGGCCAGAATCGATGGCCCATTATTTGGCCCAAATGGGTTTGTGACACGTGGCAATAGAAAGTTTTATATCTTGGGAGAGCGAGTCCCCAAGAAATCGGAAGTAAAAACAGAAGAGGAACAGAGTCGCTTTGATCACTTGCTTATTTGAATCTTTGAACGAAGATTTCCAATATTCTAGCCGAATCTCTGGTTCTCTTCTCGATTTTATCTGTAATTCTGGGTTTCTTTTTTTTCTCTTTGGAAAACAGAATTGTGTTCGAGTGTCAGTGGGAAGGTCTCTTGGAATTGATTGCGATAGTGCTTCGATGACCGAAGAAGGTGAAAGTAGTACTAGTAGAGAGATTGTTCATGGCGCAAGATACTTTCAGCATTCAGTTTTTGGATGCGTGTTCGAACTCCCGAGCAAGTATGATGTTCTTGATCCCATCGGTAGAGGCGCATACGGCTTTGTCTGGTACCAATTTCTTATTCTTTTACGCCCGATGGTTTCAGAAATTCTCTTTTCGTTTGTATCCATCCGTTTTCTTCGGAATAATTTTTTAACATTTTCGGAGCTTGGATCCTTATCTATTCTATCAGCCTCACCCAATCCACATTGGTTGTACCAATCAATCTCCAAAGTTATGGATCTTACCAAACATTTCGTTTAGCCATTGTTATTTTTGACGATTTTGTTGTGCAATATGGTGAAACCAGATACATAAATACATAAATATATATTTCTACATTTATACACATCTCCTTTGTTCCAGTTCAGCGTATAATTCAGAGACCAAAGAGAAAGTTGCAATAAAGAAGCTAAGTAACGCTTTCATCAGTAGAGCAGATGCGAAAAAGACTTTCAGAGAGATTAAGCTACTTCGCTGTATGGACCATGAAAACGTGAGCTCCCTCTGTCTGTCTACTCCTATTTGTTCAAATCTGATCATGTTTTTAACGGAGTTATGTTCCTCTCAACAGGTTATTTCCATAAAAGATGTTGTGCGGCCACCTGAAAAAGAGAAATTCAACGATGTTTATATCGTTTACGAGCTAATGGATTCTGATCTTCATCAGATTCTTCAGTCCAGGCAACCTTTGACCGAAGATCATTATCAGGTTTAGGACAGAGAATCCTTTCACTTTCACATTTGATTAAACGCTGTACTGATCTTTTCTTCTGTTCCACTTCCGCAGTATTTCTTGTATCAGATTTTACGCGGACTTAAGTACATTCATTCAGCAAACGTCTTGCATTTTGACCTAAAGCCTAGCAATTTACTCGTTAATGGAAACTCCGATCTTAAAATTGCTGACTTTGGGTTGGCGAGGACAGTATCTGAGACAGTATTCATGACGGAGTATGTTGTAACTCAATGGTACCGAGCACCAGAGATGATTCTAGGTTGTAATAAATACTCAGCTGCGATCGATGTCTGGGCTGTCGGTTGCATATTTGCAGAAATTTTGACAGGAAAGCCTTTGTTCCCTGCAAAAGATTGCGCCCATCAACTTCAAGTTATCTTGGAGGTATGGTTTTTGTCTCCCATGGTTCTATTCATGTGTCATGGTTCATATTTATACAAGTTCATACAAGAAGATGAAGTGAATTCATATCTCTCTTTTATGTTGGAAAAAGTTGATAGGCTCACCAGATGAAGCGAGCATGGATTTTCTTTCAAACGAGAATGCAAAGAATCATCTTCGAGATGTACATCATCGAGGGCAAAGCTTTTCATTTAAATTCCCGGAACTGAATCCCCAAGCGGTTGATCTGCTAGAGAAAATGCTCCTGTTCGATCCACGAAAACGCATCACAGGTAAAGTAGGAGTGAGACTAAGATTGAAACTCATGTTTGATTGATGATTACGTATGTGTTGATTTTGCAGTTCAAGAAGCCATTTGTCATCCGTACCTTTCCATCCTTCATGATGAATCTGATGAGCCTCTCTCCTCTCACCCTTTCACTTTCAATTTCGAGAATCAGCATCTATCGGAAGATGAACTCAAGGAACTTGTGTGGAGAGAATCCCTGAAGTTCAATCCTGATCCCACTTGTGACATTAGACAACAATCAATTCAATGAAACCAGGTGATATTTGTGTACATACATGCATACACAGATATAGAAAGACATACACATTCTTTCATTGTACCATCCTTTTAGTCTCCATTTTGTAGAGAAGCTTTCTTGTAACACAAGCAATGTTCAGTAAGAAAACTTTCTATCAGCCCAAGAAATGCGTAGCCGTGTAGCCCATTTCTAATTGGACTAATACAAGTTGTTAGTACGCTGTAAGCCTGTAACATAAGAGTCTAATAGTTTCATAATTCTTTCTAAAAAAATATCGTAATAGCTGGTCACTCAATTCCTTTAATTAATGACCCTCGTCAATTCAAATTATCTTTTGTGTATGGAATTTTATAATGCATGGACGCGGTTATATTATTTTATAATGATATTAAAATATTATTGACTAACACCATTGACGCATATATATATATATATATTATTGACTAACACCATTGACGCATATATATATATAGACAAATACCATATATATATATATATATGATATTTATCTATGTATGTTAGTTTTGACTGGTGGAGTCATAACTGTCCGTAAATGCGGCGATTGTGTTTTTTGGATATTAAAATCGACTAGTGGAGTTGTAATCGTTCGCAAACGCGGCGAAACGTAGAATTTTAAAATCTGAAATTATGTTGCGTTACGTCTGTGTTTGGGTGCATTTTTAATAAAGATCGCTTGAGTCCCTAGGGTCGCTTGAATTGCAATGGTCGCTCGAGTCGTTAGAAGTCTAATGTATTCTTAATTGGTCATTTTGCAAGTGCCGCCAAAACCGAAGTTTCTTTATGAATTCAACAACATGGACAAAATCCCAAAGATTATTATAAAATGTTATCCTTACAAAACAATAAAGAAGTTGAGAGGAATCTTAGATGAATATGAGTTGCATTACTTAAACAAGAAGTCACAATTTAGGCATATATTTCATTTCCAATGTGAGTCCATCTTGATCAAGGTTCAAATTTCTGTCCTATTAGATCACTCTGTGATTGTACGAGACAACAAGGAATTGTGCTTTATCATAAACGGTGTTCCCATCCAGTACTCTATAGTGGAGCATGCACTAATTA
>CM071866.1:35268336-35282807 GCA_036759665.1 Gynandropsis gynandra | reverse complement strand
ATCTGAAGCTAATGAAGATGAAGGATTTGCAGAGGATGATGAAGAAGAAGAAAGAGAAAGTGACGATGAAGCTAATGAAGAAGAAGAAGGTGATGCTGAAGCTGAAGTTGATAGAGAAAAAAATGCAGTCCCTCTAACACTAAAGCATAAATTAATGAAGGAAATAAAGAAGTCAGAGAAAAGAATCATCAACACCGTACGAGACCTTCTAAGGGACGTCGGTTTTGATTTGTCTAATCCTAAATCAACGACGACAAATCCTAAAAGTGCTGACAAGGCAGAATAACTAAAGGTCGAAATGTGGCAAAATCAAAGACTGTCCAGAAAGATACGAGCACCGGACATGAATCTTACAACATTCTGAGAGATGATGATTTTGAATTCCTTCAACGTCTATATTCGATATCAAGAGAAGAGCCAATAGAAGAGTCGATGGAGTTAGAGGCTGAAAATGACTCTCGAGATGGCTCAGGAGAGGATGTTGCAAACATTTGAACATTAATTGAAAATATTACATCTGCCGCTAATCCTTCAAGTGGCTTTAGCCTTGTATTCATCTAATTGCGTACATGTCTGAACAGGTTCCTATAGTGGTTGCTCTTAACGAAGAGGTTGCCACTGATGTTGGTGCTGAGGAAGTTCCTCTTGATGTTCCTGTCGAAGTTCCACCAAGTAAGTAATATTGAGTAAAAAAGGTCATTTGATTCAAAAGGTTACATGGGTCGCATGGGTCAAAAAGGTCGCATGGGTCGAAAGGGTCACATCGGTTGCAAGGGCCGCATGGGTC
Organism: Gynandropsis gynandra; assembly: GCA_036759665.1. NCBI lineage: Eukaryota > Viridiplantae > Streptophyta > Magnoliopsida > Brassicales > Cleomaceae > Gynandropsis > Gynandropsis gynandra. Next base: position 35,282,020 of record CM071866.1, on the reverse strand, counting down.
GCATATGTCACATGGGTTGCATATGTCCCATGGGTCGCATATATAACATATGTCGCATGGATCACATATGTCAATCGTATCGGTCACAAATGTCATCAATGTCATGGAGGATGTGTCTAATGAATGAATTAATTTTTATGCAGATATTGGCGTTGGTGTTCTTGAAGAGGTTCCTACAGAGGATACTCTAGTGGTTCCTATCGAAGAGGTTATCGCTGATGTTGGTTATGAGGGAACTCTAGAAGTTCTAGTCAAAGAGGTTGATGCAAATGTTCCTGTCAAAGTTCGACCAAGTAAGCAATATTGAGCCACAAAGGTCATTTGAGTCAAAAGGTTTCATGAGTTACAAAGATCGCATGGGTCACAAAGGTCGCATGGGTCACTAAGGTCGCATGGATCACAAAGGTTGCAAGGGTCGCATATGTCGTAAAGGGTCGCATATGTCCCATGGGTCACATATTTCACAAGGGTCACATATGTCACAAGGGTCGCATGGGTCGCATATGTTGCATGAGTCGCATCGGTCATAAAGGTCATGAATGTTACGAATGATGAGTCTAATGAATGAAGTAATTTTTAAGCAGATGTTGGAGCTTCATCGGATAAGTGTGATGGTCTAATGATAGTTAAATGAAAGTTAAAACCATCGAAGGAAAGACAAGAGCCATATGTTGAACCTCCTTCGACTGAGCCACTTGCAAAAAGACTAAAAAAATTTGGAGAACAAAACCTACGAGGTGGACCAATAACAAGGAAAATGAGAGGAAGATGAGAGGGAAAGACATAAAAACTCATAGAAAAGGTTGTTCAAGAACCTGCATAAAAAGGTGGTTTAAGAACTCGAAGGGAGTCGGAATTTTGTTTGGAAGCCCAAGGGATTGAAACATGGCAAGATAACCCGAGATATGTCATTCATGGAAGCTAGTAGGGTCCCGTTGATTAGACTATATATATTTATGATGAAACCTCGCCAAGAGCGTAGGTAGAAATCTAAAGTAGACTATCCTAGGGGCCAGATTTTTGGGATATCGTACTAAAGGATGGCGTATGGCTTGAAAATGATGTAATTTTTTTTAATTTTTAGTCACGAAAGTCAAAAAGTTAACAAAGGTCATTTTGGGTCATATGTATTTATGTGTGTCAATTTTTTTGCAGCAATTGGATGAGGCGTTGTTCGAGCTGCATAATCGCATTCAAAAATTATCATTTCGATATGGGTCAAAGAGTTATTACGTTTATGATCTTGCTTTTATTCAGTCGGTCACGATGTTGATGGACAAGGGCATAGAAGAATTTTTGGATGTTTTTAATGATTATTTGGAGGGTCTCTATCCATTGAGAGATACGTCGAAAAGAATGGCGGAGTATGATGGTTTGCTCTTGATTGTAAACATTCAATCACCCGAGAATCAATATATGCCTTGTAATTGGGTAGATATGAAAGTGAATTTGAAAACCCGATGTATCATGGTGTACGGCTGCCAGAGAAGGTTGAAGGAGTCACATATCAATCGGGTGATGGAGATTATAAGAAGAATTTTGCCAAAGAGGTTACAAGTCAGAGGGTTTCATTCCTTGACTTTTAGAGAAGATAAATGGAAGTACGATTATTATGAAGGTCTATCACAGAACAAAAGCTCGTACGACTGTGGAGTTTTCGTCTTCATATACTTAGAAACCCTTCTATCGGGATATGAGGAGAAGTTCCTTGAAATTTGTGACGCCCAAGTTGCTTTCATGCGTGAGAATATTGCTGCTGAAGTATTTGTGAATGGAATAATTATCGATGTACCCAAGACCAACGCCTCCGATCATTTCATCCTTGAACTTGATTCATATTATTTGTAAATATTTTGATTCATTTTTTTATTTGATTTATATTTTTTTTTAACTTGATTCATATTGTTTTGAACTTGATTTCTCATGGGTGGCATATGATTGGTCGTATATGTTGAAAGGGTCAAGGGTCACATGTGTTGCACGGGTAGCATATGTCGAAAGGGTCGCAAGGGTAGCATATGTCACAAGGGTAGCATATGTCGCATGGGTGTCATATGTCGTATGGGTCGCATGAGTCACAAGAGTAGCATATATTGCATGGGTCGCATATGTAGCATGGGTTGCAAGGGTCGCATGGGTCACAATGGTAGCATATATCGCAAAGGTCAAGGGTCACATGGGTCACAAGGATAGCATATGTTGCATCGATTGGATATGTCACATGGGTCACATATGTCACATGGGTCGCATCGCAAGGGTCACATATGTTGCAAGGGTCGCATATGTCGCGATGGTCGTATGGGTCGCAAGGGTAGAATATGTCGCAAGGGTCAAGGGTCACATGGGTCACACGGTAGCATATGTCGCACATATCACATATGTCGCAAGGGTCACATATGTCGCAAGGGTCACAAGGGTCGCAAGGGTAGCATATGTCACAAGGATCACATGGGTTGCAACGATAGCATATATCGCAAGGGTCGCAAGGGTAGCATATGTCGCAAGGGTCGCATGGATCACAAGGGTCACATGGGTCAAAATTTAATGAATATCGAATCCACATATCGATAATAAATCCACAATAAAAATAACAATAATAATAAATCCACAATAATAATAAATCTACAATAATAATAACAAAAATAGTAAATCCACAATAATAATAACAACATCAAGTTCAAGGAAATTTGAATACCGAAAGGGTTGCATATATCGCAAGGGTCACAAGGCTCACAAAGGTCATAAGGGTCAGAAAAGTCACTAGGGTAACAAAGGTCAGAAAGGTCACTAGGGTCACAAGAGAATGAAATACTGATAATAAAGGTCACAAGGGTCACATAGGTCACTAGGATCACAAGGGTCTCATTGGTCACAAATTAATGAATATCGAAACATACACCGATAATAAATCTACAATAATAATAACAATAATAGTAAAATCTACAATAATAACAACAACAACATCAAGTTCAATTTCCAGGGAATGAATACCGAAACAATAATTACTTCACATTAAATATTGTTGTTGGTAGACCCTGTTGGAGGACACACCAAAGCATAGGTGTTGCTCCATTAGAGTCTAGTTTGAATGTGAGGGAAAATACCTTGTTTTGACCATTTTCATGAAAACTTTCTCCAACCTCCCCTGATGCAAGTTACATCAGTAAGAATGATTAAAAATCGAATAAAGAACCAAGTGATATATGATGAATCGGTTTGATGTCACTTACCAATGCATCTCCGGCCATATTTGAATGCGTGACAGATACCATAAAATATATCTGAGCAGATGAAGATGACCCTGCTTCAACGTTTGATGATGATGATGATGCATATTGCAAATTACACAAATCGTCTCCAAAACCAGTAACGTAAAAAACCATGTCACCTTCGTGAAGAAAAGCTACGAAATCTCCAATTCAAAAATCATGGTCGTTCGAGAAATCTTTCCATCTATCCGTGAATTTGGAGCCATCCAACTTGAGTTCTCATGTTTTGTAAGACACGCCCAATTTAAGAGGTGTTGTGATTTTGTTACTCGTTTGTTTTTGGATATGTTCATCGAATAACTTCCTTGGAATGTCCTACAATAAAAAAGGTAAAGAAAAAGTCATATATTTACATCCTCTACATGTAATAGACAAACAAAGAGATAGATGAAGGAGATTACAAGGTAGTGCTTCACATAGCTATGAAGAATCACTTGGACGAATTGTGGGAAATGTGGAGTTTGAGACATTTCTTATAGATAATTTTTCAAAGATATTTATAGATGGAGATGAAGATAGGATATGATGAGACTTAGGGCGATTGATAGATAGAAGATGATGAGAGTTAGAGAGAGTGTGTCGTTATTTGAAAAAAGGAAAAGGCTGGAATTCGAAACGACAAGACTCTAACATCGACGCGACGAAACGACACAAATTGTTGTAATGTACAACCTTTGACCAACTTTGATCAAAATGATATGTTTTTTTTTAAATGTTTAGGAAACGTTTGACATGAATGGTGAGTCACACATGTTCCTTGTAAACGGCACAAGGTCACAAGGGTCGCACAAGGGTCATAAAGGTCACAAGGGTCATTGGACGTTTAAATTGTGCTTTTGATAAATTTAGGAATGTAAATCATGTTAATTCAGATACTTTACAATGTAAAAAATGGTTAAAATGGATTTTTACCAATGTGTCATAACAAATATATAATGAATAGATGTGTTTCAAAAGTGATACTAGTGTTTTAAGAACTCGTTGGATGAATCTGAAAAAATTTCAAAACAATACATTTAAAATTTGTTCATATTTCGAAATTATTGATATTATTTTCTATGTTGATTCTTAATTAAACATCTACAATTCAAGTTTATGAAAATGAAATTTCTAAAGAGTCACGCATGGGTTGAATGGTCACAAAGGTCACAATAGTCTTTTTTCATATAATTAGGAACACTAGACGTGAACTCGATGAATTATGGATTTATAAGGATGAAAGGGCAGAAACATGCTAAATAAGAAAATTTCAACATTAATATATGCATCCTTCTAATTTATGTCGATTGAAAGTCGCACAAGGGTGACAAAGGTCACCAAATTATGTTGGACGTTTAAATTGTACTTTCGATACATTAAAGAATGTAAAATATCATATTAATTTAGACATTTTGCATCGTATAACTTCGAATCAGAACTCGATGTTGTATATCTAAAAGAAGCTGCAAGTGAACTTTCCTTACAAATTCTTGTACATCCTTATTGCTATCAAACTTTTGTCCAATTTTAAGTTGCAATCTATCTTCGAACTCGAAGACTGAATTTTAATTGTTTGTCTTCTCGTAAACTACCATTTCAAAATTATTCTCACCATCACCATCCTTATGCTCTGTTGGCACGTCAGTATCAATTTCATTATTGCTATAAACCACTTCATCAACGACCAAATTCATGGCATAACCATCATCTTCTCTTAACTCATTGGTATGTTCACTATCAGAATTATCTGAATCTAAAATATTTACTATTTCTGTCGGATTACTCCCAACTCTACTTTTGTTATTTGAACCTACAATAACACATTCATCATAATCTACAACACTTCCATTCTCACTTTCTCTAGCAATGCTTCCAAAAGCAGGAATTAGATCTTCAACTTCCCTCTCAATTTCCATTTCACACTTCACACTTGTCGATTCTATCTCCACATACAGTAGTGGTCGAATTCCTCTTATGCGATCAAACATAAAACAAATAAGATGTTTGTCATTCATTATATATGTCGACTTCCTATTTTCACAAATATAGAGCAAATAGGTTAACTTCAACTTCGTTGTATTTTTTCCACCATCATCTCTGTGCATAACTCATCAATAAGTTGCTAGTATATCAGACTAATTGGACGACAATAGAAAATACTCTCTGGTTTTCCTTACTCTACCAACCCATTCAAATTCTCCATTTACTTTTTTCCCATTTACCATCATACAAAAAATAAATCAATATGATTTTCTCATCCACCGAGTCCGTTAAAATTGTAACAAAAACATAAAAGAGGGTAAATTCTATGACCCACTGCGACCATGTGTTTCAATTTCAATATGACCTTGTAACCCAGTGCGACTCGATGAGACTTTGTAACCCACTGCGACCATACGACTCGATTAGACTTTGTGACCAAATGCGACTCTGTGACCTACAACGACCATGTGTTTCAATATAACTCTGTGACCCAGTGCGACTGTGCTACTCGGTGAGACTTTATGACCCACTGCGACCATGTGTTTCAATATGACTCTGTGACCTAGTGCGACCGAGACTTTGTGATCCACTGCAACCATGTGTTTCAATATGACTATGTGACCCAGTGCGACCATGCGACTCGAATAGAATTTGTCACTCACTGCGATCATTTATCGCATTCCATTTCACTCGGTGATTCGTTTTAATATCATCAATATAAGATTCGTTTTGAAAAATCAAGAATCGAATCTATACATATACTCACTACTCACCCGGATTATCTAATTCACAAAAGAAATACGAGAAAAACAAAAGAAACACGAAAAACTCACTATATATACCTCTTTTTCTGTGGAACATGCTTAATTGCAAGCTTCTTTGTTGAAAACAAATGATTTCAACCTATTAACGGCGAATCTGATGTCGATTTCAAGCTACTCGCGGCAAAGCTGATACCGATTTCAAGCTACTCGCGACAAATCTAACGTGGTGTGGGAGAATAGTAATTTTCATGTCATAGAAGCGAAAAATCGAGATGCTTTGAAGGAGAGAGAAAGCTATCGATAAAAGAACAATGACAATATGAGGTTATTAATACGATAAACTCCTATTTCCCTCTCATGTTTGCGTACTTTGCCTATTTCTCCTCATGTTTCGCACTCATCTTATTCTCCCTCTGTTCCGGTCAACATCCTATTTCCCCCTCATGTTTAAAAATTCTGCCTATAACCCTTCCGTTTAAAATTCTGATAAATATTTTAATTTCAATTCAAAACCCTTAAAATCCCTCAATTTTAACCCGATTTTTCACCCAATTTCGACCCGACCTCATCCAAAAATAATTTTGACCCGATTTATATTCAATTTTGACCAGATTTAAGTGAAATTTTGACTGGTTAGATTCAATTTTGATTTGATTTAGAATCAATTTTGTTAAGAATTTGAAACCAATTTTGACCCGGTTTAGACTCAATTTTGACAAGAATTTAGGTCAAAATTTGACTTGATTTATACATAATTTTGACCATTATTTGATGCCAATTTTAACCAAAATTTGGATCCAATTTTAACTTTTACCCGATTAAAATCCGAATCAATATGAAATTTTAACTGAACTAAACCTTCATTTTAAAACGAAATCCGATTTTTATCGTTTTTTAAATTTCACCTAAATTTAGCCAATTTTGGCGCGAATTGGATGCAATTTTGAAATAATTTCAATACATTATTGAGTGATTCAGGTTTTAATATAATGAAAATCAAAATCGGATCAAAATTACACCGAAACCGCAATAAAACCCGAATCAATATGAATTTCAACCGAACTATACCGATTTATTCGATTAAAACCCGAATCAATATGAAATTTGAACCGAACTATACTGATTTATCCGATTAAAACCCGAATCAATATGAAATTTGAACCGAACTAAACCGATTTATCTGATTAAAACCCGATTCAATATGAAATTTGAACCGAACTAAACAGATTTAAGTATTAATTTGACGAAAATCAAAATTTGATCAAATTGTACCCATTTTGAGTCAAAATTATACTAATTTCAGATTAAAAATCAAATAAACCGACAAGAATTGATTTTTATTTAAATATCAGATTGATTTTGTTGAATTTCATATTGATTCGGGTTTTAATTGGATGGAAATAAAAATTTGGTTAAATTGTACCCAAATCGAGTTAAAATTATACTAATTTCGGATTAAAAATCGAACAAACTGATAATAATCGGGTTTGCTTAAATTTCGGTTTAATTTTGTTGAATTTCATATTGATTCAGGTTTTAATTGGATGGAAATCAAAATTGAGTCAAATTGTACCGAGTTCGAGTCAAAATTATACTAATTTCGGATTAAAAATCGAACAAACTGATAAAAATCTGATTTTGTTTAAATTTCGGTTTAATTTTTTTGAATTTCATATTGATTCGGATTTTAATTGGATGAAAATAAGAATTAGGTGAAATTGTACCGGATTCGAGTCAAAATTATACTAATTTCTGATTAAAAATCGAACAAACCGATAAGAATCAGTTTTTGTTTAAATTTTGGTTTGATTTTGTTGAATTTCATATTGATTCGGGTTGTAATTGAATGAAAATCAAAATTGGATCAAATTGTACCCAATTCGAGTCAAAATTATACTAATTTCGGGTTAAACATCAAACAAATCGATAAGAATCAGTTTTTGTTTAAATTTCGGTTTAATTTTATTGAATCTCAAAATTGATTCGGATTGGAATTGGATGAAAATAAAAGTTATACCCAATATCTAGTCAAAATTGGTTCTAAACCGGATCAAAGTTAGGTATAAACCGGGTCAAAATTGACCCTAAACCGGGTCAAAATGTGAAGATTTAATGGAGTTTAAACAAAGGGGGTTTTAAGCAGAATTGTAATAGATAAGGGGAAATAAATATTAGAACCAATGATTCAGATGTTATGAAATACACAATTTATAAAGAATATTAAACTATATTGACTTGAAAATAAGAATTTATAGATACCAGAAATTAGTGATGATCAAGGCCTGCGGTTGCAGTGTCCTAAGACAAAACTATGCTCTTAATTTCGTCTTGAGGATTCAACGATCGCAATAGAATGATATCTTGTTGAATGCACTCTGTTTATTTCTCATAAAGTTTTACGGGGTTGAAACAAATTTTTGCTCCTCATTCCGATTGATCAGATGGTCATACATATGGATATCTTGGAGTGCAACTACAGACGCGACCCTATGAACGCAACCCTACGGATGTGTGCGGAGCGTGCGGAGCGTTCGGAGCGTGCATCGAATGGACGTAATGGTTCAACGAATGGACGCAATGGTTCGGCGAATGGACACAATGGTTCGGCGAACGAACGCGACTTTTCACCGAAAACCAACGGTCGAAAATTTTTTTTTCAACCCGCTCCAACCAAGATCCCCAAGGCCCAAGAACCATCTTTGACATTATATAGATGATGCGTATCAGAGTTAAATATAACCTAATCTACCCGCAAGTGCACGGCACGTGTGTAGTATTTTAGGTGTCGATCCCACAGAGACTACGCAACACTACCTAAACCCGAACTACGAATCAAACTTGCTAACGAAAGAATGGTGATGAAGAATGAAATACTAAAAGTGACTAAACTACTTGGGTTCTAACGATGAGATAAACGTCCTAGGAAACCGGTTTCACCACAAGACTACCGAAACACACGATCAACCTATCTATCATGCAATCCCAATTAAAGCTATCTAAGGCGGACGATCCTAACACGATATCTACCCTCTCTCAAGGCATAGACACGTGATCTAGACAAGCTGCCCCCTACTTTCGTGGCTGACACCATGAACTAAACCCATAAACTCTGTGATTCGCCCGTTCACCCTCAACCGTTGCTACCCTACTTTCGTGGCCTAACCTCGGTTGTTCTAAACCTGACCTTCCAAGACTAGAATTCTCCTTTCGGTCCTTCTCCTAACCCCTAACACATGCATCTACGTGATCAGCGCAAACACAAGTAGATTTAAGCACTCAAACAGAGAATAGATAAACTAAAACGGGAAGATGCATTCAAAATAGATCAAAAGCGGTCTCGGGATAGCCAAGGGCTAATCCCTTCTCCTAGAACAAACAAACTACTCGCTCATGCGTCTGTAAAGAAACATAAACATAGTAGAAAGTCTAAGGAACATAAAAACCAAACAAAACCGAAGTGGTGCTGCTTGATCTCCAATGCTCCTCCATTATCTCTTCGCAAGAATCTCCTCTATCTTCGCTGAATTGTTCTCCTCTGTAAGCTTGCTGTAATCACGTCTTTTTGCCTCCTTTTAAGCCTCCTAAGTCGGTCCAATTGTTGCCCTAATTGCCCCACGAGTTCCCTTATGTTTTAAGTTAAGTTTACTTAAGTTTTGAGCAGTTTCGGGCCGCTACCCGCTCGGGTAGTGAGTGTACCCGCTCGGGTGCGGCTAGGGCAGTTCGTGCGCGTCCTGTGGTGCTGGAATGGTGCCCGATCGGGCATGGCATGTGTGCCCGCTCGGGCACAAGGCAAAATGGTCCTAAATGCTTGCCCGAGTCGTGCTAAATGGTCCACACAATTGGCCGTAGGTTTTGCCCGATCGTGCAAGGGTTGTGCCCGACCGGGTGAGGCTTTTCCATGCTCAATCTCGTCCCGTTTGTCCCGTGATGATCCCCAAAGTTGCTCCTTAGCTCTTTAGCTCCAAAATAGTCCAAATACGCGTAAAAACCTGTAAGAACATGAAAAGCACGAAAGCAAGTAAAACGGATACGGAATCATACGTAAAACATCACATAAGTATCAAAAACGTCTCCTAAATCGTGCAAGAAATACGTATGAAAACGAGATGATCAATAGACACACACACACACACATACCAATTATCCATTTTATTGACCATTTGAAACAATTAATTGTATGAACACTTATATAGTGTTCGTTTATTGCTCAAGTTCCAATGTGAGACTTTTTAATAAAAACATGTGCAATGCACATGTGTCCTACACACATGTGCAATGCACATATTCCCACATGTGCCTACAATCCCCCATATTTTCTATTCAAACTTAGCAATACCCCATATTTGAATTGAAAATAAGATTTCATTCTGAGAATTTTCGTTAGGTATGCATTTGAAAAGATGTCTATTGGACTTGAACCGTTCATTGTGAGTACTTATCGGATTCACTTTGTGAGTTAGTGACCTACAGTCTTGAACTACTCACGTTTCGTAGTAAATCAAGACAATAAGTATCACACATACCAAACCGAAACATTTCGATTCTTACGGTCGTGTTCATTCTGGTCCTGAACATATCCTTTCTTCATGAGATTTCTAGAGAACTTAACCATCTTGGTTCTCATAGATGCGACCCCACATCGATCTCATATAGGTAATGCCAATCATGAAAAGTCCGTATCAATTCCACTTTCAAATCTATTAGCATTATTAAGAATCATAAGATTCATCCCTTTACTCATCAACAAAGATATACTTTATTTTAGCATAGGAAAGGCTTGATAATATGTTATGAGACTTGAGTCTCCCTTAACTAGTTAGCCTATTGAACCTAGCCCATGGGATCTCCAATGTTGCTAGGTTAGGTTTGCGCCAGTGATGACTCATTCCATTGGCTTTAAGCCCATTCCCCTCGTTGTGTTTAAAACTTGCTCTCTACCAAGGCCTTTAGTAAACGGATCAGCGATGTTTTCCTTAGATTTTATGTAGTCAATGGATATAATTCCATTCTTGAGCAAGTCTCGTATCGTGTTATGGCGTCGCCTGATATGCGTCGATTTACCATTGTAAATTTGGTTTTTTCGCTCTTGCAAGGGCAACCATATTGTCACTGTGAACACAAATGGCAGTCACAGGTTTTCGCCATAACGAAATTCCTTCTAGGAAGTTTTTGAGCCATTTTGCTTCCTCAGTAGCTTTATCCAACCTAGAAATTCGACTTCCATAGTCGAGCGTGTCACTACAGATTGTTTTGATGATTTCCAGGATATAGTTGCTCCTCCAAGTGTAAATACATATCCAATTGTGGATTTAGTATCTGTATTGTTTGAAACCAATTTGTATCACAGTATCCGTCTAATACTGGAGGATATTTAGTGTAATGCAAAACATAGCTAATTGTATGCTTAAGGTATCTCAATACTCGTATTAATGCAACCCAATGTTCTTTTCCTGGATTATTTAAGTATCCTGAGTTGACTAATCGAATATGCCAAATCCAGTCTGATGTAAATTAAATTTCCAATAACTCATGTATACTCTAATTGTGATACACTATCTACTTGATTCTTCTTAAGATGTACGCTTGGATCATATGGAGTTACAACCGGTTTGCATTCAAAATGTCCAAATCTTTGAAGGACCTTTTCTATATAATGGGATTGTTTCAAAGTGTAACCTTCCGAATTTCTTTGAATTCAAATTCCAAGAACTATATTCGCAATTCCGATGTCTTTCATATCAAAACAAGAATTTAACATTTTCTTGGTTCAATTGATTACATCTTTGTTTGTTCCCATGGGTAGCATATCATTGACATATAGACACAAAATAATGTATGCATCTTTATACTCTTTTACATAGACACATTTGTCACATTCATTTATCTTAAATCCATTTGATAATAAAGTATTATCCAACTTCTCATGCCATTGTTTTGGTGTTTGTTTAAGTCTGTAAGGAGATTTCATCAATTTACATACTTTCTTTTCTTGACCTATAACAACAAATTCTTCGGGTTGATCCATATAGATCTCTTCATCCAATTCACCATTGAAGAATGCGGTTTTCACGTCCATTTGATGTATCTCATCTTTCTTTTGAATATCCATTTAAGACCGTTGGTTTATGGCCTAGAGGTAAATCAACCAATTTCCATGTGTTGTTTTGCATAATGGAATCCATTTCTCCTTGGATACCCTCTTTCCATTATGGCGCTTTCATCGATTCCATTGCAGCCTTATATATAAGAGGTTCTCCTTGGAGAACAAATGTCATAAAGTCATGCCCAAAATCTTTGGCGATTCTTCCTCGTTTACTCCTTCTAGGTTCTATTCTCTCTGGTTGAACCGAAGAAGTAATATGTTCATTGGCATATGAATCTCCAAGAGTTCTCTTTGCTATGACGTTTTCCTTGAATGGAAAAATATTCTCAAAAAATCCTCCTTTAGTAGATTCTATTGAAAGTCTCATACCATTTATGTAATATTTCAATAGTTATGGGTTTAAGTCGTAATTATTAAAAGGTTAATAATTATAAATAAACGAAAACAAGTTTCGTTAGAAGACAATTCTAAACATAGAAACCTTAGCCATCAGAAAAGAAAAACCCGAAGAACGAAAAACAGTTTTTCGTTCTTCCCGAATTCTGCATCAAAGCAGATCCGATCTCGGTGTAGATACGCGTAGAGGGCTTGCATCATCAAGCCTCGCATCCGACGACTGCACGTTCAACGCTACAGGTACCCTGAAATTGTTTATGTATTTGTATATCGTTGATAATCGGAAAACTTCTCGTAAACATGACTAGATCTATAATCGGGCTGATAAAACACGTTTCCGCAACTGAAATCAACCCTATAGTGGTATCAGAGCGTCTGGATGCATGTTAAGGATTGGTTTTTCGATTTGTGAAAAAGTTGGATCGAAAAATGTAAAAGTCGCGCACGCGTAGCGCGCGCGCACAAGAACCGTGAACAGATCGCGAACCGTGAACCCTGAGCGGCGGCCGAAACCCTAGCCGGCCGAACGAGGGTCGTCGGTCACGGCGAAGGTTCGGCGGCGCATCCTAGGGCGACCGGCGCGACAAAGGTGAGGCCAAGAGGCGGCCGGATTTCGGGCGTCGGGCGGTGAGCAACGAGGGAGAAGGAGAACGGCGGTAGAAGGGTTTCAGCGAGAGGGGCGGCGGCGGCTGGGTTCCAGGAACCCTAGCCCGAGCGTGCTTGGCGTCGTGCCCGACCGAGCGCGTTCCGTGAGTCCGCGTAACCCGTGGGCCAAAAAATATAAAAAAAATAATTTAAGATTAAAATTAAAGAATTTTAATTTTAAATATTAATAATTGAGTTCTTAAAACGATAAATTGTTTATTGTTAAGTTTTTTCTTCATCGTAGACGTTTTGAATAGATTCTCGTTGACATGGTACGGCCTGACTACCAGGAGGCATGTATTCGAGAATTCGATTCATACGTCTATGGCATCAGATGTCTAATGGGAGGAATCAATTAGTTTTTTGTAAACGCTTGGACTACCCGGGGGACATAAACTTAATTGATATCCGACCATGAGTTGAAGGATGAACTCGACTATATCGATAGGAACGACCTGACTACCAGGTGACTATGCGATGTAGAGTCATATTAAAAATAAGAATTTTAATTAATAATTGAGTTCTTAAACGATAAATTGTTTATC
>CM071866.1:35249608-35265633 GCA_036759665.1 Gynandropsis gynandra | reverse complement strand
CGCTTCATCTTCAAATGTTGAAGTGACAGTGCCTGTTCAGGAACAAGTTCAGGAACCTGTTCACGAACCTGTTCACGAATGGAAGAAGTCTTCATGACTCAACCTGAGGGTTTCACGTCGCCAACTCAAAGTCATATGGTATGCAAGCTTCAGAGGTCCATTTATGGACTCAAGCAAGCTTCTCGAACCTGGAACATTCGCTTTAACAAGGCAGTTGAAGAGTTCAACTTTGTTAGATGCGAAGAAGAGCCTTGTGTGTACAAGAAGTTTAGTGGGAGCGCGGTTGTCTTCCTTGTGCTTTATGTGGATGACATATTGCTTATAGGAAATGACATTCCGGCGTTGCAAGAGACAAAGTTCTGGTTATCCGAACAATTCTCCATGAAAGATCTGGGAGAAGCAACCTATATTCTGGGAATAAAGATCTATAGAGATAGATCAAGGAGGTTGCTTGGACTATCATAGTCCCAGTACATTGATACCATCATGAAGAGGTATAACATGGAAAATTCCAAGAGAGGCTATCTACCGATAGGCACTGGAATTACTCTCTCCAAAGAGGATTGTCCTCAGACACAAGAAGAGAGAGAACGCATGAGTAGGATCCCATATGCTAGCGCAGTGGGAGCCATCATGTATTCCATGACATGTACGAGGCCTGATGTAGCCTTCACGCTAAGTGTAGCGAGTCGGTATTAGGCAGATCCCGGTGAGGAACATTGGAAATTGGTGAAAACCATTCTCAAGTACTTGAGAAGGACTAGAGACCAATTCCTCGTTTATGGAGATTCTAACTTAGGGTTAGAAGGGTTCACGGATGCCAGCTTTATGTCTGATAAGGACGATAGCAGATCGACATCGGGGTATATCTTTTGTTTCAATGTGGGTGCAGTGTGTTGGAAAAGTTCCAAACAAGTTACTGTAGCTGATTCGGTTACTGAAGCGGAATACATAGTAGCTTGCGAAGCTGCTAAGGAAGCGGTCTGGATGAGAAAGTTCATAACTGAACTTGGTGTGGTACCTTCGATAAAGGAACCAGTTCCTTTATTATGTGATAATACCGGGGCAATAGCCCAGGCGAAGGAACCAAGATCTCATAAAAGATCAAAGCATGTTCTGCGGAAGTACCATCTGATAAGGGAAATCGTTGAGCGTGGGACGTTCAAATCCAGAAGGTAGAAGGAAAAGAAAATACAGCAGATCCACTCACAAAGGCTCTTGGTTCAAATGAGTTTGACAAGCACAAGTTGAAGATTGGATTGAAAGACATGGCATGCTGGAATTAGTTCTAAGAATAGTACAACTGTTGTAACTATTTAAGAGCTATTTTATGTCTTGTATTTTGAACACTTATAAATAAATGAAATGGCATTATTTTATCATTTTGATGATATTTGTAAATATATATGTGTATATATTTTCATAGCTAGTATGATAGAGTCCATGATTAAGTTTAGAAACTTGTCATCATGATAGAGATCATGATAAAGAGAGTCAAGTTTTGGTAAAAACTTAATCTAAATCGTTCTTGATCATAGGATAACTAATTGGACGTTAGTAATCCGGATAGATCAACATGGATGTGATGGTTTCTATTTGATAGAAATTAGTAGATCTCTTTTACTAAATCACATGTATGGATGATGCACATAGAGATGTGATCATTGAACAGACCCAAAGGGAGAATTCCTAATGGTTGCATTACCATTAAACTGTCAATTAGAATTTCTCTAAAACGATTAGAATATTATGATTTCCTTAGACCTGAGATTAACATGGTAACTGGCAAGTTATCTACCATTCTTTGATTCTGGACACCTTATGTCTTGGGATGTAAGTTGAAAGAATATTGGGAATGATTAGATGCTTGTGCAGTTAGTGATTGATCAAGATGGAATCCGTCAACTCTAGGTAAAGAGTTTGAGCTCTATGTTGTCAGCAACATAATGACTGAAAAGACATTGGCCAGGGCATTTGAATGAGAGAAGAAAGGAGTTTCTTGCGATCATTCACCAGTCAGTTATGTTAGGCATGAAACATAGTTGATAAAATAATAATATTGTCCTTTACCATGGTTCTACAGAGTAAGGATGTTACTTCACACTATCTGGTCGTTGAGGAGTGTTGCTAGACGCCAACCTCAATTAGTTAATTAGTAAGACTAATTGACTACCAGTTTAGTGATGAACCTACGAGGTCACACACATATGAGTGTCTCGGTATCTGCTTAGGATTTTTAGACAATCAATGTGGGATACAGTTATATTCATCCACTAGCACCGAAGAATATAATTGTATTTGATTTTTTCTTTTGGGTTAGTACATAAGATGTACGAGCAAGTATGTGTATGGCGATACATGTATTTCGACTATATGAGATATTACGTAAGGCAAGTGGGAGATTGAAAATCTCATACCATTTATGTAATATTTCAATAGTTATGGGTTTAAGTCGTAATTATTAAAAGGTTAATAATTATAAATAAACGAAAACGAGTTTCGTTAGAAGTTCTAACTCTAGAAACCCTAGCCGTCAGAAAAGAAAAATCCGAAATTGTTTCTGTATTTGTATATCGTTGATAATCGGAAAACTTATCGTAAACATGACTAGATCTATAATCGGGATGATAAAACACGTTTCCGCAATTGAAATCAACCCTACATCTATCACATAATTTTTGGTTAGTCCTTCGATCTTTGAATCATGAACCAAAACCTATAAGCGGCACTATTATATGCAGGGCCAATATATATACAATCTATAGTCTTTGGTTCGAGTTTCGTTGTCTTTGATAAAAGAATTTGAACCTTAGCAAGATAACCCCACATTTTCATAGTCTTGTAAGTTGTTATTCGTCCTTTCCACATCTCATAAGGAGATTTATCACTCGATTTATTTGGAATTTTATTTAGAACAATACTAGCAGTAAGTACTGCCTCATCCCATAAACTTATTGGTACTCCCGAGCTAATCAACATCGAGTTTATCATATTTTTTAATGTTCTATTCTTTTGTTCGGTGACTCCATTTTTTTGTGGAGTATATGGTGCATTCATTTGATGCACTATACCATATAATGAACAGAATTCTAAAAGTCATCTGACCTTAAGATTTTTATTCTTTTCTCAAGTTGATTTTTAACTTCGGCTTTGTATGATTTGAACATGCTCAAAACTTCATATTTGGTACGTATAAAATATACATATCATAGTCATCAATGAATGTTATGTAATAATTTTTTCCTCCTTTACTTGGAGTTGCTTGAAAGTCACATAAATCCGTATGGATTAATCTAAGAAGTTCATTCGTTTTTTTCAACAGATATATGTGGATGTCTTGCAAATTTCGATTTTACACAAACCCCACATTTCGCTTTTGTTTGTAAAGAACACTTAGGCAAGAGAACTAAATTACCATTCTTTGTAAAGAACGAGAATCTACATGTCCCAATCTGCAATGCCATAATGAAGATGACTCAATCATATACATAGAAACTTCATTTTTATTCATAACGAGATCGGTTATAACAGGAACAACATTGAGTTTGAAGAGTACCTCACTTAGGTAACCCTTTCCTATAAACATACCACCCTTAGAGATTACAAACTTTTCAGATTCAAACACAAGTTTGAAACCTTTGTTACTAAGGATAGGACCAGAAACCAAATTCTTCCTTATGGAAGGAACATGAAACACATTTGATAACACCCCTTCTTTTCCCGGCGTTAACTTAAAAACTACTTCTCCTTTTCCAACAACCTTTGCGGTCGCTTCATTTCCCATGTATAGATTTTCTTCATCTTCAACCTTTTGGTAAGTAGGAAACAACCCTCTTGCCGAACACACATGTATAGTGGCTCCAGTGTCAACCCACCAATCATTGGTGTTAGAAACCAGATTTGCCTCTTTGACAACGACAAATTGATTTTCAACAACGTTAGCATGATTGTTGGTCTTTCCCAAACCTTTACCATAAGGTTGTGCCTTCTTGTGGTAGCAATCCTTTGCCTTGTGTCCGTCTCTTCCACATACCCAGCAATTTGTTGTAGGTCTTATCCTTGCAGTTTTCTTGAAGTCTAGTTTCCTTGGAGCAAGGGCTATGGGATTTGCATACAGACTTTTTCCCTTTTTCTTTTTTTCTTTTTCTTTATTTTGGCCTCAACCATGTTAGCGTTTGTCACAACGGATGTTAAGTCACCTTTTTCACCAATTAGTCTGTTCTCTTCAATACGGAGTTTCAAGACCAACTCCTCGAGACTCATATCCATGGTTATATGTGTTAAATATTTCTTAAAATCTGTCCAGAAAGGTGGCAATTTGTCAATAAATGCAGTGACAATAAATGCTGATGGTAGTAACATACCTTCCTCATTTAACTCGTGGATTATGACTTGAAGTTCCTCCACTTGTTTGATAACCAATTTTTCATCGATCATTCTAAAGTTAAGAAACTTCCCAGTCATGAATCACTTTGAAGAGGCGACTTCAGTCTTATACTGTTTGTCCAAGGCCTTCCCTAAGTCTCGAGCAAAATTGCACTTCGAGTATATGTCGTATAGAGAGTCATCAATTGCATTCAAAATATAGTTTTTACAACCAGATTCATTTTCTGCCCAAGCCTTTACAGCCTTTTCTCTTTCGAATTTTTTTGAGCATTAAGATTCTCTCCATCGTCTTTAGTTAGGGCCTCAGGAGGATCCAGATTCAGAACATATGCAACTTGAAGTGTTGAAAGATAGAACAACATCATGTGTTGCCAACGCTAAAAATCTTTGCCCTTGAATTTATCAGGCTTTTCAACATGATTGTTTTTCACACCCGACATTCTTTGTTCCATCACAGAATTGTTTCTATATTAGATTGTTAGAACCAATGATTCAAATGTTATGAAATACACAATTTATAAAGAATATTAAACTATATTGAATTGAAAAATAATAATTTAAAGATACCAGAAATTAGTGATGATCGAGGCCTGTGATTGCAGTGTCCTAAGATAGAAATTTGCTCTCTATTCCATCTTGAAGATTCAACGATCGCAAGATAATGATCTCTTGTTGAATGTACTCTGTTTATTTCTCAGAATGTTTTACGGGGTTGAAACGAATTTTTGCTGTTCATTCTGAATGATCAAATGGTCATACATATGGATATCTTGGGGTGCAAGCTACAGACGCGACCCTACGAACGCAACCCTACAGATGTGTGTGGAGCGTTCAGAGCGTGCATCGAATGGACGCAATCGTTCGGCGAACGGACGCGACTTTTGACCGAAAACCAACGCTCGAAAAGAAAAAAATTCGGCCCGCTCCAACCAAGAGCCCCAAGGCCATCTTTGACATTATTATTATATATATATACACACACATACCAATTATTCATTTTATTGACTATTTAAAACAATTAATTCTATGAACACTTATATAGTGTTCATTTGTTGCGTCAAGTTCCAATGTGGGACCTTTTAATAAAAAACATGTGCAATGCACATGTGCCCCACATCTGCCTACAATAGGATTAGAATCAAAACATGAGGAGTGAATATGATGAGGGTGAAACATGAGGAAGAAATAGATAAAGTAGACAAACATGACGGGAAATAGGAGTTTTACCCTTATTAATATTATAAGGGTAGAGTTGAAATTTATATTTTCTAGAGAAAAATGTAGGATTGAAGTTCTAATAATATATTATTAATATTTTTGAATTTATTCCGCATATAATATATATATATATATAACACATAATTCAGCTGACAATCACGATTAGTTATAAAAGCCTTTTGACAAGCATTCGCTGCAATACGTCGTTAGTTGTTCAGAGGGTTGCCCAAAGGCACTATATAGAGTATAACCAATAAAACATACAAGTAGCCCAGATATAGAGATGACAACTAGGGTTGTTGTCTCCATTATTATATAATTTCAATACCACAATAGATATATGCTAAGATCGTTTATGTATAACGGAATGGTATACAAAGTCAACATTGGCTTTCATCAGAATTTTCCTTATCTTTGATATTAGTATCAATATCCTTATCCGACTGCATATCAATAATAATTACTACATGTTTTGCTTTTCTTGAACGAATTGCAGGATCCTTTGGTATATTTTCTTCATTTTCTTCGTCCCATTGTTCTAACTCACTCATTAATTTGTGCGACTACCGAGGAGTTTTTTTATTGATTTGATCAGGTATAATATATATATATATATAGATATAACACATAATTCACAAACAAATGCCATAAAAAGTTAAAAAAGTTTAAAAGATTATATTGAACAAATTTAAATATCTATCATATTATTGATTAAGACAAAAAGGAGAATAGAAGTATATTTGATAGTTAATAATTAACTCGAGTATTATTGATTAAGACAAAAAGGAGAATAGAAGTATATTTGATAGTTAAATGATTAATAATTAACGGTACGTCGAAAATAATTGTTTTTATTATTATATTATACAAATATTTTTTCCAGCTTTGCTGTCACATGATTGACTACCAAACACAATAATTTTACAAGTCAAAATACACACCAACTTTCACTAGTTTGATATAGGACCGACTTTAACTAGAAAAAAGATAGCATATATCATAAAATTAAAATAGATCATTTTATATCTTTTAATATAAAAGTTAAAAAATAAAAAATCTATTTAAATATGACATAATAAATATCTTAACTCAAAAAAATCTTTACATTTTTTATTCAAAAAATTTCCTTTATATACAATAAATATTTATGACATTCATTTGAAAAGAACTATTCTATTTGCATGTTTTGAAACAAAATATTCGATCAAGTTTTCCACGTCTAAATTCTCTAGAAGACTACTTTCAATTGCCATTAAAGCTAATCCATTCAACCTTTCTTGTGACATAGTATTTCGCAAGTACAACTTCAATAATTTGAACTTCGAAAAACTTATTTTTGCAAAAGCAACGTAATTGGATTAGTCAATAAGATTCTATACACAATTATTGCATTCGAAAAACTATTATACCGTTTGAATAGTTTCAATAAAGCAATTGTTTCTATCTTTTCATTTGGAAAAAATTCTCTAAGTAAGTTTAACTCAACAAAAAGCTCATATCCATTGATATCTAATAAATCATCCTTTTTAAGAGAATTTTCAAAATTATTACAATGAAATTTAAGGTCTATATCATTAAATGATAGTAGCTTAGTTGAGTTTAACATAAAACTGAAGATATTATCATAGAACTTATATTGTTCAATTCTTTTATCCAAAGAAGCAATAACTTGATCAACTATACATATGAAATACCAAATTCTAAAGGTTTCTTCTAGAGACAATGTTATTTCATGACTATCAATCTCATCACAATGTCTTTTTCTACGTATCACACGTTTTTGATAAAATACAGGATCAATATCAATTTCAAGTGAAATTTCCTTCGCAGTAGTCATTGCACTAGCAAATCCAGTTTCCCTATAATTTCTAAAGTATGAAGCCAACCTTTGTATCTCAACCATGGCAACATCTAATAACATATCTTGTGACTGTAATTGTTGACTAACCAAATTCACCACATGCAATATATCGAACCAAATAACCATAGATAATAAAAATTCAAAACTACTTAATTCATTTATAGCTAATGAATTAGCTTCACTTTGTATTTTAGCATCGCTATCAGTATCCACTACTTGTAGTAATGCTTCTCGTAATTCAACTATTTGAAATCTTATAGCTTTGATACTTTCAAAGTGACTTTCCCATCTTGTCGTTGATAATGTTTTAGAGTTAACCCTTTCACATTTTCTTTCAAATATTCCATCTCTTTGTAAAATTATCAAATAATGTATACCAACGTTGAACTACTCCAAAGAAATCTATTGCTTTTACAGAAGTGTTTGCAATATCACATAAAATTAAATTCAAACTATGATAACCACATGGAGTAAAATACCCTAGGATTTATATCTAGAAGTTTTCTTGGTACACCTTGGTTTTTTCCCTTCATGTTAGATCCGTTATCATATCCTTGACCTCTCACATTATCAATATAAAAAATATAAGGATTTTAACACATCGTGCAACACTTCAAATAGTCCTTGGCCAACGGTATCATCAACTTTCAAGAATTCAATAAACATTTCTTATAATTTAAAAGAATCTAAAGTAGAATCGACGCACCTTAGGATTAATGACATTTGTTCTTGATGACTTGCATCTGGAGTATACAGTCCAGTATCACAGAAAAATATTTTGTTTCTTTTATTTTTGTGATGATTTTAGATTTAATTTTTGAATAAATCAAAAGTATCAATTCATTCTCAATATTATGACTAAGATAATGTTGATGACTACTACTACCTCTATGAATACGGTTAACATGTTCTTGCATCACTGGATCAAACTCTGCTAACATCTCTATAAGTCCTAAAAAGTTTCCATTATTATTGTAATAAAGTCTTTCATTTTTTCCACGAAATGCTAAGTTGTGTTTTGTAAGATATTTTACAACTGCAATAATCCTAAGCAAAACATTTTTCCAAAATTCTTTTTATTTTTTGAATATTTCTTGAGTTTTTTGTCAATTGTTTCATTTTGTTGAAATTTAAGTCGTAATTCAATCCAAGTTTTCATATTCGATATATGTTCTATACTTGTTTCATGTTCTCTTAACCTAGCACTAAGATGAGCCCAATTACAAAGACCTTCGTTTACTAGGAAACCTCTTCTATGACCTTTTTAAAAATCTTACAACAAAAACAAAAAATTTTATCAAGCTCCTTTGAATATAGTAACCATTCTCTACAACAAGTTTCTCCATTTGATAAATTCATGTGTAAAATGTTTTTGAAAATCTTCTTGAACATTTATCTTTCTAACCTTTCTGAACAGATAAATCTCTTTTAGGACCATTAGTTGCTAACATGTCAATTGATTTTAAATCAAGTTTATTCCAATTTTTTGGATAAAAAATATCTTGTTGTCACCACCACTAGACCGAACATCGTTGTTATATTATTCATTGTTAGTTTTATTAAAGCCTAAATTCTCTATAATTTCCACATCATTCTCATTATTATCTCTAAAAGCTTTATCAACAACAATTTCTTTGTATAAATCATTAGATTTTATATCCTTGTTTTGTGATTCCCTAGTGATAAATTTATCTAGAGCTCCTTTTTTGAGATTGACTCAATTGTTCTATTCTTTCCTTTTTCTTTTGTTTTTTAAAACCAGATTCATATTTTAAACATGGTTATTAACGCGATCCTCATTGGAATGACACTCTAGAACGAAGGTATGATGGATAACCCTTGCTGCAACCGAACCAGAAGACTCCTTACACAAGGCGTGTGGATAGATAGATCACACGAAAGTTGCGGAAGACTCTCGATTGGTAGGATGGGTAACCCTTGCTGTAGCCGAGTCGGAAGACTCCTTACACAAGGCGTGTGGAACGATACGTCACACGAGAGTTACGGAAGGCTCTCGATTTACCGAGCTCGTATGCAAGGATATGACACACCTATGAAGAACGAATAACTGTTGGTTATTACGCACCAACAATTGCTGGATATGATACACCAACAATGGAGAAATTCGCAAAGAGAAATTCGAAATTCAAATTCATATTCAAAGTTGTTGTGTGTACAAGGGGGTGGACGGCCATATGAAGGAAGAAGTCATGCAAGACTTCAATGCCACCATAAATGCATGCAAGCCATGCAAGACTTGTAGTTTAAATGAACAAAAATTTAAAATTCGAAATAAAAATGAACGTAAGATAAAATACCTGGATACGATCGACATATGAAGTCCAGGGTCAACAATTAGGGAAACAGAAGTGAGTTGTGACCTCGTTATAAACCCGCCGTTGGAAAACCCCGTGAGACAAAACCAACGGTAGAAAAAGAGCACATGCGAAACACTTACTCTAATTGTTGATCGTTGCGAGATATGCTTCGGTCTGTAGTATGACTCGGATATTGGAACTTCCTTGTGGACTCGAGCACTCGTCTTGAACTTGCACGACCGTGAGAATTCTGATGATATCTTCCTTGAGCGTCCTAGCTTTAGCTTGGTCATGGGACCTGCTGGTATGGTTAAGGCATCCTCCTCTCTAGCCCAGCACGAGTCACGAGGCCAATGTCCTTCTTTCTCTCCTTGGGACGGGTCGCATCCGCCTTTCTCTCCATTGGACGGGTTGCATCCTTCTCCTTCAATTCAGCACGGGTCGTATCCTCCTCAACACTAGTCGCGTCCTCTTTGCTCGCCACAACATTGGTTACGTCCTGCTTTCTTGCTCTAGCTCAGGTCACATGACCTTTTTATAATATTGAGACATCCTCTTCATGCTCGGGATCCTCGACGCTGTCCATGATCATATCACCCCCTCCCTCTTAAAAAGGATTTGTCCTCAAATCTATTTGATCTACGACAAAAATGCACCAAATCAGTAACGTTAAAACTGGAACTCACATTATACTTACCTTGCAAGTCGAGTTGATAAGCGTTGTTGCTGATTTTCTTGGTCACGATGAAGGGTCCATCAATCCGGTGCATGAACTTTGGTTTCCTCTCGATCGGGAATCACTCTTTCTGCAAACAAGTTCACACTTGGTTGCCGGGTTTGAAAATCATTCGCTTTCGTCCTTTGTTTGCCTGCTTTGCATAGGGTTTTGTTTTCTCCTCTATGTTATTCCTAGCTTTCTTGTGGATTTGCTGTACCATTTTAGCTTTCTTTTCTCCGTCCAAACTAACTCGATTACTCGAAGGTAACGACATTAGATCCAAAAGTGAGACGGGTTTGAACTCGTAAACGATTTCAAATGGTGAAAATTTGGAAGCAGAATGGAGAACATGATTATATGCAAGTTCAACATGTGGTTCCTAGGGTTTGATTAACCACCTCGGTTTGTCCATTAGTTTGTGGATGACACATCATAGAAAACAATAACTTAGTTCCTCGCTTAGAACATAGAATCTTCCAAAAATAACTAAGGAACTTCGTATCTCTATCCGAAACTATCGTCTTAGGCGTTCCATGCCACCTCACTACTTCCTTAAAGAATAAATTTTCTACGTGCAATGCATCATCCGTTTTGTGGCATGCTATTAAGTGGGACATCTTAGAAAATCTATCAACAACCACAAAGATTGAATCATTTCCATTCTTAGTTATAGGCAAACCAATCACAAAATCCATAGATATGTCGTTCCATTGGTGAGTCGGGATAGGTAAAGGGGTATACAAATCGTGAGGTTGAACTTTAGACTTAGCGTGTTGGCACGTGACGCATCTTTCGCAAATTCGTTCAATCTCCTTCTTCATGTACAGCCAGTAGAAGTGATCTTGTAATATCTTAAGTGTTTTTGCAATCCCAAAATGAACCATAAGATCACCTCCATGAGCTTCTCTAACAAACAATTCTCACATAGAACAGTTAGGCACACACAATCGGTTATCAAAAAACAGAAAGTCGTTTTGCCTAAAGTAATGACCTGATGCAAACTTTTCGCACATTTTGTACACTTCTCCGAACTCCAAATCAGATGCATATATCTCTTTAAGTTGTTCAAATCCTAGCAACTTAGCATCTAAAGTAGTTAGTAGGCATATCTTTGGGATGGGGCGTCTGCTATGAAGTTTTCCTTATCTTGCTTGTATTGGAGTGATTCGTGGTCGATATGTATATCGATCTCTTTCGGACAAAGGTAATGCTTCCACGTTTGCAAATCCTTAGTCTCAATCGGGTTGGTACTATATGCTGGCCGATTTGGAAGTGCGGCACTGGAATGAAGTCTATTTGATGTTCGATGCCGCGTATAAGAGGTAATCCCGTAGGGTTGTCTTCGGGGAAAACACCTTTATAAGTCTACATTAAAGAAATGATCTCACTCGGCAGCACCGGTGCAAGGTTAGTCAAGCTCGAAAGAGCTTCCTTAAACACGAATAATAAAACCGGTCGACTACAGTGAAGAGACTTCTTGATCTCACCCGATTTAGCGCAGAAGTTCGATGGTTTTATTACGTGTTCTTCCGTCTGTTTTGGGCGCATTTGATCTTGTAGCACTTCTCTTGGCGTCAAATGATTAAGAATCATTTTCCTGCCATTAAATTTGAAAGAATGCTGGTTAGTAGAACCGTCATGTATTACCTTATGATCCGATTGCCATGGACTACCGAGAAGGGTATGGCTCGCATCCTTGGGAAGAACGTCACATAGGATCTTGTCCTCGTATTTTCCAATGGTGATAGGCATGACCACTTTGTTGGTCACGTTCATTTTGCCATTCTCATGGAGCCATTGTAGTGTATAAGGCCTCGGGTGCTTCTTGACCTTTAAATCGAGTTCTTCTTTATACTCCTCGGTCGAAGATTTAGATTCCTTGTCCTCGGATTCAATCTCACCATCCTCACGAATAATCATAAATCTCTTGTTCGTACATTCATCCGTATAATGATCCGTTCCGTGATACTTGAAGCACTTTATGTCCTGAGCTCTCGATGTAGTGGACTCGGCTTTTCCTTTGTCTCGTGGATCTGCTCGAACCACTCCAACTTCATCTTTGGCCGCTGTAACAGATTTGTCTCTCCTTTGATAACTCGGCTTTTCCTTCCGTAGATGACTGAATTTTCCAGCTCCAAAGTTTGAACGAGAGCTCCTTTTGAGTTGTTGCTTTATTGGGATCGATTTGTATGGCTCTCGGAGACAGCGATTCAGAGCATACTGTTTACGCATTATAGATTTTATTTCCAGCCACTTCTCTATAAGTTTCTCTCCATTACATCACCTAGAATTTACCAACTGATCCCACCAAATCAATGTGTAATCGTAGAACTCCGTTGCAGCAACCCTAACCTTATTGTTCTCGGTGTAGTGTTGGCAACCAAACACGATTTCGATTTTCTTCTCCCATTCTAGATAAGCGTCCAGATCACATGGAACGAAGGGATTTTTTGTTTAAGACCAGAAAGGTCATCCCTCGGGTCGTCCCTACGTTCCCGCACCTCTCGGCATTGTCGTTGACTACTTTGGGAATAATATAAACTACGTCATTCATAATAGTTACTGCCCTCATCTTGCTAAATCATTTCTCGTTGATTTAGAGTAGGATTTACTCTCGGGCGGCCATGAATTTCTTTCCGAATCTCCCGCCAAATCTCCTCTATTTTAGTGCTAAGAGTTTGCTCAAAACGAGCAGCAAAAGCTTCAACCAAAAGCTTGTTTACTCGGATAGTTTCTGCTCCGTTATCTCCCATTGCGTTTTGATGATTAAACGTACAACAACGACACGGACAGCCTGCACAAGTAACACACGAAAGCAATCCACAAGCAAAACAAATAGCGTATGAGCAGCAAGACTTGTAACACAAACGATACGTAACAAACGAACTGAAACTACGCACGGTTCAATCACTAGCTACCGGTCTAAGAACAACCAAACAACCGAAGATGAACCAACCTTTTCTAGAGCGAGCTCTGATACCACTTGACGCGATCCTCGCTGGAACAACACTCTAGAATGAAGGTATGATGGATAATCCTTACTGCAGCCGTGCCAGAAGACTCCTTACACAAGGTGTGTAGATAGATAGGTCACACGAGAGTTGTGAAAGGCTCTCGATTGGTAGGATGGGTAACCTTTGCTGCAGCTGAGTCGGAAGACTCCTCACACAATGTGTGTGGAATGATACGTCACACGAGAGTTGCAGAAGGCTCTAGATTTACTGAACTCGTCCTCGAGGATATGACACACCTACGAGAACGAACGAGTGTTGGATATTACGCACCAACAATTGTTGGATATGACATAAATACAATGGAAGAATTCTCAAAGAGAAATTCAAATTCAAAATTAAAGTTGTTGTGTGTACAGGGGGTGGACGACCATATGAAGAAAGAAGTCATGCAAGAATTCAATGCCACTATAAATGCATGCAAGCCATGCAAGACTTGTAGTTTAAATGAACAAAATATTAAAATTCGAAATAAAAATAAAAGTAAGATAAAATACTTGGATACGATCGACATATGAAGTCTCGAGTCAACCATTACGAAAACAGAAGTGAGTCGTGGCCTCGTTAAAACCCGCCGTTGGAAAACCCCGTGAGACAAAACCAACGGTGGAAAAAGAGCACACGCGAAACACTTACCCTAATTGTTGATCATTGCAAGATGTGCTTCGGCTTGTAGTATGACTCGGATGTTGGAACTTCGTTGTGGACTCGAGCACTCGTCTTGAACTTGCACGACCGTGCGAATTCCGATGATAGCTTCCTTGAGCGTCTTAGCTTTAGCTCGGTCATGGGACTTGCTGGTATGGTTAAGGCATCCTCCTCTCTAGCCCTAGCATGTGTCACAGGACCAACGTCCTTCTTTCTCTCCTTGGGACGGGTCGCGTCCGCCTTTCTCTCCGTTGGATGGATCACTTCCTTCTCCTTCTATTCAGCACGGGTCGTGTCCTCCTCAGCAACACGGGTCGCGTCCTCTTCGCTTGCCTCGAATTGGGTTGCGTCCTACGTTCTTGCCCTAGCTCAAGTCATGATACCTTCTTGTAATATTGAGGCGTCCTCTTCATGCTGGGGATCCTCGACGCCGTCCATGATCATATCAGTTATCAACAATTAAAATTACAAAATATATAACCTAAGATATGAAGATGACTTTGGTTCAAATAATAAATATGGTTATCTTCAAGGCGACTTGTCCATCTGTATATATAAACAAAAAGTAATTAGTATAACACCCTAAACAAAAATACAAGAACATAGTTTAAGCTTGTGACCGAAATTAAGCGATTATCAAACGAGAACAAAATACTTAAAGGGGCATCTTTTTGTAGAGATATTTTTGACTTTTTGTTCAACTAAAAGTTATTTAGAAGCATGAAAGATGTAAAACTATGTAGCACACGTATAACGGTATAAGTTTATCATCATCTACCTTCTTTTCTTTCATTTTTTTTGGTTAAAACCTTCTGCCTTTTTTCCTTCTTTCCTTCGCACTATTTTTTTTCCAAACCTTCAATTCATTGGTCTGAACAAAAAGGATAATACAACAAGTAAGGAATTTATGCTTACCGATGGAGAGAAGAGCTTGAATTTCCTTGTGAGATTTAGGGAATTTTTTTGCACGATTTTTGGGGTGTTTTTCAAGGGATTCTGGATGGTTTTCGCTGGGTTTGGCTTTTTAGCAACAGAGATAGAGAGATGAACGAATTCAAGAAATATTGAATATTTATGTACTTTAGATTTAGTAATTGTTGCATAAATAGAAAAATTTCAACGGCCAAATTGCACTAATATTAAACATTTAGCCGTCGTTGAAAGAGTAAAAATAAGATTTTGTAGGTTTTTAGACATGACTAAAACATCTTTCTATAAAGATTTCTTAGATTTTTTCAGATTTTTATTTTACTGATAATTTGTTAATTTAAAATTATACTAAATATTGATTTTTTTGTTGAAAATAATGGATCCTAAACTCATTGAGACTCTGTTTGAATGCTCTTGTTGTTGGGTTGATATTGGGGTGTTGAAACATAATTTATCAATCCGAATATGAGATCTAATCATGTTTAACGATTGGTTTTTCGGGGTTTCAACGACGAACAGATTTAGAAACGATTTCGTCATACCTGTTGCGTTGAACGTGTGATTGTCAGATGCAAGACTTGATAACGCAAGTTGATATGATCCCGGAGGACGCTGAAGACGCGACCATCAACAGTGAGGAGGACGCGACCCGCAGAAAGGAAGAAGAGGGAATCACTGCGACCCGAGACGCCGCGACCCGGGACGCCATCCCTGCGACCCGAGACGCCATTCCTGCGACCCGAGACGCCGATCATGCGACCCGAGACGCCAATCCCGCGGCCCGAGACGCGACCACCTCCAGCACGACCCGAGACGCCATTAGGTCAAAATACGTTGGTCCCGTGACCCGAGCCCGAGCTCTAGAAGAGGATGCCTTGATCATATCCGCTGGTCCCATGACCCGAGCCAAGGCCGCGAAGCTCAAGGAAGCTATT
>CM071866.1:35230997-35249091 GCA_036759665.1 Gynandropsis gynandra | reverse complement strand
AAGACGAACACGGTAAATCGAGAGCCTTCCGCAACTCTCGTGCGACCATTCGTTCCACACACCCTTGTGCAATTCGTTGCAGCAAGGCATATCCCTCACTAACCAAGTCTAGAGCGTCGATTCAGTCGGGATCGCGTCAAGTGGTATCAGAGCTCGTTCTAGCGCCCACTGTTAGTTTTATTTTCGTTTTGATCTTTCGGTCAAAACTTGTTTTCAATCCTACAAAAAAATCAATATATATATATATATATATAAAGGAACGTTTGAAAGTTCAAAGTTTGTTACGTGAGTGATTAGCTTGAACGAATCGTTGTTAAAAAGTTTGAAGTATTTGTGCGCCTAGGTTTAACGGTTAGAAGCCTATCGTGCACAAGTTCTCATTTCGTGCGTTTTGTGATCATTGAATACGTTAAATTGCAAACGAGATTAGAGGTTACTGTATGTACTAGTTTGTGTGTTTAAAATCATTTTCGAACTTATTTAGTCCGTGTAATAGAAAACCCGTTCAAACGTGTGAGTGCGCGACCGAATCCGTGCGTGTACTAGTCTAGGGTTTGTGTTTGTTTTTCTTCCCGCTTGTTGCTGCTCCGTTTGTTAAGTGTGCAGGAGCCTACGGACAGAATCACGCAAAGGGAAAACCCGAGACACACAGGTGAGATGGAAGGCGAACAAAGCCGTGTCAATGAGAGACTCATTGAGGCTCTCGCGGCTCGCCTAGAGCAAAGTCTCAACAACAAGATGGAAGAATTCCGTCAAGGGTTTCAAGCCGAACGTTGGACTCACGGAGTTCTATCATCGCTTCGTGAAGGGCCTTAGTACCATGGCAGCCCCTCTCACCAAAGTTATCAAGGAAGACGTGGGATTCATGTGGGAGGAAGCACCAAAAGTAGCGTTCCAAACGCTAAACAAGAAGCTTACTCCAACCCCTCCTTTAATTTTACCAGATTTCCTTAAAATGTTTGAAATCGAAACTGATGCATCTAGTGTAGAAATTGGTGTAATCTTAATGCAGGAACGAGAACCATTCGCTTATTTTGCCAAGAAGCTTAGAGGCGCAACCCTAAACCGAGAAACATACGATAAGGAGCTTTACACGCTTGAGAGAGCGTTGTGAACATGGCTTAGGATAGCGGCCACGGAGTTCTACGACTATGCGCTGAGTTGGTGGGATCAACTCACGATTTTACGACGAAGAAATGGCGAGGAACCAGTAGCTACTTGGCTGGAAATGAGGTCAATAATACGCAAAAGGTTCGTGCCAAACCATCACCACCGAGAGGTCCATCGGAGGCTACGGAAACTCATCCAAGGAAACCGATCCGTGGAGGAGTATTACCAAGAGATGGAGCTGCTCATGTTGCGGGCTGATCTTACGGAAGATCGAGAGGCAACAATATCACGGTTCTTTGGAGGTCTCAACATAGACATCTAAGACCAACTCGAGCTACAACATTACGTGGAGATCGAGGAGATGCTTCATAAAGCGATTCCCTCCAGCGCGACCCGAGACGCCATTAGGTCAAAATACGTCGGTCCCGTGACCCGAGCCCGAGCTCTAGAAGAGGATGCCTTGATCATATCCGCTGGTCCCATGACCCGAGCCAAGGCCGCAAAGCTCAAGGAAGCTATTATCGGGATTCTCACGACCGCCCACGCTCGCGAGGAGTATGCTAGTTCACGCGATGTCACAAGTCTTAAGAACGTCATCCAAGCCGAAGCTCGACCCGCTACGGTCATTGATTAGGTTAAGTGACCCGCGTGTACTCTTTTCCCCTCGTCGGTTTTGTCCCACCGGGTTTTCCGATGACGGGTTTTTAACGAGGCCGCGAGTCACTTATTTTCCCGTGACCTAATTAATGATCCGACGCGAGACACGAGACGGACGCAACACAAGGTGCACGGCCAACAAGAAAACTTATCTTCTTGTTTGAAGATTTCAAGACCATTATGAAGGCCCTTGCATGAAAAGTAGCATTTAATGAACTTAAGTTTGAATTTTTTCTTGTTTTTGTCTAAATATGGCCGCCCCCCCTTGTATGAAGAACATCCAACTTTTATCAACTTGAAATTAATCTTTGAATTGATCTTTGATCATTCTTGAATTCCCTTTGTGAATTCTTTGGGTTGTTGGTGCGTAATATCCAGCTTCCTACTCGTTGGTGCGTCATATCCAACGAGTCGTTCGTCCTTCCTTGGTACGTCATATCCATCGAAGACGAACACGGTAAATCGAGAGCCTTCCGCAACTCTCGTGCGACCATTCGTTCCACACACCCTTGTGCAATTCGTTTCAGCAAGGCATATCCCTCCCTAACCAAGTCTAGAGCATCGATTCAGTCGGGATCGCGTCACAAGTCCTCTACGCGTATCCACGCCGAGATCGGATCTGCTTCCAACTGTTGGTGCAAAATTCGTGAAGAACGAAAAACTTTTTTTGTTCTTCGTATTCTTTTGACGGCTATTAGTTTTAGGGTTTAGAAATTGCGATTGTGTAATGTGATAACGAAAACCTGTTTTCGTTTCTTAAAAAATTATTAAAATTTTTAATAATTATAACTTAAACCCGCGATTATAGGAATATTATATAAGAGGCATATTACTTTCAATCTCTCACTTGCCTTAACGTAATATTTCAAACAGTCGAAGTACATGTATCTCCATACACATACTTGCCTGTACATCTGATGTACTACCCCAAAAGAAAATCAAGTACAATTATATTATTGGGTGCTATCGGAAAAATATAATTGTATTCCACACTGATTGTCTAAGAATCACAAGTAGATATCGAGACACTCGTATGCGTGTGACCTCGTACGTTCATCACTAAACTGGTAGCCAATTGGTCTCCACTAATTAACTAATCGAGGTTGGCGTCTAGCAACACTCCTCAACGAACGGATAGTGTGAAGTAACATCCTTACTCATTTGAGTAACTACATTACCCAAAACAAACCAGGGTGAAGTTGGCGTTAGTATTTCCTTCTATCTTTACAGTTCCGAATGCATCCTAGGCATGGTTATAAATGTCAGCCTTGCGGATCATCAACTATATCTCATGTCAATCACAATTGACTGATGAATGAACCTAGGAAACACCTTTCTTCATTCATTCAATGTACTCTGGCCAGAGATTCGTACAGTCATTGTGATTACTGACAACATAGAGTTCAAACTCTTACCAAGAGTTGACGGATCCTATCTTGATCAGTCAATAACTACGTAAATATCTAATTATTCCCAATGTATATTCAACTAGTACTCTCAGATACTAGGTGTCCAGAATCAAAGAATAATAGACAAGATGCTAGTTACTATGCTGATCTCAGGTCTAAGGAAAAACTAACTATCTAACTATCTGGAGAAATCTTAGTGATAGTTTATTGGTTATTTAACCATTAATCATTTCTCCCTTTAGGTCAGTTTAGTGATCACATCATCATATGTATCACCCATATTTATGATTCAATAAAAGAGATCTACTGATTTCTATCACCATAGAAACTTATCACATACATGTTGTTCTTTCCGGATCACTGTAGTCCGAGTAGTGATCCTACAAACAAGAACAATTCAGATTAAATCATAAAAAAACTTGACTCTCTTTATTCTGATCTCTATCATAATGTCAAGTTTCAGATTTAATCTTGGACTCTATCATACACTTATGAAAATTCATCAAATGAAAATAATACCATATATTATTAAAAATGAAATCGATGTCTAAATTACGACTCACTACATGTCTATAAACTAATACCAGCGAGTCATCTCTCTCAATCCGATCCTCAGCTTATGCTTGTCAAACTCCTTTGACCCAAGCGCCTTCGTAAACGGATCTGCTGCATTTTTCTTTCCATCCACCTTTTTGATTTGTACGTCCCCACACGTTATGATCTCTCGTATCAGGTGAAACTTCCGTAGAACATGTTTCGATTTCTGATGAGACCTTGGTTCCTTCGCCTGAGCAATAGCTCCGGTGTTATCACATAATAAAGGAATGACTTCCTTTAGCGAAGGTAACACACCAAGTTCATCTATGAACTTTCTCATCCAAACCGCTTCTTTAGCTGCTTCACAAGCCGCTATATATTCTGCTTCAGTCACCGAATCAGCTATAGTAGCCTACTTGGAACTCTTCCAACTTACTGCACCTCCATTCAGACAAAACACATAGCCTAAAATGGACCGGCTGTCATCCTTGTCTGTCGAGAAACTCGCATCAGTAAATCCTTCTAACTCCAAGTTAGAACCACCATAAATGAGCAACTGGTCCTTAGTCCTTCTCAAGTACTTAAGGATGTTCTTTAACAACCTTCCACTGTTCCTCACTAGGATCTGCCTGATATCTACTCACTACACTTAGTGCGTAGGCTACATCAGACCTAGTGCATATTATGGAGTACATGGTGGCTCCCACTGCGCTAGCGTAGGGAAGCCGACTCATGCGTTCTCTTTCTTCCGGGGTCTTAGGACAATCCTTCCTAGAAAGAGAAATTCTAGTGCCTATCGGTAGATAGCCCTTCTTGGAACTTTCCATGTTGTATCGTCTCACGATACTGTCAATGTACTGAGATTGTGACAATCCAAGCAACCTCTTCGATCTATCCCTATAGATCTTTATTCCCATAATATAGGCTGCTTCTCCTAGTTCCTTCATGGAGAACTGATCTGACAACCATGACTTCGTCTCTTGCAACGTCGGCATGTCATTTCCCGTGAGCAATATGTCATTCGCATAAAGCACAAGGACGACAACCGTGTTCCCACTAAACTTCTTGTACACACAAGGTTCTTCATCATATCTAATAAAGTTGAACTTTTCAACTGCCTTGTTGAAACGAATGTTCCAGCTTCGAGAAGCTTGCTTGAGTCGATAAATAAACCTCTGAAGCTTGCATACCATATGACCTTGAGTCGGCGACGTGAAACCCTCAGGACCTCTTCCTGGAGCTCTCCATTAAGGAAAGTTGTTTTCACGTCCATCTGTCAAATCTCATAGTCATAGTACGCCGCTATCGCAAGCAGAATCCGAATAGATTTGAGCATGGCCACAGGGAAGAACGTTTCTTCATAGTCAATCCCTTCTCGTTTACTATACCATTTGGCAACTAGACGAGCTTTATAGGTCTCTCTACCTGCCCATCTGCTCCAATCTTCTTCTTATAAACCCATATATAACCAATCGGTCTGGAAGCCTGTGAAGAATCAACCAAAGTCCATACTTTGTTGATCTTCATAGATTCCATCTCGGATTCCATGGCTTTCCACCATTTCTCAAAATCTGGGCCTTGTATAGCCTCTTGGAAAGTCAACGGGTCGTCATCTCTATGACCGACCACGTCCTCTTGAACCATCAGATTAAGTTTGTCAGGTGCACGTCGAGAACATGTTGATCTTCTCAAGAAAGGCTGTGTAGCAGGTTCAACCTGCACTGGGATATCTTGTTGAACTTGTTCATGAACAAGTTCCTGAACTTGTTCTTGAATGGGCACTATTACTTCAACATTTGAAGTTGAAGCACCAGAGTCTAACACTGTATAACCCAGCCAAGAACGCTCATTTGACATCTCATGTCCATGAGCTTGTGTTGGTTCGTCGGGTTCTTGAATCTCGTCAAGAACTACTTCCCCACCATGAATTCCTTCCTCAAGGAATTCCCTTTCAAGAAAGGTTGCCGTTCTGGCCACAAACACTTTGTGTTCAGACGGGTGGTAGAAATAATATCCCATAGTTTCCTTGGGATAACCTATGAACCTACACTCGTCAGACCTAGCATCTAGCTTGTTTGGCTAAAGTCTCTTAATGAAGGCTGGATAACCCCAAACCTTGATGTGTCTCAGGTTTGGTTTTCGTACCTTCCATATCTCATATGGAGTCTTAGAGACTACTTTAGTGGGAATCTTGTTTAAGATGTAAGCAGCTGCTTCTAAAGCATAACCCCACAAGTTTATTGGAAGATCCGTGAACCCCATCAAGGATCACACCATAACTAATAAAGTCTGATTTCTCCTTTCGGACACACCATTATGCTGTGGTGTTCCAGGAGAAGTCCACTGAGACAAAATCCCATTTTGCCTTAGATAATCGAAAAATTCATGACTAAGATATTCAACGCCCCGATCAGATCTCAACACCTTGATACTCTTTTCGGTCTGTTTCTCCACTTCACTGATCTCTTGAACATTTCAAAAGATTCGGATTCGTGTTTCATCAAGAACACAAATCCATATCTCGACATATCATCGGTGAAAGTGATGAAATATGAATATCCACCCCTAGCTTGAACTCTCATAGGTCCACATACATCGGTATGTATTTGTCCTAGGAGCTCTGTAGCTCTCTTTCTGGTTCTACTAAACAAAGATTTGGTAATCTTGCCAGTGAGACATGACTCACAAGTTGCATATGATTTATATCAAAATGGCCTTGGAGACAATCTTTATGCAACTTGTTTATTCTCTTCTCACCAATGTGTCCGAGTCTATAATGCCAAAGGTACGTCTGTCTTTGACGATCTTCTACCTTTCTCTTATGGCCCGAAACATGCATGTTAATTGGTTCAATGTTAACATCAGGTAAGACATAAATCCTTTGTTTCAAATAACCATTCACATATGCATCATCACCATGATAAATAGAGCAAATGTTATTACTAAAGATTGTTCGAAATCCATGTCTATCAAGCATAGAAATAGAAATAATGTTCGAAACAAATTTAGGAACGTAGTAACAGTCTTCTAACAACAAAGTCTTGCCCGTAGATATTACAAGAGAAATCGATCCTACAACTAAAACAACAACACTTGCGCCGTTTCCAACCTTCAGATTGAATTCTCCCTTCCTGAACCTCCTACTGATCCTCAGTCCCTGCAACATATTGCAGACATTAAAACTGCTACCGGTATCCAATAGCCATCTAGGTGAATCAATAGTGGTTAAGGAAATCATGAAAACATTTTCCATGAATGTCTTACCTTGTTTCTTGCCCTTGAGAGACTACAAGTATTCCTTGTAGTTCCTCTACCAATGCCCTTTCTTCTTGCAGAAGAAACACTCGGCTTCTGATTGGTCAGCCTTGGTGGCGCCGCCCTTTGCCCTGGTCACACCAGTCTTAGGCGCGCTCTGCCTGGTCTGGGCCTCTTCTTACCCTTCCTCTTCTGATAAGAGGACTTTCCAACCATCAACACAGATCCTGATACCCTTTTCACTATGGACATCTGTTTTTCATACTTAGTGAGCATGTTGTGCATCTCATGCAACTCAATGTCCAACTTGTTCATGTTGTAGTTGACTACGAACGGGGAGAAGGACTCTAAAAGTGAGTGCAAGATCATCTCCTGCTGCATCTCCTTGCACAAGGTACACCCCAGTTTCTCAAGCTGTTCTATCAGACTGATCATCCGTAGAACATGGAGTTCCACAGGAGATCCCTCACTCAGAGCGGACTTGAACAAAGTCTCTGACAGCTTGGACCTTGCCACCTGACCCTGCTCACCGAACATCTTCTTAAGATGCTCCATGATATGTTTGACATCCATATGCTCGTGTTGCTTGTGGAGTTCGCCACTCATTGACGCCAGGATGAGACACTTCACAGTGATACACTTTTCCTCGTACTTGGTGTATTCACTGAAAGCCTCGTCATTCGCTGGGTTTGGCATTGGAGGAGCCGGTTTGTCGATCACATCGATCAGCTTCTCATGTGTCAGCACCAGCCACAAATTGCGTTGCCATTCGTCGAAGTTTTCACCAACCAGCTTGTTGGTCTCGAGAATCAGACGCAAGTTGAATTGAGACATTCTCAGGAGATCTAAAAACGAAAGGAAAATTTACAGCAGAGAGTTAGACATCGTTTATATATCATAAAGATATGGACTTCATCTATATGATATATTCACTAATTAATGTTACGATAACATTAGAAATCTTATTTCCAATTAGCATCAATCTATAACTATATGCCTGAGCCCCTCTGTAATCAAGACGTTTCCCAAACATATAAAATAGATTCTTTATAAATTATCCCCATAAAATTTATAGTGAATTAACTTTGGCCTTATATCACATAGTCCCCTGGTAATCAGGTTGTTCCTATCGATATAGCTAAGTTCATCCTTCAGCTCATGGTCGGATAACAATTAAGTTCATCTCCCCCGGGTAGTCCAGGCGTATACAAAAACTAAATGTTCCCTCCCACTAGACATCTGATGTCACAGACGTACAAATCGAATTCTTGAACTACATGCCTCATGGTAATCAGACCGTACCATGTAAACGAGAACCTATTCACACGTCTACGATGAAGGAAAAGCCTAACGATAAACAATTTATCGTCTAAGAACTCAATTATTAATTTTAAAATTAAATTCTTTAATTTTAATTTTAATTTTTGTTTATTTTTATTTTTTTCTCTAAAGGGTTAGGGTTAGAGGAGTTAGAGTTAGGGAATAACTCTAACCACCGCCGCCCCTTTATCGTCGGAAGCAGTGCCCGCGCGCTCGTCTCGGGGTCTCAGCGTCGATGGCGGCTGCCACAGGCTGCACGTCGGCCCTCCGCCCGCACCAACGACACTCACTTGGGCGGCTAGGGTTCCGGTCGCCGCCTAGGTCTCCTCCTTCTCTTTCTCGGTTCTGGTTTTTCTGCGCGCGCATGTTAACTTTTTTCGATTCGATTTTCATAAAAGATCCTAAAAAAAATCCTAAATAGACGACCAGACGCTCTGATACCACTGTTGGGTTGATATTGGGGTGCAGAAGCATGTTTTATCAACCCGAATATGAGATCTAGTCATGTTTAACGATTTGTTTTTCGGGGTTTCAACGACGAATAGATTTAGAAACGATTTCGTAATACCTGTTGCGTTGAACGTGTGATTTTCGGATGCAAGACTTGATAACGCAAACCATCTACGCGTATCCACGTCGAAAAACTGTTTTCGTTCTTCGTATTCTTTTGACGGCTATTAGTTTTAGGGTTTAGATTTTGCGATTGTGTAATATGATAACAAAAACCTGTTTTCGTTTTTAAAATAATTATTGAACTTTTTAATAATTACAACTTAAACCCGCGATTATAAAAATATTTAATAAATGGTATATTACTTCACTTGTGACATGTCGACTGAACTGTCTCTTGTTTCACATATATCCTTTTGCATTTTTTTTCTTTTTTTATTTTGCATTGTTAAAACTTTTACCTACAACTATCTAATTCAATAAGCCTTTCTAAAAAAATTACAGTATTATTGTTATATAAATTACAAATATTTAATTTTTTTATTGAAAGATAATATTTAATATTTTATCTTTAATCTATTTTCAATTAAACAAATATATTAATTTATCTATACATAAACAACATAATCATTTAATTTAAGATATAAGTTAAACCTTTTAAACTTCTTTTTATTATCTTTTACTCTTAGTTTCGTAATTTTTTCTTTTAAGATTATTATATAAATATATATATATATATATTTATAATCATATGTGTATATATATCATATATTATATATATATATCATATATCTTATGTATCTTTTATATATATATATATATATATCCAAACATATTTTAATATATATAATTCATATATATACATACATTATACATATGATTCTAATTTACTTTTTAACAAACATCAGTTTCTAAAATAAACCAATTTGATTGACCGAAACAAATCATATGTATATATATCATATATTATATATATATATCATATATCTTATGTATCTTTTATATATATATATATATATATCCAAACATATTTTAATATATATAATTCATATATATACTGTTTATATATATATATATATATATATATATTCATTGAGCATATGACTCAACTGCGAGTGACATGATCATCAAAACTAATTGATTAATTATAAAGTAAAACTCCTATTTCTCTCGTATTTGTCTAATTTGTCAATTTCTTTCCCGTTTCGTATTTATCTATTTTCTCTCATATTTCGATCAACATCTTATTTTCCCTTCATGTATAAAAATTCAGCCTATATCATTCCGTTTAAACTCCGTTAAATATTTCAATTTTAATCCGGTTTAGGGTCAATTTTGACCCGGTTTAGACCTAATTTTGACCCGGTTTAGGATCAATTTTGACTAGAATTTAGGTTTGTTAATGTAATATTTTAGGAATATGTGAGATCTTTTCAAAATCAGGTTGTTGAGCATTTTAAGGAGGTGAAAGATTCAAAGAGTAAACCAAGGAGAATAAAAGGGAGTCAAAGAGAAGAATGAGGAGAAGTCAAGTTTAAAAAAAAAAACAACAAGGATGGGCGGCTGAAAAACTGGTGGGTTAGCTGAGCACATGTGAATATAGATAAGTTAACTCGAGAGTAACAAGAAGTTAACGAATCTTGAAAATATCGAAGAAGTACTTAAAACAGAGTGAATGCAGTTCACAGAGTTTTAAGTGTACTTAGAGCGATACAGTGATAAATGGAGAGAAACAATTAGCGTTTATTTACAACTAACTTAGGGGGAGTTATCTGTGGAAATCTTTAGTGCATGGTAAAGAAAGACAAGTGTGCTTAAAAGATTGATTCGTTAATAAAGTTGGCATTGTTTGATATATTCAGTCCTATTGATTCCAATTATTGATTAACGTTGTCGTTTTACTGTTTTCAATTGGTATCAGAGCTGGTAACCTAAGTTTAGAGTAAATCTAAGAATTTTGAGATCCTAGAAGACAACAATATGGTCAAAGGAAAATCACGAATCACGTTTAGTGAATCAACTTCAGATTCTGAAGACAACAATGAGGAAAACTTGTCAAAATTTGTTGCATACATCGGAATATTAGAAGAAAATGATGAGGAAGAAATACAAGGCAACAAAGATGATGAAACAGAAGTTGAAGAAGAGGATGAAGCAGATCTGGAAACCATCTACAATGAGTGTCTGAGAATGAGCAAGCTAAACGTTCAACTGGTCAAGACTAATGAGAAACTAGAAGCTCAGATTCAAGAAATGAAGCAGGAAGTAGCGCTGAAGGAAGAAGAAGTATGTTTTGTCAAAAAACAACTTGAGGAAACAAATAAGCAATTGAAAATGCTTTCAAATGGCACTGACAAACTGGATCACATGTTTTCAATGGGCAAAAGAAAAGGAGATAACCATGGAATTGGTTATATGGGAAAATTAAGTGACACAGAGAATAAATTTATTTCCGGAGGTGATCTGCAAGAGGATGTGAAACAGAAAGAAAACAACAATCGTTCAATACACTAAAAAAGGATCATGGGTTCAAAGACTTCAATAAAAGCAGAAATGAAAATCATTATTTTCATTGGTACAACTCAAGAAGACAGTATCAGGTTCCACATCACGGCTACAACACTAGAAGGAAAACTCAGGTACTATTTCATGGACAGAATACTTGTAGAAGGTATCAAAGTGTGAATCAAAAGAGAACTTCCGTGACGTGCTATTTTTGTGGAATTAGAGGACACAAACATATCACATGTAACAGAAAACACAAGTTTGATTCAGGTAAGTACACTTTTCCTAAAGTAAAACAAATTTGGATAAGGAAAAGTGATCTATACTACCTACATTTTCTACACAAAAGAAAAAATCTAACATCTGGTATTTTGATAGTGGTTGTTCTAGACATATGACAAGTTCAAGAGAACTTCTTTCAAACTTTACAGAAATTAAGAATGCAGGAAGTGTTATCTTCGGAGATGGAAACAAAGGAAAAATTCTTGGAAGAGGAGACATAAATTCACCTGGACAACTTTTCTACAGAACGTGCAATATATTGCTGGATTGACAACTAATCTAATTAGTATCAATCAATTGTGTGACAGCAATCATCAAGTTCAGTTCAATAAAAAGAATGTGTTGTGATGAATTCTAATAATAAATGTGTTCTTTCACGTATGCGATCATCAAACAATTGCTATGTGTGGAGAGATTGAACAAAGGAGTTTGAAAGTGACGAAAGGTTATCAAATCTTGGTAAAATTTGCAGATTTGAATTAGGTTTGAGGTATTCCTAAACTAAGTCTTGATATACGTCAATGGATCGTCAACTAAATTCATAAAAACCCCTCGATTTGGATCAATATACATGTTTGTAATAATCACTTAGAGTTTGTGAACCCTGGATAATTATGTTTATTAATCTTGATTTTTTGAACTGATTTGAGATAAAATTAGGACTATGTATGTACGAAAGTAAAAATAGTTTTTGGAGATACTGATTTGTTTATTTGTACATGATTTATCAAGGTTACTTAAGCTTTACTGAAGTACACTTATGCTAGCAAACTGATCCCTTCTTTGAGATTCAATGTTTGACATATATATATATATATAAAGTTTGATTCTCTTACTCCTCTAATGACTCGATGGTTTATAAAAGGATTATATTTCTAAAAAGAGTTTGTTATGAGTATTTTGCTCGGGTCTAAGTTGAGAGATATTCAGTTTCAGTTATAACGTCCTATGATACAAGGCTAATTCATGCTTAAATACTCCTCTATGTTGAAATTATTACATAAAAGTATACCTGCAAAAGGTAATCAAGGAGCTAATGTTATATGAACAAAAGAATATCTAAACAACGTCCTAGAAGCAGAGAACAGAGAAACGAAAAAGAAAAGATAAAGAAAAAAAGGAAAATATAAAGAAAAGAAAAGGAAAAGAAAAGAAGAGAAAAAGAATGATAAATTAGCTCATAAGTGTACTAAAGATTGTTAAGAATATCTGGTGATAGGTTAAATACACTTAAACGGAAAAGGTAACTCTAAAACTTATTTTTGTTTCTGTTATGTATTTGTCCTTGATTTTATTAAATGTGGTTTAAAGAGAACGTATTGATGAACATTTTTTAGGGACAAAAGAAATAAAAATGAGGGAAAGATATGGAAGAACATCAAGTTATAGAACCTTGTGCAAGAAAATAATTGATCGATATCTAAATTGGTTCATTTTGTATGTGTGACTAATCTTTATTGATTTTGAATATCTGATCACACAAACAGGGGGAGAAAAAGGAGGTTCTAACATTGGATATATGGTGATCAAAGCATGAAGAAATGAATGAATTAACGACTTGTGATGATTATGCTTAACTATGATTGTGTTTGGTGAATGTTTTTTTATGCATAAATTTGAGTTTGAGTGATTAGAAATTCAAAGGGGGAGATTGTTAATGCAATACTTTAGGAACATGTGAGATCTTTTCAAAATTAGGTTGTTGAGCATTTTAAGGAGGTGAAAGATTCAAAGAGCAAAACAAGGAGAATAAAAGGGAGTCAAAGAGAAGAATAATGAGAAGTCAAGTTAAAAAAACAACAAGGATGTGCAGCTGGAAAACTGGTGGGTTAGCTGAGCACATGTGAAGATAGATAAGTCAACTCGAGAGAAACAAGAAGTTAACGAATCTGGAAAATATCGAAGAAGTACTTAAAACAGAGTGAATGCAGTTTCCAGAGTTTTAAGTGTATTTAGAGCGATACAGTGAGAAATGGAGAGAAACAATTAGCGTTTATTTACATCTAACTCAGGGGGAATTATCTGTGGAAATCTTTAGTGCATTGTAAAAAAAGACAAGTGTGATTAAAAGATTGATTCGTAAATAAAGTTGGTATTGTTTGATATATGCGGTCCTATTGATTCCAATTATTGATTAACGTTGTCGTTCTACTGTTTTCAAGGTTCAAATTTGACCCGATTTAGACTCAATCTTGATCCGGTTTATACTCAATTTTGACCATAATTTGGGTTCAATTTTGATTTTTATCCAAATACAATCTGAATCAATATGAAATTCAACAAAATTAAATCGAAATTTAAACAAAATTAGATTTTTATTAGTTTGTTCGATTTTTAACCCAATATGATTTTTACTTGAATTGTGTACACGTTGACCC
This sequence comes from Gynandropsis gynandra, assembly GCA_036759665.1. Taxonomy (NCBI): domain Eukaryota; kingdom Viridiplantae; phylum Streptophyta; class Magnoliopsida; order Brassicales; family Cleomaceae; genus Gynandropsis; species Gynandropsis gynandra. The sequence continues at coordinate 35,235,188 of CM071866.1, read as the reverse complement.
AATTTTGATTTTCATACCATTTAAAACTCGAATCAATATGAAATTCAATAAAATTAAACAAAAAATGATTTATATCGGTTTGTTCGATTTTTAACTCGGAATTAGTGTGTTTTTTTACTTGAGTTGTGTACAATTTGACCTAAGTTTGATTTTCATACCATTAAAAATTCGAATCAATATGAAATTCAATAAAATTAAACTGAAATTTAAACAAAAATCGATTCTTATCTGTGTGTTCGATTTTTAACTTGAAATTAGTATGATTTTACTCGAATCAATATGAAATTCAAAAAAATTAAACCGAAATTTAAACAAAATCGATACTTATCAGTTTGTTCGATTTTAACCCGAAATTAGTATGTTTTTTACTCAAATATTGTAGAATTTGACCCAAATTCGATTTTTATACCATTAAAAACTCGAATCAATACAAAATTCAACAAAATTAAACCAAACTTTAAACAAAAATCGATTTTTATCGATTTGTTCAATTTTTAAACCGAAATAAGTATGATTTTTACTTGATTTGTGTACAATTTGACCCGAGTTTGATTATCATACCATTAAAACTCGAATCAATATAAAATTCAACAAAATTAAACCAAAATTAAACATAAAAATATCGCTTTGTTCGATTTTTAAACCGAAGTTAGTATGATTTTTACTCGAATTGTGTCAATTTGACCCAAGTTTGATTTTCATACCATTAAAAACTCAAATAAATATGGAATTCAAAAAATTAATCTGAAATTTATACAAAAATCGATTCTTATCGGATTGTTCGATTTTTAACCCGAAATTAGTAAGATTTTTACTCGATTTGACTAAATTTGGTTATAATTCTAATAAACGAAAATAATTTGTTTTGTTTAAATTTCGGATTAGTTCGATTCAAATTTCATATTGATTCAGATTTTAATCGGATTAATCGGTTTAGTTCAGTTTAAATTTGATATCAATTCGAGTTTTATTGCTATTTTGGTGTAATTTCGATAAGAATCGGGTTTTCTTTAATTAAAGTTCAGTTCGGTTACAAATTTCATATTGATTCGAATTTTAATCGGGTAAAAGTTAAAATTGGATCCAAATTTTGGTTAAAGTTGGTTTCAAATTATGGTCAAAATTTAGTATAAACCAAGTCAAAATTGAACTTAAATGCTAGTCAAAACTGAGCCTAAATCGGTTCAAAATTGATTTCAAATTATAGTCAAAATTGAGTCTAAATCATGTCAAAATTGAGTCTAAATCGGGTCTAAATTAATTTCGGATCGAATTGGATTGAAATTAGGTAAAAATCGGGTTGAAATTGAAAGATTTAACAAAAGTTTAAATAGAAAGGATTATAGATAAAAGTTTTAAACATGAGTAGAATAAGACATTGACCGAACATGAAAGGGAATAGGATGATTGAGAAACGTATTAATGACAAAATAGGCAAGCATGACAAAGGAAAAAATAGGAGTTTGTTTTTTAATTAGTCTTAGAAAAAATGGGTAATTGAAAGCAGATTTTCCATTGAGAGTTAAAAAATTTAAAAAGATTATAAACAGCAAATTTAAACAAGTATGTAACCATTTCATTAAACATTACATCATATCTTACGGTATATATATCAGTATAGTTTTTTCCAGCTTTGGTTTCACATGATTGACTACCAAACATTCAATAATTTGACGAGGCAAAACGTAGACCAACTATCCCTAGAGTTTCGTCATCATCGTTTTTCATTATTGATTTTATTAAATAGACATGGTTACAAACATAAATTATAGCGGCGGAGACTGAAAAGTACAAAAACTGGAGTCCTTTCGTGCAATTTCGTATATCTGTTTTTTTTGTGGGTCTTTCCACACAAGGCCTATTTATAGAAAGCAAAGGCGCAACACAGGTATCCGACAAAGGAGAACATCACTTAGTTGTCTATGAAACAAATCCTTACAGAGTCTCCAATGGGTCAGGATCAAGTGTTCATCAACTTCCGTGGCGTTGATATTCGCACCAGCTTTCTGAAAGATCTCAAAGAAGAGTTGAAAGCCAACAAAATCAACGTGTTCACGGACGAGGACGCCATACCCGGCGAGCCACTTGAGAATCTCTTCAAATACATCAGGAAGTCGAGGATCGTTCTCGTCATCTTCTCCAAGCACTATGGCGATTCAAAGTGGTGCTTGGACGAGATTGAGGAGATAAAGAAATGTATGGACATGGAGAAATTAGATGCCATTCCTATATTCTACAAGGTTAAGGCTGCCCACGTGAAGAAACAGTCTGGAAAATTCGGCCAGAATTTTTCGAAGTTCCAGACGAAGTTGCTCAATATTGATGAAAAGAAAAAGAAGACGAAGAAACGCATGCAATCTAAGATCAAGAGATGGAAAAAATCTTTAATTCGTGTAGCGGGAAGGATTGGGTTGACCTACGAAAAGAAGAGGTAGAATCTCCCGTATGTGTGTTTTTGGCCATTATACCTTCTGTAAACAAGAATCTCATTGCCTTTGCTTTACTTCTTTGGAAGCTCGGAGCGAGACTTTATCATGAAGATCGTCGCAAATGTTAAGAGAGCGTTAGACAAAATCTCATCAGAGGAAGGAAAAGAATCTTCTCCAGAGAAAGACAAGACGCATGAGGTGTGTCTATGTATATTCATCTTTTGTAGTTTCAAGTTTATTGAGTAATCTTCTCTCTGTCTCATTGACTTCACAATCATTTCAACTACAGGAACAAGAAAATCCAATTGTGTTTGACGTCAATCACTTAGGGAAGCTGTTCCACCTCTCGAGGCCATTGGAGGCTCTGAATCTTGAAAGATTGAACCCTGAAGCCCGTACGTTTTTTGCCTGGTCCGCTCACGTCCATGCAATATACGAATAGATTAGGGTTTCTGCCACAAGAAGTCAATACTATGAACTCTGTTGAACATCAAAACCCAACCAATCAGTCACTCGTTCCACAGCTTCCACAAAATCTTCAGGCTTTAAACAAACACATACCGTTAGATCTCGTCGAAAAAGCCTCAAATTGTCTTGCCCTTCTGATTCTGATTGAGCAGACTCATCCCGCGTTGATTTTCACTAACTGGGACAAAATAGATCCAATCGTGAAGAACGACATCATATACCGCGCAGGTAGAAAAAGCCAGAAGATTGCAGATGATTTAGGACTCTACAATTGGGTATCTCCTTAATATGATTCTCTAAGAGAAAGAATAAAAAGATAAGAAGAAGAAAACAAAGAGAATTAGTGTTTGAGTTGTTTTTTTTTCATTACATTTCATCCCTATTTATAGAGAAAAATTACAAAGGAATTAATTACCCACTATCCCACTAACAATGGTTAATGTACCACTAACCCACTAACTCCATGACCCACTCACACCACTAACTCACTAATTAAGAAATTAAGAAAACAAAAGAATTATTCAACATTTTCCCCCTTAATTCTTGTCATGTTTTCTTGAATCTCGACGATGCCAATTCTTGTGCGCAGTTCCTGAAATCTGACACGTCCGAGTGGCTTTGTGAGTATGTCCGCGAGTTGGTCTTGTGTAGAAGTATACTCAAGGACGATCTTCCCATCTTCAACGCACTCCCGGATGAAGTGAAACCGAGTGTCGATGTGTTTGCTCCGGTCGTGAAAGACGGGGTTCTTGCTCAATGCGATAGCGGATTTATTATCCACCCTAAGCTCCGGCGTTTGAGTTTCCGAGCCAATGAAGTCACTCAAGAGTCGAACTAACCAGATGCCTTGACAAGTTGCAGCTGATGCAGCGATATATTCTGCCTCACATGAGGACAATGCCACCACCTTCTGTTTTGCCGATTGCCAGGTGACGGGGCTATCACCAAGGAAATAGAAGATGCCGCTTGTGCTCTTTCGTGTGTCGATGTCACCTGCCATATCGTTTTCACTGAATCCAACAAGACGTGGTTGATCGTCACGTTTCTCTCCATAGAACATGATCATCTCGTTTTCATACGTATTTCTTGCACGATTTAGGAGACGTTTTTGATACATATGTGATGTTTTACGTATGATTCCGTATCCGTTTTACTTGCTTTCGTGCTTTTCATGTTCTTACAGGTTTTTACGCGTATTTGGACTATTTTGGAGCTAAAGGAACATGCACGGAGCTAAGGAGCAACTTGGGGGATCATCACGGGACAAACGGGACGAGATTGAGCATGGAGAAGC
>CM071866.1:35205689-35219094 GCA_036759665.1 Gynandropsis gynandra | reverse complement strand
CGGGCACAAGGCAAAATGGTCCTAAATGCTTGCCCTAGTCGTGCTAAATGGTCCACACAATTGGCCGTAGGTTTTGCCCGATCGTGCAAGGGTTGTGCCCGACCGGGTGAGGCTTTTCCATGCTCAATCTCGTCCCGTTTGTCCCGTGATTTGAGGCTTTTCCATGCTCAATCTCGTCCCGTTTGTCCCGTGATTTGAGGCTTTTCCATGCTCAATCTCGTCCCGTTTGTCCCGTGATGATCCCCAAAGTTGCTCCTTAGCTCCGTGCATGTTCCTTTAGCTCCAAAATAGTCCAAATACGCGTAAAAACCTGTAAGAACATGAAAAGCACGAAAGCAAGTAAAACGGATACGGAATCATACGTAAAACATCACATATGTATCAAAAACGTCTCCTAAATCGTGCAAGAAATACGTATGAAAACGAGATGATCACTGACTGAAGAAGAAATGCTGGATTGGGCTGCGCAGCAGAAGCCCAGAAAACTGATGAAGTCCAGAGCCTAGAACCTTGAGAGAAAGACCTGTAACAGAACAAGAACAAGTCTGCAAAAACCAGAAAAAACGTGTTTCAGCCTACTTTTTATGCTAATTTCATGCATTATTAAGACTAGGGAATATGTACTAGACCTAGGGAATATATTCTAGGTTTGCTATGGTTCTGAAAAACAACTTTCATATATATTAATATCAAGAGGAGGTGAAGGTAGAATCACCCAATTTTCCTAAGTTCACCATTCTTCTTTTCTGCATTTTTCCTAAGTTTTTACAGCAAACATCACCATTGTTGATCCAATTTCCAGAATGTTTGTTCTTTGTTTTGCTTTCATTTTTGCAAACACTAAAATCAGATGAAGTTAAGGAGCAACCTTAGTTTTGCTCTAAGGTAAAAACCAACAAATTGGCATCAGAGCTAGCAAGATCGGGGAGGATGATTCAAGCAGCACAAAACGCACAAAAAATGCACCAACAGCGCAAGAAGAAGAAGTTTAAAAACAGGTATAAAAATTAAAAAGGAGAGCAAGAACAACACTAAGAAGCAGCATAAAAACAGCACAAGAACGACACAAAACAGCCAGCAAAAAAGCACAAAAAATCAGCACCAAAAACCAGAAAAATCAAGGATGGACAGAATACAAGGAGTAACACCTATTCCGGTGTTTGAAGGGAAGAACTACACTCTATGGGTAATTAAGATAAAACCAACCACTAAGATCGAAGGGGTTGTGGAAGGTAGTCATGGAACGGCTACCGGAGATGCCTAAAACCGGTGATATGGCCACCGAGGAAGATAAAAAACGAGCTATGGCAGAATGGGAGGAGCTGGAAGCGAAGGATCAGCGGGCATTAGAGCTGATTTATCACACTGTCACTGAAGCAATTTTCAGGGCACATCTGTCCACGTGCGAGACAGCTAAGGCTGCGTGGGACTTGCTAAAAATTAGGTTCCAAGGGGATCCTAAGGCAGCTTGGATTAAGCTGCAGCATTTGAGAGCCTCATTTTACAACATGAGGCAGACCGACAAAGAAAAATTAAAGAGTATGCAAACAAGATTATGGAGATTGGAAACGAGATTAGAGCCTATGGAGCGAGAATGGAAGAAGACGAGATGGTTTCGAAAATATTGTGCACTCTACACGAGAGATTTGACCCATATGTGGGTGTTTTGGAGCAAGCGAAAGATTTGGAAACGCTAACCGTTGGGGAGCTTGTGATCGCACTAGAATCACAAGAGTTTAGGCTAGAGGACCGAGATTGTTCAGGCCTAGAGGGAGCTTTCTACTCAAAGTATCAAGACTACAAAAATGAAAAAGCTGGCAGTGGACAGCACGACTAAAATGAAGAAATGATGCACTATTTGCAAGAAGGACAACCATATCGACGCACAATGTTTTTTCAGAAACAAGAATGAAAGACCAGAAGGGTCTAGAGGTTTTAAAACATCTAAGGAGTGCTACAATTGTGGAAAAACGGGACATTTTTCGAGGAAATGTAGATTTAAAAAATTCCCATCGAATCATGCGAGACTAACCAGCGAACGAGAGGAGGATAATACACTGTTTACAACAGCTCACACGATGACTCAAACCGAAGAGGAAGAAGTTTGGCTAATAGACAGTGGTGCAACGAACCACATGACTCGAGAGGAAAGGTATTTCACTACTCTAGATAGGAATTTTAAAATACCTATTAGAGTAGGAAATGGAGCAAAACTAGTTACTGTTGGAAAAGGTTCAATTGAGGTTATGACTAAGAAAGGGAAACGGATCATTAACGATGTGTTTTTGATTCCGGGTTTAAGTAAAAATTTACTAAGCATACCACAAATGGTACGAAATGGATGCAAAGTTTCATTTGCTGAAGGGTTTCATGAGATTCGAGATAAGAAGGGAGCTAAGATTGCGGAGGTTCCTATGATTGACAAATCCTACATTCTAAGATGGAAAACAGCTAAAGAGCATGAGGAGGAGGAAAATTTAGTAAGCTGTTATTTAACAGCTGTTGAGGAAGCTACGGTTGAGAACCCTACTGATCAAGTAAGAAATTCTAAAATAGTTTTAAATTTTGATGAAGTTTTATCATTGGAGAGGGTTAAGAACCCTGGTTCCGACCAAATCGGCAAAGCCGATATCAGAAGCACTATTGTGTTTGTTTCAGTTGGTTCACTAAGTGCACTTACGAGTGTACAGAATGCTACAACTCAGATACAAAATGCTGAGTATTCTATGGTTTTAACCACACTCACCAACCGTGAGTTGTGGTTACAACATCTAACATACAACCAAGAACGAAAAAAATAAAAACTTACAGTGCGACGGTGGAGACGAGGTACCGCCGGTGAAGCTCCTGTCCGGTGACGGCGAAGGCAGTGGCAATCCTCGACACAAGGAGGAAAACAACACGTTAGTAATTGAGGTAAAAATTGAAACAGGAAGTAAAAGCCTTACCGGCGGAGAATAGCCGACTGGTGAGGAAGAGCTGCCGCTGGGTGAGGCCGAACCACTAGGAGGCAAACTGGAAAAAGGCAGAGGGAACCTTGGCGAAGCATGGCCGAGCGAAGAACCTGAAACAAAGAACAAAAATCGGTTAGGGTTTCGGGTCGAAGGGGAACAGTCGAAGAAAGGGGGAAAGCGAACCGGTGAGCTGATGCCGGAGAGAGAGCAACACGACGGACGAAAACAAGGGCTGAACGGCGGCACAACTCGAGACGAGATCACGTCGGAGAGGAAGAAACACGACGGACAAAAATTAGGGTTTCAGAAGAGGAACAACGACGCGACCGAAAGGGAGCTTGAACCGAGGGGAACCAAGAGGGAGATTGAAGGAATCGCCTCCCCTTGGTGGCTGGACGGCGGCGAACGGCCGAGCGACGCCAGAGCAAGGACAGCGGCAAAGAGGGGCAGTTTCGCCCTAGGGTTTTCTGGTTTGGGAAGAAATCATGTTTTGGGGAAGTTTGTCACAACCCCTAAACTGAAGAGCAAAAACCTGGGCCGGGCTGGAGGAAATTGGACCGGGCTGACTGAAGAAGAAATGCTGGATTGGGCCGCACAGCAGAAGCCCAGAAAACTGATGAAGCCCATAGCCCATAACCTTGAGAGAGACCTGTAACAGAACAAGAACAAGTATGCAAAAACCAGAAAAAACGTGTTTCAGCCTACTTTTTATGCTAATTTCATGCATTATTAAGACTAGGGAATATGTACTAGACCTAGGGAATATATTCTAGGTTTGTTATGATTCTGAAAAACAACTTTCATATATATTAATATCAAGAGGAGGTGAAGATAGAATCACCCAATTTTCCTAAGTTCACCATTCTTCTTTTCTGCATTTTTCCTAAGTTTTTATAGCAAACATCACCATTGTTGATCCAATTTCCAGAATGTTTGTTCTTTGTTTTTCTTTCATTTTTGCAAACACTAAAATCAGATGAAGTTAAGGAGCAACCTTAGTTTTGTTCTAAGGTAAAAACCAACACTGTTCAGACCATAGACGTCTTTTGTTTCCCATTGATATAAACCTTTTGGATTCCACATCGTTTTAGGGTTTGGAGTCGTCGATGGCGGGGATGGAGCGCCGACGATGAGTCATTGCAAGGTCACACCTTCTACTGTTAGAAACGAATCAACGACGGGGTATGCTTTCTACTGCAGAGAAGATCAAGAGACAGGCTGCATCACTAATTATCTTCTCTATTTCTCTCTAGCTGACAAAATCTCTGGGCGACCACATCAGAGATGCTGGACTCGACACTACAAGAAATTTAACAATTCCAGACTGCCTAATCCGTCCTTAAACAGATTTGGGGAGGGATTAGGGACGACCAGTATCCGTCCGCAAACGATCGTCGCCAAAACATATGCGTCCGCAAATACATACGGAAAATTTAGTGCGCAAACCGTCCGTAATTTCGGATGACCGGGTAGTCTGGAAATCGACGTGAAACCCGACCCTGAGTAAGGACGAAAATCGTCTTAAAATTTCTGGACGGGAACAGTTCCGCCCGGAAAATTTAAGGACGAGTCGCGTCCCGTCCTCAAAATTTCCGGACAGGAACAATGCCGTCCGAAATTTTTTTTTTTAAAAAATAAAATTTTAAAATTAAAATTTATAATTGAAATTCAAATTAATTAATTAGTGTTTATACATTATTAAAATTATGTATTTAGAAACTAGTTGGTGGTAATTGGGAATTATCATCGCCATCGTCATTGTTTTCGCCCGTATCCCAATTGATATTGGGCATGTGTTCCTTCATCATCCTAAGCCATTGCTCACGTTTCCTTCTTGAGCGTTGGACTTCCCTCTGCAGAGCGTTGAACTCTGAACTTTGTTGTTCTAATTTTTCTTGTATCTTCGAGATTGTGTTCCGAAATTCCTCGATCGCGACTTTTTCCCTGCCTTTGGAGGAACTCACATGTTTTGATTTCATTCCTCCAAGACCAAATAAGCGACCTTTGTACGGTGTTACATGCTACAAAAAATATTGAAATTTAATTTAAATTTAAATGATCAATAAAAAATTTATTGTAAAATTATAATAAATTTATCTCGAAATACATCTCGTTGTATTCTTCTTGAGTAAGAGTGGGTTGCGTCCCATCTTCTCTTGACGGGATTTGGGACACTCGTTTCGATGCCATGTTCACAACATCGTCGTGAATTTGTTTCGCCCTGGCATCTACCCACAAACCGTCAGATTTTTTCTTGTGTGTACGTTCCACAATTCCACGTATGACGGTTCACATCCCTTCTCTTTCGCCTAAAACAAATGTAAAAGTCATGTTTTACCTATTAAGCAAATGTCATTCATAATAAAACTTTAAAAAATTTTAAATCTTACCAAATCTTCGTAAACCTCCGCGAAAGAGCGGGAACCAGCAGTATGCGCACTTATCCTATATCCCGCTCTATCGAAACGACGTGATCGACTAGTACGCTGGCTTCTCTCCCTAACGACAGGATCGTCCCAATAGACACACATCTATCTATCTCCCCATACAGGAGAGGTCCAATAGACACAAAAGCATGTTTCCTTAATGATAGGATCGTCCCAATAGACATGAAAGAGGTTTGACACCTTTTGTCTCTCGATCTTTTTTCACGTTGCTTACAAGAGATTTCAGTCGTATTCATGCATGCTTTTTGAATTCGTACTTTACTAAGCCGGTTATTGCAGGATTCCAATAAAATTTTTGCAGAAAATAATGAAATAATTATTTATTGAAATATTTTTAAGTTTAAAATTTAGAGTGAAATTAATATTAAAAAAACGTACCACGAAAGTTTTCCACCATCATTCCTTTATTTCGGGATCGGTTCACGTCTAATTATAACATGGACGATCATAATCAGCTTTTATTGTCTTTGTTATATGACGATTAATCTATTTAATACCAAACCTATTAGAAAAATTAAAAGTAAATTAAGACTTGATTAATTAATTTAGTTAAAAAATTAAATTTAAATTTAGTTTATACCAAAGTGCGCCGGATGAAGAATCCGGAGCTATACGAGGAAATTTAATTCAATGTTTATATTAAAAAATTTAATTGCTAATTAAACATTAATTAATTTTAATATAATTTTAAAACCACATATAATTTAATATATGTGTTTTTAATTTTAAAAAACATATAACTTAGTATATGTTTTTTAATATATGTTTTTAACAAAATAACTTAATAATACTTATATTTGATTTAGGCATTTCATCGAACACCTAATTTAGATAACTTAATATACGTATATTTGATTTAGACATTTCATCGAACAAATAATCTACATAACTTAATACATGCATATATATTCCACTCTTTTAAATTTTCTTCATCAAGCTAAGGATACAAACATATATACTTATAAAGTTTCCACAATATGATACAAAGTTTCATATATTTACATATATATACATATAAATATAGATATATACTATACCCATACCTCGGCGGATGGGCGACGGACAGGCGGCGGACGGGTGGCGGACGGGCGACGGGCGGGCTGTATAAAAGCGTTTGAATGTTCAACTAGCATATAAAAAATAACCGATATAACCGAGAGAAACACTTAACTCGGCGGACGGGCGGTGGACGGACGGTGGACGGACGTCGGACTGAACACGGACGGCTGGGCGAAGGACGACTTTGGTTTTGATTTTCGGCCAAAGAGAAAGTGAGGAAACGATGTTCACGGTCGAGAATTATAAACATTTGCGGACGGGGTCGAGAACCGTCCCTAATTCCAGACTGATTCCGGACGAGGGTCGCGACCCGTCCGGAAATTGCAGATCGATTTCGGACGGGGGTCACGACCCGTCTGAAATTGCAGACTGATTCCGGACGGATCTCGTGACCGGTCCAGAATTTCCAGACCGATTCCGGACGGATCACATGACCCGTCCAGAATTTTGAGACCGATTCCGGACGAAACAAGTGACCCGTCTGGATTTTCCAGATCGATACCGAAGCTCGTCCCGACACCGTCCGCAAATTGGAACAAACAGAGGGACGAGAATCGACCGAGGGATGGGATTTGACCGAGGGACGAGATCGACCAAGGGACGAGAATTGGCCAAGGGACGGGAGTCGACCGAGAGACAGGAATCGACCGAGGGACGAGAATCAGCCGAGGGACAGGATTCGACCGAGGGACAGGAATCGACCGAAGGACGGGACTCGACCGAGGGATGAGAATCAACCGAGGGACGGGATTCGACCGAGGGATGGGAATCGACCGAGGGACGGGATTCGATCGAGGGATGAGCTTCATCGAGGGACGCGAATCGACTGAGGGACGGGATTCGACCGAGGGATGGGAATCGACCGAGGGATGGGAATCGACCAAGGGAACAATTCATAATACCTTATATTAATATTTCACGAGGGACGAGAATCGACCGATATATATATATATATTTCGTTGATTCAATATGAAGTTAAAAATAACAATTCTTTAACATCTGATAACAAGTTAACATTAATCGTATTCAGAGTCACATAATTCTTCCGTCAATTCTTGTATTTCTGAATTTGATTGAAATTCTTCATCTTCTTCGTTTCCTTCTATCTATTCATCTTCAATTTCTTCGACTTCACCATGTGCCAATGCTTCAATTGTAACTTCATCAATAGCAACAATTTCGGTGGTTTGTTGTTGCATGGCCAATTGTTGTTCTTCTGTGTTGTCGATAAATTTACCCCTTGGAAGTATCTTTATTGCGAAACACCAACATAAAGATCGTGTCATATGTGGATAGGAAACGTAACAAACTTGATCGGCTTGTGACGCAAGAATAAAAGGCTCGTATTTTGCATATCTTCATGTAGAGTTAACTTCTATGACGTCTAATTTGTTTATTCTTGTTCTGCGACCGTTTTTGGATCTAACCAATCACATCGAAATAACATAACTCTTAAACCGACGTATCTACAAAAAATGGCAAATATAAGTCAATATATTCGAAAATATCATACATGGTATCGAAAAGAAATTTTTTGGATTAGTATTGATACCTGGATATTCCAATTGCAAAATATCTTTCAAAATCCCATAAAAATCTAGTTCGTTGGTCGATTCATAATAGCTTTCACCTTTCACACATACACCATAGTTCATAGTTGACTTCAATTTTCCATGCTCGTAAGTATGAAGGTTGTAACCACGTGTAAAATACATTGTCCAACTCGTAACTTTTACAGTTGGTCCTTTAACAAAATCGCGTAACCATAACGGGTGATTGCCAATCTCAATCTACATTACAAATGAAACAATCATCGATAAAACGTCTTATCTATGTGGAGAAATCTTTTCCTTTAACAATATTATATATCTATCATTTACTTACAGATTGTCTTATCCATGTGGAGAAATCTCTTTCTTTATGTTTTTGGAGTTGAGATTCATCAATATTCATATATGTATTCTTCAATACATCATCAAAATCCTGAAAAATGTCAGAAAAATTATGTTAATATCACAAATAAAATACACATACACAATTGAATATATATTTATAGGATGTTACCTTTCAAAAGGCCATAGATATTCAAAGTTGAGTAAAACATACGTATGTGCGATGTGTAGATCTCGTTGTGATAGCCATATCTCTTTCGCCTTACCAGCTGTTCGACCAACTCCGCAAAATATATCTGGAACATCTGGTACTGTATATGAAAATGCCACACCACCATCAAAACATCTGTTTGGATTTCTACTTCACGTTTGAACATGTGGCTTGAAGTAGTAAGAAGTGAAGAACGATATCTCCTCATTCACATACTGTTCCATAATTGAACCCTCTGGATGAGCTTTTTGTTTGGCGTTTTTCTTCAAATGGAACATAAATCGCTCGAATGGATACATCCAACGAAATTGAACTGGACCTCCTAATGCGGCTTCGTGTGGTAGATGAACTGTCAGATGCTCCATAACATCAAAAAATGATGGTGGGGAAATCTTCTCCAAGTTGCATAGTAAAGTAACTATGTTACTTTTAAGTCTACGAACCACATCTACACTTAAGTTTCTCGCACATAAATCTCGAAAAAATATGCCAATACCTGAAAAATCAAGGATTAGTTAGTTTATTTTACAATTAATATATCTGTAAATTATTAATCACTAATTATACTATATAAAATAATTAATGATACCTCCAATTGCTTCGTGTGCATGTTTCTCCATCAATTCAGAAAAACATATGGGAAGTAGTCTTTGCATAAATACATGACAATCGTGACTTTTCATCCCTGATAACTTTCCTGCATGAATATCGACGCACCTTCCGATGTTAGATGTATAACCATAAGGAAATTTCACGCCTTCCTTTAACCATTTCAACAATTTATATTTCTCATCATTTGACAATCTGAATATCGGAACTGGAGCTTTACTGTCTCCACTTATATGTAACTCCTTCCGTGAGCAATACTCTGCGAGATCCTTTCGTGATTTAATGTTATCTTTTGTTTTTCCTGTGACATTCATTACCGTATTGATGATATTATCGAAAATTTTTTTCTCTATGTGCATGACATCAAGATTGTGGCGAAGCTTCAGATTTTTCTAATACGGAAAATCCCAAAATATGCTCTTCTTGTACCAATGATGGGTAATTCCATAACCATCAATTCTCAGATGATTGTTTCCTCCGCAATCTATACTCCTGGGAATACCCAAAGCAAGAAGTCGTTCATATAATATCTCTTCGCCGGTCAAAACTGGAGGAGGAGATTTCCGCACAACAATATTCCTTTTGAAATTCCTCTTGTTGTGTCATAGTGTATCATCAGGAGGAAAAACGACGATGACAATCAAATCAACTCGTCTTTCGTCCATATTTCAACTGAAAAGCGTCTGTTTCCTCCATGCAATATGGACAAGCCAATCGACCATACGTTGTCCATCTAGATAGCATACCATAAGCTGGAAAGTCACTTATTGTCCACATAAGAGCACCTCGTAATATAAAATTTTTTCGTCTCGAAACATTTTACGCTGGAAGTCCGTTCCATAATTATTTCAATTCTTCAATTAGTGGTTAAAAAATATATCCAAACTTCTTTTTGGATGATTAGACTCGGGAATCAATATTGTTAAGAACAAAAACTCACGCTTCATGCACATATATGGTGGTAAATTATACGGTGTCATAATAGCTGGCCACAACGAATAATTTCTCCCAGACATCCCGAATAGATTAAAACCATCAGTGCAAAGGCCTAAATAAACGTTTCGACTCTCAGCTGCAAAATCAGGATATACCTTGTTAAAGTGTTTCCACGTCTTACCACATGAGGGATGACACATTTCTCCCTTCAGGACTTGAATGCTCAGCATGCCATCTCATGTCACTTGCGGTCTTCTCTTATTGATATAATCTTTTTATCCTGTCTGTAGTTGGTAAATACCACATACGATGAAACTGAACCGATTTTCTATTTCTTGTCAAATAAAATCTATCTTTTCAACAAAATCGACAATTGATCAAATCCGAAGTTTCTTTTCAGAAAATCATACAGTTGTCTTGGTAAATATCAATCTTTTGATATGGAAATAAACCCATTGATCTCATCATCTTCTTTGTTTCATAATATGATCGACTACATTATTATCTTCGGGCAAATAATTTGTTACTAATTGCGATATAAAAATCCATGAAATTTTCAGAAAGATTATTTCCAGTCTTCAAATTCATCAACCGTACAGATAAAGACAACCGTGAAAGACCACTTCTACAACCATCATAAAATGGATGCCTAGCATTTTCGAACATTTCAAAAAAACTAATTGCTTCTTCATTCGGATCTTCTTCAATATTTTCATCTTCATTTCTTTCAACGAATGTATTTTGCACCATTTCTACATAAGGGTTTATTTCTACATCTTGAAAAGTCTCAGACACTTCATGATGTACAATACCCCTACTAAAATGTTCCACAACATTACTCGGTCGTGGTGAAAAATTCTCTCAATGAGATAACCAAATAAAATAATTTGGAGTAAACCCCCTTAAATAGAGATGATTCCAAACGAATCTCTCATTAACGAATTTTTCATTTTTCCATTTGACGCATGGACAAACCAACTTACCGTTTTCTCTATAAAGTTATTGATTTTTCGCCACCGTCATAAACTGTGTAAGGCCTTCTACAATTACGGACGATTTAGTGACTACTGTGCTGTCTGCAAATTTGCGGACGTATTAGGGACTTATTTGTTTTTCCGTCCTTAAAACGTCCCTAATCAGTCCCTAAATTTAGGGACAACTATTTCAATCCACAAAGTTAGTCCAGAAATCTTATTTTCCTTGTAGTGCGACCTCCTTGCCAATCAGACCATAGATGTCTTTTATCTCCCTCTTCGTTAATCCATCACTACTGACCCTTTTCACATTCCCGTCGGATTCGTTGCATCTGCGAACCCACGCTTCTCCTTAAAACACCGCTTCAACCATATGGTTTTGCGCTTGCTCATGGAGACGAAGAGGATGGCGCGCCTGCTCATAGAGAAGAAGAGGATGGCCACGACATATTTTTAACAGAAGTTCTTTGCTTCTTTGTCTGCTACTATTTGGTTCTGATAGATGGCAGAAAAGTAATTGATGAGGAAGGCATTGAGGATGCTTTTCAGCTTCTCGATGAAACCAATGCACGTGTTCAGACTGGTTTGTGGGTGGGAGATTGTTTTATTTACGACAACTCTTCATGGAGGCTTAATTACTGTGTTGGTGGAGAGGTATGGTTGATTATTCAACATACATTTTTAAACTTATCTATGCTAATCTTAGTCCATAGGTTGCAACGTTCACACCTTCATGAATTGATCGAGGTTTCCAAGCGGCCGAAGTTTAATTAGTAGAGGACAATGTTTATACCAGAGAAATGCCTCGAAACCAACTGGGACCTTGCTATTGCTATTTGAGGCATGAACCCATTTGGCATCTCATGTTCTTTCTCCACCCATGCGAGATGGAGCTTACACCGTCGTCGATTTAGGTACGTTCCCATAAATTCATTTTTCTTTGAACTTTGATTTGATACTTACTCTCTTTTGTCAGATTCATTAGTTATGGTGTGGCAAGCGAATCACCTATCAATGGGTTCAGAAGTTCACTTGATTACGTTGGCCAGTGTTCGAATGGAAACATTGTCGATCATTGCTCACCGGTTTCGCATTCACTACAGTTATGGGGTGACCACTATTATTGTACACCTACAATCCCACCTACAATTTAATATGATAAATATTCTTATTCCTTGAAATATCCTTAGGCATATAAAAGGAGAGGAATTTCCATGGCTAAACATAGAAGGTCTCGATCAAGGTATCATATTTCTTCAATTTTGTTTGTGTATCTCATGTAGGATTATGATTCCGGTAGATTTAGGGTTATGAGGCCATGGACAGCTGAAAAACTATATGGGTCATCCAATGTTTTGGTATTCTTGTTCAGTGTTTCATTTAATACTTAGGGAGGTACGTTGTAATATAAGGTTGGAGCCTTGGAGTTGCAAAGGATCTCAATTACCACATCTATAACTGTTATTCTCTTCTACATATCTACTGGTATTTTTTTATTCTTGCCTTATTAGTTTGTTTCCATGAAAAATTCAATTTCTATTGACAAATTTTGCTCCTACTTGGGGTTCCTTTTCTGTTCATTGTGTGAAAGAGAAATTTTAGGACCAAATATAAGAATCCAACCTCGAGAGATTTGGTTTTCTTGGTATTCCTATGATTTATATTTGTTTCTAGGAATCTTGAATTGATTTCTTTTTATTATGCATGACTAGGCTGTCGAGAGAATATTATATTTATTTTTAAAATTTAGTTAGGACTAGATTCTATATTTTAAGGCTCTCGAATATTGTCACTGCACTTGGTTAGGTAGTTGCAATTACAAAAAATAGATAGATCTAGAAAGGAATTTCTAGCAAATCCTAAGAAAATATTTGAAACATCTTTTGTGTCGTGGTATTGATCATCTCGTTTTCATACGTATTTCTTGCACGATTTAGGAGACGTTTTTGATACATATGTGATGTTCTACGTATGATTCCGTATCCGTTTTACTTGCTTTCGTGCTTTTCATGTTCTTACAGGTTTTTACGCGTATTTGGACCATTTTGGAGCTAACGGAACATGCACGGAGCTAAGGAGCAACTTCGGGGATCATCACGGGACAAACGGGACGAGATTGAGCATGGAGAAGCCTCCACCCGGTCGGGTACAAGCCTTACACGATCGGGCAGAACCCACGGGGCTTTGGACAGGACAAACCACACGACTCGGGCAAGCACATGCCCGAGCTGTTGCCTAGCACCCGAGCGGGCACAAACCTAGCCCCCGAGCGGGCATTGTACCCCAGCCAGCAGACACGCGGGTTACCCTAGCCGCACCCGAG
>CM071866.1:35177997-35198225 GCA_036759665.1 Gynandropsis gynandra | reverse complement strand
TTTAGGACAACCGAGGTTAGGCCACGAAAGTAGGGTAGCAACGATTGAGGGTGAACGGGCGAATCATAGAGCTTATGGGTTTAGTTCATGGTGTCAGCCACGAAAGTAGGGGGCAGCTTGTCTAGATCACGTGTCTATGCCTTGAGAGAGGGTAGATATCATGTTAGGATCGTCCGCCTTAGATAGCTTTAATCGGGATTGCATGATAGATAGGTTGATCCCCGGTTTCGGTAGTCTTGTGGTGAAACCGGTTTCCTAGGATGTTTGTCTTATCGTTAGAACCCAAGTAGTTTATTTACATTTAGTATTTCATTCCTCATCACCATTCTTTCGTTAGCAAGTTTGATTCGTAGTTCGGGTTTAGGTAGTGTTGCGTAGTCTCTGTGGGATCGACACCTAAAATACTACACACGAGTCATGCACTTGCGGGTAGATTAGGTTATTTAACTCTGATACGCATCAGGTATCTCATGATTGATACACACTCCATCAAAGTCTGTGCCTTTGATCCAGACTATCGAATCTCATTCGTCTATTCCATGTCCTGAACTTGCGCTAATGCAATGTGTTGAGGTAATTGTTAGGAACACAATACACAATTAGAAACACTAAGAATGAATTGGTATTTTTTTAGAAGCTTAGACTAAGTATATTACGTATTGCATGGTTTGACATTCTCTTACTTCTTTCTATTCTTTTTTGATACAGTCTCGCAATGAAGTTCACATACTTGGTTCAGAAAAAACTTACGGAAGAATCCATCCTTTAGAGATTTGGTTTTCTTGGTATTCATATGATTTATGTTTGTTTCTAAGGTTCTTGAGTTGATTTTTTTATTATGCATGACTAGGTTGTCTAGAGAATATCTAAGTTATTTTTTACAATTTAGTTGGGATTAGATTATATGCTTAAAACTCTCGAATATTGTCATTAAACTTTTGTGTCGTGGCATCTCATGATTAGCCCGCACTCTGTCAAAGTCTATGCCTTTGATCCAAACAATCGAAACCCATTCGTCTCTTCCATGTCCTAAACTTGCGCTAAGGCTGTATCTGTTGGATTTGAGTGTAATTGAGGAGAGTTTCGAGAAGTCATTTCATTGCTTCAGGTTTATCGTTCGCCCCGTTGCCAGTTAGTGAGTTTGCAATTCCATACAAATTTCATATCATCTCTTACTTACATTTAGGTTGTAGGTGATGCATGAAGAAGATTATATATATTTTGGTTTTCGTTTTGGTGAGCAATCAAGAGCGGCTTATATCTCTAATGTATCACACTTACTTTTTTATACTGAGTATCGTGAGAGCCTGTATTATCATTTTCATATTCATTCTATATTCTATGATGCGTAGTTCTCATGCATGATCATTTTGGGCATGCAAGTATTTCGAAAACTACCGGTGGACAATTAGCTCTACTTATCTTGGACATATTATACAAGGTTATTTTGTTTCTCTATTAACACACTCTACCCATCTTTATGCCTTAAAATACCCTTTTTTTGTTTAGAACATACAAATTTCAAAATCATTGTCTACTTGATTTCTGTTGTTGTAAAGTTTTTGTTTTCGTGTCAAACTCCACTAAAATGAGCTTACAATTTCTCGAGTTTGTTTATATTTGAGTAATTTAGTTTGTATCAGTCACATCTCATCTTTTTTTCTTTTGTTTGTTCGGAGAACTCATGCATGGAAAAGCCTCGGAAGTAAAGCCTTGAGGGTTAACTGAGATGCAAATCTCTAATATAGAGCTGAGTTGGGCTAAATTTTATGCTTTAAAGCTAAATATTATCACGTGGGATGATGAACCAGGTTTACATAGTGAAGTTAGAATTGTGAGTGAAGATTTTAATCTTAAGTCTGCTATGTAGAGACATAATGAATTATCTCAATTAGCCTCAATTCCATTGTCATGGATAAAATAATTCCGTGAACTGGTTTCAAAAACTCCTACAGAAACGTTGAAGTTAGATTCATCAAAGGAGATAGTGTTAACGGAAATCCAAAAAAGTTTCACGGAAAGGAACCAAGTTGTCAAAGATTTCAAGGTCAACGGAAAATATCATCTAGTAATGGTGCAACTGACACATCTGTAATGCAGTTCGAAAATGGTAATAAGAAGAGGAAACAGGATGGTATCCTTCACAGCATCAGTAGAAGTTGACTCTCAGAGTGTAATATTAAGTCCCCAAAACATGCCCGAGGACAAACACAAACTACCATCATCAAGCCAAACCCGTACACATGTTACAGAGAAGATGATGGAGTTGCATGTTATTTGAGAATTATTTGCGAATCATATGCTTTGAAATAGTTCAGAAGATATCTTTGTAATGGACATCGCGGTAATTTCATCCGGTGTTTATTAATGATCTACAAAGTAATGTGAGGAGAGGGGTCAAGCGAAGCAAATGAAGAAACATAGATTTGGAGGATTTGGTAGCTATAAGGGCATGGGAAATGCCTAGAATGTGAACTTCCTTATGGTTTTCTTCCGTTTGTTCGAAGATAATATTTAGTTTTTGTTATCCTTCATACAATATTTAAGCTTAGTTAAACTATGACACACCAAATTGTCACGTTGGTCGCCTGGTAGGTTAGCTTCGATGTAGCATTGTCCTTGTGATTTGTGTAACCTGAAGTTTTGCTTCTATTACTCTGTTTTCCAATTAAAGTCTCTAACACGATAACTTTTTCAAGGAATCGAATGTTGATGAAAGAGAGAATGTAGAAAAGTTGCTGGAGTTGCAATTATTAGAGAACTCTTGGGGAATGATCTGTTTGTAAAAATTTTAGAAGTTGTGTTTGTAATGGGCATTATCGTAATATCATAGTGTTCTTTTCACGATGTCTAGAACAACGTGAAAGGAGGCTCTAGCGAAACAAATAAAAATAAAAGATTTCGAGGATCTGGTATCTAAGGGCATGAAAAATGTAGAGAATGTGAGCTTTCTTATGATTTTCTTCCATTTGTTTGAAGATTTTTTTTTAGTTTTTGTGATCCTTCACACCATATTTGTACAAGTTTCAAATATGTTTTACATTGAAAGCTAACTGATACGGTTTTCACCAATTAGATTTTCTGTAAGTTCTTTAAAATTTCAAATGTTTCTCTACAAAAATCTTTTATTGGGTAAGTAGTTTTGCAATGAATTAATAATATTATTTCTTTGCTAATAAGCTTATCTAATTATTTTTTCTAAATTTTAAATATTGTTGGAATTCTAATCGATATGCAAGAATCAAATTTTGCAGCTACCTACCTCTGAAAAAAATTAAAAATTCGGTTATTATTAAATAGGTAAGTATTTAACTTTGTTGCTCTATTAACATATTATGTCATTTCTTCTGCAAAAATTTTGCTCACCTTGCTTGAACCATGTCAAAATAAAAAATATGTCGTAAAAATAATGATATGGGATGGACTTGCTATGCATTTTTCGTTCAAGTATTGCTCAAATGATTGTCCAAAAAACGATCATGATCATAACACACGTTATTCCCATAATGATCAATGACATGAATAAAACAAATGACATTTATATTAATTGATATTTTTTTGTTCATGCCAATGCGTAATTATCCTTTATAAATTTACTAATAAGATTTCTTAATACTTCGATCGTTCCGTTCTACAAACATCTACACAAATCAAAATCTAAACACAATCAATAAATTCAAACATAGGTAAGTCCTAAATATTCTCAATTTATGTTCATTCCTCAAAAATTGTTTTCTAATCATGTAATAAATTAAATTTAGTCCTAAAAAAATATGCAAGTACAGATAGAGAAACAATCATACGAAAAACTTATGTCCAAATCATGCAATCATTTTTCTGACAAATTACGTTTTAAAATTTTAAAGATATTGTGAACAAATCGCAGTGTTAGTCTTTTACATTGAAAATTAGAATTTGTATGTTTGTATTGGTCATTACATATATCAAATGTCATGAAACTATTTGAATTAATGACTTATGTACAATATTTAAGAATACTGCAATTTAATTATCATAAAACCGCACAACAAAAAGATATTGTGAAAATATTTTTATTTCCGGAAGTAATGAAACAATCAAGATCTTTAAAAAAAATCTATTGATATTATATGTGATATATACATATTGATATTTAATATAATATTCTCTTATTAACTATTGATATTATATTATACATGTACTATATACATTCCTATTTAATATAATATTCCATATAAGATTTTTCTAATATTCCTCTAAAGATGTGTCTTGCTAGAAAAATCAATCTTGATCCGAATAGTATCAAACCGAGACCGTGGTAGAGACTTCGTAAGACCGTGGACGAACTGATCAACAGATGAAACATGTACAATCTGAAGAAGACCATCGGTAACGAGATTTCGAATAAAATGATAGTTAATGACTATATGCTTCATTGTAGAGTGGAATCCAGAATTGGCATAGAAGTACGTAGCTCCAATTTTGTCGCAATAGATTACCGACATAGTGGAGGGCGAGACTCCAAACTCCAACAAGAGTTAAGTTATCCACCGAACCTTTGAGGCACTAGAGGAAACAAACTTGTACTCTACTTCAGTAAATGATTTGGCTAGAAACCGTTGTTTCTTGGAGGATAAAACGATAGGATTTCAGTCAAGATGTACAATATGAGCTCCGATGGATGTATAGTCATAACAGTCACATCCCCGATCCACATTCGAGAAGGAATGAAGTGAGATAGGACTGTTAAGAGACTGAGTACCTCCGGATACCTTAGGATGCGTTTAGCAGCTTGTCAATGGTCAATGGTAGAGCCATGCATAAACTGAGAAAGTTTATTCACCGCAAAGGCAATATCAGGTCATGTAAACAAAAAATACTGCAAGCTCCTAATGACATTACGAAACATTGTAGGATCGTCCAACGGTGTACCGAGGAAGACAAGAGACGCAGGGTCGATGCCATTGGAGTATGTACCAGTGTAGCTTGAACCATATTTGTACGAGTGAAAATGTCGGTTATGTACCGTTTCTACGTGAGGAGAAGTCCTCGAGAGCTTCACAACACGCCAACGCCAAAGAAATGGGTTAATGGACCCATATCTTTGAGAGAAAATCGAGCCGAGAGGAGTGTAATGAAGTTGTCAATATGCTTTGGATGTCTTCTTGTGATGATGATATCATCTACATAGACAATTAGATAGAAAGTGACATAATGTTGGAGAAAAATGAAAAGAGAAGTATTGGCCAAAGAGTTGAGAAACTTGGAAGAAAAGAGAAAGCCACAAAGTTTCTTGTACCATGTTCGTGGAGCTTGTTTAAGTCCATTAATGATTTTATGAAGTTTTCACACATGGGAAGGATGATCACGATCGACGAATCTTGGCGGTTGAGACATGCTGACATCGTTAGAGAGTGTATCTTATAGAAATGAATTATTTAAGGTGAGTTGACATAAGCCCATCCAATTTTTACGACAAGACTAAACACAAGACTTATCATCACTAGTATGGTAATGGGACTAAAGGTGTCGTTGTAATCGACATAGGTCTTTGCTGAAATCCTTTTGATACAAGTCATGCATTAAACCTGCCAATAGAATCATCTAAAAGATATTTAGTTTTAAAAACCCACTTACACTCGACCACATTGTGAGAAGGATGTGGTTGAACAACATTCCATGTACCATTACAAACCAATGCATCAAATTCTTCACTCATTGTATTTCTTTAATAAGGGTCCTTAAAGGCTTGAGATATACATGTAGGTTCGATGTCTGAGGAAGAGGATACTTGGATACCAAAAGAAAGCTTTTATGTAGGTTTAGTGATGTTGTTTTGACTACTGTGGTCATGGGATAGGTGTTGAGGATAGGTCTGTGCAATGGAATGGGCAAGGATGAGGGTGATGAAGGTGCTAATGGTTTCAGTGGTGGAAAGTCAGAATACAAGGGTTTGCCAGATGGTGGTGTCAATGTCGATGGTGGAGTAGGATCAGAACATGGAGGCTCCTACGGTGATGGTAGTGTACGAGATGACAAATAGAAATGGTTGTGACGGCATGTGAATGTGATGGGGTGGAGACATCAAATGATTGATTAACCAATGATGTAGAATGAAGGCGAGTAAACATAAATTCAGTTTCAATGAGTTTAACATGGCAAGAGACAAAGACACGAGAGGTAGGGATATGAATACATAGGAAGGCACTTCGAGTGAGGGAATAGCCTACAACTACACATGTGAGGAAATGAGACTATGAATAGCAAAGGCATCCAAAAATACAGTGTTTTAAGTAGTTAGGTGTAGACACAAAGAGATACTCGAAATGTGTTTTGAAACCAAGAAATGAGGTTGGAAAACAACTAATAAGATAGACAATTGTAGGCAATGCAAATTTCCAATAGCCAATAGGAATAGATGAATGGGACAAGAGAGCACGACCGTTTCAACTATCTGTCTGTATTTGCGTGATCAAGTGTGTGTGGAGGCGTGGTGTAGTGAGAAATACCATGTGTGGCTAAAAATGTTTGTAAAACCATGAATTCCCCACGATTTTTGTAGTAACGAGACATGATATGTGAGGAAAAGTTATTCTTGACATGCTCCTTGAATTGTGAGAACATTTATTTGATAAAACCATGTATAACATAACATCAAAATCCATCAAAATAAGTCACAAGAAATGTCCAAACATCGCTATAAATAATCCAAAAGGATAAGAACATACTACGATTGAAATAGAAAACATAATGCCATTCAGAAAACATAGACTTAACAATCAAACAGACTCGAATGGAGAAAGACAAAGAAAAAGGTGACTCACAAGGAACTGGCCATTCGTTTACACCATCATTAAGTATTTCTTGTTTGAGTGGTGCCCCGATGTTGAGATCCTTCACCTAAAAATAATGAGAAAAGAATTCTATCGAGATAATGTTACGAGAACATAGTTTATGAACATATTTAAGGTTTTTATGAATAAAGAAGCATATAAAACATTATGTTGAGAAAAGGAACTAGCATAAGAAAGTAAAGAAAAAGAAACGGTATGTGTAATAACAAGCCAATAAACGCCGCCAAGAATCATACCATCGTTGCCTATGTAGGGAGAGTGAACAACGAGATATGGTGAGATGTGGTAGGGTCAAGTAACCATGTTTCTAAGGCATTGGTGGAGAATGAGGCATGATGAGAACTCGACAACCATGGGGTGAAGTCGCGAGGACTGTTTGCATTACTAGAGAATGACTATCGGCCATGAGATGATCAAATGAGATGGTAACGTTTGGCGTTGTAACATTGTGTACAATAGAGCTTACACATTCCTTGGTAGCCTCGTGATTGATCACCACAAGAAGAATAATGCGGGCTGGTGTTCCCACGATGATTTGAAACATCACGTGAGTCTGGATGTCATGGCATTTCGGGTTTGTATATGCATTGTTGACTTTGACAGGAAGAACATAGGAAACGAGTTCCACAATGAAGAGATCTGCCTCGTAGTTGGAAACCTTATCATGTAATTCAACAAAAAAGATGTTTTTCCTTTGCATTCAACATGTCATTCATAGATTTTATTTGTCCCCTAAGGCCTACAAAAACTAAATCAATCAGATCTTCCGAATCCATGGGTTTCTCGAGGAGAGATAATTCATCCGCCTTGGCCTTGAAGAAGTTCATGTATTCATTGATTTTCATGGTTCCTTTTTGAAGCACATCATTTAGTATTTTATTTTTTTTGAAATGACGACAACTCGATTGATTATAGGTTGAGGCCCAGGTGGTTCATGCATCACCATACAAGAGGTGATTATTGCCCGAATGGGACCAATATTGATCCAAGGATAGCTGCAAAGGTCAGTTAGTCTTGATGAAACCTTGGTCCATAAGCTTGATTAGGGACCATAGCATTGTTAGCGACAAGGATTGTTTTCGGTGTGAGAGCGGGATCGAGAAAGCTATCAAGGTTATGGCCTTGAAGGATCGCTCGAATTGGAATGCTCCACGTATGGTAGTTCATCATTGTGAGGTTAGTGACGTTGGAAACATTGACATTGGAGGAGCTATTGACATTGGGCGAGACTCCAAACGTATGGTAGTTCATCATTGTGAGTACCATTGGAGGAGCTATTGACAGCGGTAGCCATCTTCGAGTGTGGAGAAACGGTTGTTGGAACAAAAAAAAGAAGAAAAAAGATCGAGGAATCATCGTTGGACTTAGAGATGTCAATGGGTTGGATTGTACCCAACCCTTTTAAAATAGAATGAGTTTTATAATATAATTAGGCTGTTTATAATATTAGATATTACAATCAATATTTCAGTATTCAGAACAATAATTTAAGAAAATATAATTTGTGATATATATTAAAAGAATATGATATAATCATAACATTTTCATCTTAATATATCAATAGATAAAATGACAATTCATGGAAATAAAATTTTTAACAAACACTAATAGAAATTTGTAATTTGGGGAAAGAATTTATGGACGAATATTTTGGTCCGTCCCTAAATTCGGGACGAGTTATAATCCATCTAAATTCACAAACATACTTCATTCACTCTATATTTTCAGATGGATTAAGGACTACCATCAATCCGTCCCTAATTTTCGGATGGATTAGGGACAAATTCTATATTTTTTATTTATTTTTATTTTTATTTGTTTTTTATTATCAAATATTTCTTTGAAAAAAATTCTGGACGCCCAAAAAATTTCATCCGAGAATTAGAGACGAAATGGGGTTTGGAATGTTTTTACAAAAAAAAAAATTCTAGAATTTTTTTGGAAAAAATAATTTTTTATTAAAATTAAATATTTTTTTGTACTAAAAATTTCTGGAGCGAAAAGAATATCTGTCTGAATGTTGTTTACAAAAAAATGAAAAAGAAAATAGAAACTTCTCCAACGACGACGACAGAGGAGGAGGTGACGATGTCAGCAACGGAGGAGGAAGAGGCAACGACGACGCGGAGGAGGAGGAGGTGATGACGACGGCGAGAGAGGAAATTTTAAGTTTTTTTTTGGAAAATTTTTATAATTTTTATATATTTTATAATTTTCGGACAAATTTTTCGTCTGGATTTTTTTATTTTTAAATATTAAAAATAAAAAAAATAAAATTAATAACATAATATATTTTAATTAAAATAAAAATATATTGAATATTTGATCGATCAGAGAAGGAGCAAGCGATCAGATAAAAGAAACGAGTAAATCGGAACGGTGAGGATGAGTGTGTGGACAACCATAGAGATATGGAGATATGAACTAATGGGTTATATGGATAAAACCCATTAAAATTAATCTAATTGGGTGTTTAATTTTATTCACATTTAACAAAGACCCTTATATATTTTAAATGGTTTGGGTTGAGTTAACCTATTAAACCCAATCCAAATTAACATCACTATTTGAACTTAGAGGTCTAATACCATATAGAGAACAAAGTTTGTGAAAAGATTTCTTGTTATTGAAAGTAATGATATACCCTTAAGAACAAGATCTTACAAATAAAGAAACCTATTGATACTATACATGACATTATACAAATTCATTACTAATATAATATTCTACATAATATTTTCTTAATAGTTATTGATTTTATATGTGACATTATACAGAGTCATATCCAATATAATATTCCACATAATATTCTCTGAGTCATGACCAATTCCTTCATGAGCTGCCATTGGAATTACAAGTACCATTGGTAAATAATGTAACTATAAATAAAGAAGACCTGGTCCTTTAGATCTACATAAAGCACCTCGCAAGGCAAGTATTCCCAAAGAAACACTACTCTTTTCAAAACTTCTTTACAAAACCTTAATACGTTTGTTCCATAAGAGTTATGCTATATTTTAATAAATTTTTATATATAATTTTGATTATGACATATTTTAATGAATTTGTATATATGATTATGGATAATTTCAAAATTTTAAATTAATTTTTGGTTAGAGTAATGTCTAAGTATTCATCAATTTTAGAGGCAAAGATGTTTGTTAAGGCTTAGTGAACTATCTCAAAGATAAATTCCTAGATAACAAATTCACGTACCATGAAGCTTCATATGGAGAACCCATTGAGAACTTCTTCAAATATATCGGGAAGTCAAGGATCGTGCTTGTTATCTCTTCTCCAAACACATACATGGACGAGCTTGAGGAAATGTATGTACCTGGAGAAATTGAAAATATATTTTTCAGTGTTTATATATTTTTAAAAAATTTTAAATTATATATTTTTATTTTATTTTGTAAATTGAGTTGTTTGAGTTTCTTTGGTTTTATCCGAACCCGAACCGGAATGATCCGAATCCAAGGGAGTGTCAAATTTGAACCCGTATAGGTTCTTAGGATAATCTATATTCCAAACGATTCAGGTTGTTCGGATCGGTTCGGGTAATCCGGATTAGCCACCCCTAATTTGCATTACAATTTCATTACAAACATTACCAAAAAATCTATTAATATGAATCGATGGATCATCGAAACCATCTATTGAAAAATACATCAACATATACTGATTGAGGAATAAATCGCTTTGCCTGAACGTTTTCTCGAGAACTGTTGAGCATATGAGTTCAACATGTTCAACCGAGCCATTTTGTGCTCAGATCGAGCGTTTTCTGTGTTTCAATCCTTGGTTCTCACTTTGTGCTGAAAGTTGGTCATGATTCTCCATTATGTACTCCTTAATTTTTATTGTCTACAAGATCATAAAATGACTCAAAAAAGCGTAAAAATGAACTGAAGAGACTAAAATAATTCAAATCATAGTAGAAAAATTAAACTAACCATAGAGTGAAAATAGTGTGATCATTTTGATACAAACATCTTAGATGGTGAATTTTTGCACATGAGATGTGGTGCTCATATTTTGGGGACTATTATTAAAACGGTTTTTAGGATTGCATGAATTAATTTCTCAAATCCGTGCTGTTATTCGTTATGTTAGAGTTTCTGCAAATATATTTGCAAAATTTAAGGAATGTTTGGTGCATAAATAGCTTTCTACCAAAGTTAGTATTTTTTGAGGTTGAAACCAGATGAAATTTGACATACTTAATGTTTGAATAACCTCTAGCATTTACTGAAAGTGTTGATATGCTTGAGTTAAAAAGAGATAAATATCTAAAACTCGTCCCAAATAATGGGTTAGGTCCACCAATGATCTAATGCGGCCGATATGATTCAACTTTGAAAATGTTAGATTCATGATATGTCACTGGCAATTACTATATTAAAGAGATCTTCGGTGTCTTTTTTTAAAATTTAACAAATGGTTTCGGCTGATCATGAAAGTAAAAGGGCAAGAAAATGAAGAAGTTTGTAAATATTGGCATCTGGAAAACATGTTTGAGCTTGAGAAAGATAAATCTAACCTCACTGATAATCATCTGGAAAACATGTTTAAGAAATATGAGAAACGTGAAGGGCATGAGGTGATGAGGAATGAGTTGGAAGGTTATTTGCCAAATTATGACATAAAGGAACAAATAATAGGTTTGATATTTTGTATTGGTGGAGAATAATCGGTGCAAATTTTTCGATAATGACGATGTATGTTTTGGCTATATCAGTTCAATAGTTGCAATCAATACGATTTAGTATGGATGGTCGGTGAGAAACTAGAAGACATTGACAATTTAAAGATGGTATGATATTCTTACTATTCTTTTGCATGTATGAATAATTTAGACATTTAATGACATAAATTCTTATGTTCTTTTCTATTTATTAATAAGTTGTCTAATTTTGTACATTTTCCGATTCGGATGACTAACGGTGGAACTTTGGTATCAAGGATATTTTTCGTAATGAAAGTTAATTTTTTCAATTTTTTATGACTTGTAGTTTTGAACTAATTTGCACTGTTTTTATGATTTGAAGAGTTTTATGTATGTTTATGAATTGAAGACTAGCAGTTATGTTCTTATGAGATGAAAACAAATGTGTTTGTAATTTGTATTAAGTTTCTTCAATTTATAATGTGTATTTGACTTTTATATTAGATTATTGGACATGGATTTATTTTGGTCATTGTAGTGTATCGAATATGAACCCTTGATAGATTTTGTGAATATGTAATGTATTGAATATGAATCCTTGACAGGTTTTGTTAGTATCCAAAATTCGAGTACCTGCATCTTGCAGGTACCTGAAAATTGGGTACCTCCATTTTATGGATATGCGTCCGATTAATATTTTTTGTTATCCATGTGGATGGGTTTGGGTTTGAATATTTTTGTTACCCATGTGGATGTGGACGGGTTCGGGTTTGAATAGTGTGTATTTGGTGGACATTTGCGGGTATCACCCTAGTGAAAGGGTTTTGTTGTGTTTTAGTATATATATATATATATATATATATATAAATGTACTATGAAATACATATGTATTTATAAATATTGACGCATTTATATTAATGAAATATTCCACATTACCACATAATTACAATTTCAAATTTGATGAAGATTGAAAGTCTTTCGATCATCATCGAGGTGTATAATTATATAAAAAATTCATATCATAAGATATTGTAGCCATATACTTATTCAATCTTTGATGGATCTATTGGTATGAATTTATGTTAGTAAATGTTAACGTGTAGGAAGCTGAATTTTTATGCATAGCATGAGTTGTTGATGTTTTGCCTATCCATAGTTGTTACATTTCATGTTCAAAATATACTTCGAAGCTCAAGAGGAAAACTAATTCATTTTTGCACCTACTGCAAAAGCTTTTATAAGTTTTGTATCATGGAAAATTATCAAGTTTAGTTCTTGCACAATGAAAACATTGGCGTCAGAGGTGTTATGATGCAATAATCATAGTCAACCTAAAGAAACAATGATATTGTTATAATAACTACCCCAACCAATCCAATGTCAAAATGGTTTCAAATTTTTTCTCAAAAGTTGTAGTCAAAACGTAGTAAGTGATGCCAAAAAATGATGCGTGACGTTTTTTTGGCTTATTAGATGCGGTGAAACAACATTTATACAAATTTTATCGTGAAAGTTCAGTTACATTTATCCTTATCATCAAGATTGATTAGTATAAAAACTTGTTACACAGTTGCGTAAATTGCATGAATTCAAGTTGACAAACTATATGGGAATATTTATCGCAAAATAAATACCCTCTTGAAATATATTATGAAACAAAGAATGTTATAAAAAATATAGGCATAGCATTTCAAAAGAACAATGTTTGTAAAATTACTTGCATGCTATTTTTGGGAGAAACAAAGACCTTTTGCAATTTAAATTTTGCAGTTCAAGCAAATTTTGACCGTAAAAACCATCTTCATAAAATTACGTGCCGAACATAAAGATATTCTACATGTTTGTTGGAAAAAAATTGAAAAGATGATACGAGTCAAAGAAAGTCACCATATCTATGAGTTGAAACACGTAACACTCGATGAATGAAAGAGTAGTGCAAAGTCCATCAGATTGTAACGATTGGAAGGATTTCAATGAGTTATTTCTTGACTTCGCTTATGAAACCTTAGCATTTATCTTCTCCTGTGCACATTTGGTTTTAGTCCTTATGGACGATCTAAAATTCAATAGTCTCTGTGACCTGTGATTTTGTCTTCGCATTATTTGTTTCTAGAGATGTGTTTGAAAAGATAAGTTATGTTTCTAAAGTTGCTTATTCTAGGGACAAAACATTCCAAGAGAAATTGATGTATTCCTTCAACCATAGATTTAGAATTTAGATATTTGTGGAACAACAAAATTATTATATTCTACATAAATTAGAAAGAACAGTTTGAAGGTAGTGTTGTTTTGGACAGTTTGAAGGTAGTGTTGTTTTAGAATATTATATTAGATATGAATTTGAAGGTTCAGCTAGAGCTCCACCACTATGCTATCATCTTTTTTCACTGATATCAATGTTTCCAATTTTTATGATGATGACAATTTGATGAATATCAATGAATTGATTGATAATTTCAATGAGCGTCACATTATGCTTTTACCAACCCTCAACAACTAGATAGAATGCTATGGTATAATGTTTTTTATCTAAAAAATATATTATTTCATGATTTATATCTAATTTAATTCCAATAAAATTTTATGTAGGTTTGACTTAGAATATGAACAAACATACAAAAAATTACATCATCCAAGTTTTGATGCAAGATTTCCTATATTGCTCTTGGCAAGTGAGGCCCGAGGTTATACAATGTCGATGGCAGTGTCATTTCATTGTAAGTTTTGATTTTTTTTCATTAATTAAATAATTAATTAATTAGTTTTATTGAAGATATTAAATTTATTATTTTTTGATGTAGAGATCTTATTGATGACGTAAGAGTTACACATCACACGTTTTACCACCGCGTGGAAGTGCGGCATTCAATTGTGACTCAAGCTAATGATGAACAACAATGTCTTCAACCACCAGAGTTACACTTCACACGTTTACATCGCATGGATGTGCGAAATTTCATACCGACATGGGCCACGAATGATGTCTTCAACCAACTCGTTCAACAATGCAACTTAGAAGACTTCAAGACTAAAAGTGAGAAGACAAAAAATATAAGTAACTCAACTATTATATTATTACAAATAAATTACAAAAAAATTTCTAAAAACGAAAACTCTTTTATATTTTATTTATAGAAACAACGAGAAGATTTCCGAAGATGGTCTGTATCGCCATATTTCCTATAATTCCTAAAAATAAATAAAGAATTGGTAAGTGTTGAAATGTATAATTATTTTACATGTTATATATATAAATTTAAATCAAAGCTAATTAATTTAGTATTTTAATATTGCAGATGCAGAAGATTGGGAACAATCGACACTTTTTGAGTTTGAGGTCGAGACGCATGACAAAAAGAAGGTTGTCATCGAGGATGAAGACAAGAAACACACTTTTACAGATTCTCAGGCAAAACAAATGGTTAGGGCTATGACACAAAAAATTACACAGTAATCGCAAACTATCAGTTCATTTCCAGAAGAATTCACTTCGCTGCAAAGAGATAATATATATTTAGAGGTGAACTTTTTTTTCTTTATTGTTAAATTGAATTAAATATTTTGTTTTATTGTATTAATGTTTAATTAAGTTATACATTCAACTACTTTGTCCATATAAAGGGTAATTGTATGGTCTTGATTTTCTATAAAAGATATAGTAGAGATTGTCACGACCGTTCCCTTGTGATTAAGTAGCCATACTCTTAAGAACAATACATCGAGCAGTTCGAGGCCACACTTTGAGATTGTACGCCGAAAATGCGTCATATAAAGAGTATCATTGACCTAATGATCGACTAACCATACCAACACATCCACCACTACCTGCCAATGACGCAACACCAAAACGAAAACATCCAACGTTTGATTCTGCCAGTTTAGGTGATATATAGGTTTCTTAGATTGTAAAGATTAATTTGAAAATTATATTTAATTTTTTATTTTACTTTTATTATATTTTTATCTATTATTTTCTTTAAAATTTACTGGAATAATATGAACAAACATTCATTAATATGTTTAAATCACCGTTCACATTTATCAATGGTGATACATTAAAAGTTTAAATTTCCCACCAACGTTTTCAATGAATGCCGTTAATACATTTTTATCGTTTTTAACGGATGCCCATTAATAATATCAATAAATGTCCATTGCTATTTTTTTTTTGCAGATACCTGTTGATCTGTTCAACGAACACGATTGTGGATATATCTTACAATAATTGAATAAAAATATCCATTAACATCAGTTTATACTATTATTAAGCGGATTTTTAATTATTACAATTCTATAGAAAGTTTCAACGGATGGTTTTCTCAACGGAGATTAGTCATTTCCAACATATTTGTCATTTAAAAAATGGTTTTTTTTGTAGTTTCTTCATTTGCAACATTTACCAAATACTATCGAGATAATCTTATCCCATAACCACATTGGTACAAGAAAACTATACCTAAGGCAACTCACCAAGCTTATATAAAAACCACTCTCAAAACAACTGCATCGGTCTCAACCAAGATTATTCACCACACAAAACAACTCTGACAAAATAGAAACAAACCTCCGAATAAATGTAATGATTACCTTCATATCTAATGGTGAGCTTCTGTTGATGCCTCACCACAGTTATTCATCGTCGATTAGCATCGTGAGAGATGGAAATTGACCCCTACGATTT
Organism: Gynandropsis gynandra; assembly: GCA_036759665.1. NCBI lineage: Eukaryota > Viridiplantae > Streptophyta > Magnoliopsida > Brassicales > Cleomaceae > Gynandropsis > Gynandropsis gynandra. The sequence goes on along the minus strand of CM071866.1, from coordinate 35,182,042 downwards.
CATAGGATTTCTAAAAAAAAACCTGTTTCGAAAGAAAAATTGGAGATATATTTTTTTTAAATTATTCTCCTTCTTAAAAAAGCGCCTTGACTTTTAACTCATTAACCCAATATTTTAGTCCAAAAGATTTTAACGCATATAATTATTTGTTTGGAAACGAAACAATTATAATAAGATTATAAGGTTAGTTAAATAATCATATATTTTATTTAAATTATGCATTTCTTATGCTAAGTCATAAGATATATCAATTTAATTGATCTAATAATTTTTCTGTTTTTATTTTCCATAGGTTTCAATCGCAAATTTTTTTTTCTCAAATATAATCGTTTCGTTTTTCTAAATAAGTTGCTAACCGATTTCTTAAAATGTTATATTATGGAAGCAAAATGCTAAATATCAAAATCCAATTAATATATGCAAATAATTTAAGTGATATTTTTTGAAATAAAATTTATTATTAATTCAAGATCCATTGATTAACCTGAAAAGTAATGAAAAAAGAAACCACTTCCATCTAGGACTATTGATGAAATATAAGAAAACCTAACCGTAGAGTCATATCACCAATTTGTGATTCAAGTGTTTCAAAAAAGGTATATTCTTTTCTTATTTTCTAATATTTATATAAAGAACACCACTTTGTGTTCCATGCTAATGTTATTGATTTTAAAAGATGTCGTTGGTTCTCGAAAAAAATATGTGCTCCATACTCAACAAATACAAAGTGATATCACCACTGAATTAAATAGAAAAGGTTTAAGAATTTTCTCTTAACATATATTGTAATTGCTTATTAATCCATTTCACAAAAAAATAACTCAATTTTTAACCACCAAAAAATATTCAAATAATTTTTAATAATGAAAAATGATTAACGTGAGGTGAGGTTCAATGCCTACCTTCAATCCAAAAACTAATGTTTAAAATTTTAGTACAGTTAGAGGTACAACTACATCTACAAAAGATTCAACATTTAAAAAAACAGTTAGTTTGAAACCCTTCACAAAGACCTATGTCTGAAACTATCATAATTCACATTAGTATTTTTTCATACTTGTTATTACTATCGTATAAGTAATTATATAATAGAAACACATAACTTCGTATTGTTGGGTATCTCCTCTATTGCTAATACCATGACACATTAGCGTGGTGTAGCGAAAGCTTCGCCAAAAGCCAAATAAAGTGAATCTATTATATAACATTTTCTTTTCATTTCACTCATTTACAATTCAATCCTAGTATTCATATTAATTGGTGTCATTATAGACCATTCTATAACATGAATTAGTTGTCTATACACCTTTTGTATCCATGGATAAAATTACCACCAAATAGGATCATTTCTACTGGTTGAAGGAAATTCTCATAAGTTTGCACAACTCTCTATATATGATATAACATATGAGGTTTGCAATCATATAATTAAGTTTGCAAAATTCTATATATATGATACAACATATGAGGTTTGCAATCATATAATTGTACTAAGTCCAACTGCTTTCGTTGAAAATCTAGATGAAAATATTATTTTCTAACTCTTGTAAATGATTAATAATTATAACAGTTGATGAGGACATCAGAACTAATAAATAAGATACAAAATTGAGCATGCCATCAAACTAAAAGTACTCAACATGGTCATTCTATTCAATTAAGATGCGACTAAACAAAGCTAAAACAACGATCGATAATAAAAACACGACAATCTTCAAAGCAAACTAAATTTGAATAGATAAAGACATCAAACCAAAAGTTTCCTTTTCCAACCCATGGTCAACTAAAGTCTCATATAGTTTGGTGAACAAAATCAACAATGAATCAATATTTCCTTTATCTTCAATATATTCAAATTCCAAGTTCCAATCTTTAGAGAAAAATATACCCAACATTTCTTAGATATTGGATACAAATTCATGAACAAACCTTTCATTTTGTGTTCCATTGACCACAAGATACATAATCAACCAAAATCTTACCAGAATTAGGTCTAGTGGTTAAGAGATTGATCTTTTTCCTTTTTATTTTTAATTCACCATTTACTTTGAATGGTTTTAGCTGATTTTATTCTTTTATTTTGTTTTACAAGAGCCACATGGTTCTAGCATTTGAAGTGATAGAGAACTTTTGAATAAGCAAAAACTTTGAACTTTCTTGTTCACTTTTAAGCAGCAATTTAAGATAGTATTCCCTATTGATTAAGGGAACCCTAAATTTCAATTGTTTTAAAAGTCACTAGACACTAGTTGGGGGTCGACGAGCGCCTTGCATCTTGGCGGATTAGTCGGTGACTAGTCGACGTTTAGATGTTTTTCTTTTCAGAAATTTTAATTCTTAATTTTTAATATCAACTTTCTTTTTGACGATCCCTTTAATTTTTTGATAATGAGAATGTAAATAAAATTTAGTTTTATATTGTATTTAAATGTCAAAATGACACGTAGTCATCCGTTGGACGGCCACCTATCACCGAGCATCAAGGTGGAGCCTATAAAATATTAGACGGGAAATTCATTTTGAGTCGTTCTTGAGTTCTGAATTAAATCGAAAAGGAGAAGTCGTGAGAGAGACATATGAGTGAGTGAGAGAAAATGAGCAAAACACTTTTTTAAGTGATTGTGAGGTTTTTCATATTTGTTTTTTTTACGTATTTTCTATTTTAAATTTTGAATGTCTAGTTCTTAGAGTCAACATGATGAACCACCTTATAGGAAGGGAGCCGCGCAGATGCATCCATCATGGCAGCTATTGGTGGATGAATTCAGACGCATGATGCTAGACTTCAACCAACCACTTGGTCGATAGAGGAAACAACACCTAGAACAACCACATAGGTGGCTAAATGCAGCTCATCATATAAACCCTCTAGACATATACGAAGACGAGTATGCCTAGGAGTATGACATTTACAGGAGGAATAATCAATGCACAAGAGATCCATTCGATTGTGACATCAATAGCATCAAGATGGATATTCCTAAGCTCGTTGTACTACAAAAATACATGCCATTTTCAGCGGATATATCCGTTGGAAATGGCTATATTTTCATTGAAAGCGACGATTCCCAACAGATTTCAACGGATATTGAGCCATTTGAAATTGATCTTTGAAAATCCGCATCTTTTGCGATTTGCAACTGGCGTGCAATGAATGATATCCATTGATAACGTTTAACGAGTGTGTAATGGATATATCCGTTGGACAATGACAACAGATGCCCGTTACAAATAATCCAACGGATGCCCGTTGAACGTTTGTAACAGATATTTGTTGCACATCCATTGAAACGTAAAAATGGAGGGAACTAAAAGCTTTCAACGGTTATCCATTGTCAAGAATGGTGAAAACTGTTAACGGATGTCCGATGCCAAAAAAAGAGGGGAATTTTTGCATTCCAATGGATGGCCGAACGTTTCAGAAAATATCAACGGGCATCAGTTGAAACATTGACAAAAATTTTAAACATTTTAAAAAATTGATAACAAAAATTTTAAAAACATTAATTTAAAAAATGTCATACAAATTTAAAACATAAATTATTTCAGGTTTTAAGGCGACAAGGCCTATTCGAGCTTTAGAATGTCGATTCTTGGATTCAACCGAGTATAATGGAAGCTACAAGCCACTCGGAGCAACTTCAGGCCATGGAATCAAACAAAACACCCGAGCATCGAGCGAAAGGAGCGAAAACAAGAAGTTAGGGGCAGCGCGCTCGGGCTTGGAAGAGGCCCCGCGAGGGCTGCACTTCCAGCAAAGTTTTCACGACTCGGGGAGCTAAGGTACACGCCCGGATTGGATGAAGTTCAAAACCCCGTGCGGGGTGGCTAAAGAACCCGCGTGGGCTGCATAATCCAGCAACAGTTGCACGAGTCAGGGAGAGAACCAGCACGCTCGGGCTGGTTGAGCTGCATTGAGGCCGCGCGGATTGAGCATGAGCCCGCGCGGGTCCCCTTTCTAGGAAAATTCTGTTTTAGGGTTTGAACGTGAATTAAAAAGAGGAGAAGCCATCTAGCAATAAGAGGATGAAGCATAGACTAGGGA
>CM071866.1:35164301-35177943 GCA_036759665.1 Gynandropsis gynandra | reverse complement strand
CGGTTGAATACTTTGGCTACCCAAAGGATTCATCCGAGGCCACCGCTGGGGATGATAGGGAAGATGAACATTTACTTTGTTTGTGTTTGTTTCCCTATGTATTCCGAGTAGATCTGTTATCATGAGTTAGGGATGCCATTGTAATGGATGTTTGGTTTTTTAATGCTTGATTTCGGTTTTGTTCAATCGTATGGCTCGATAGGTTGTAGATATGTGCGTTGTTGATTTCATTTTTGAATGAGACTAGATATGTTCTAATGAGATTAGACATGTTTGAATGAATTTAGAGATTCGTCTTGGCATCGAGAGAGTCAGATTTGAGTCTCAGGATTAACCTTCGAATGAATTACATTGATGAGAATCTTGGCCGATTGGTTAATCTATTTAGGAACGATAACAATCAAGATAGAACTCCCATTGTTCATCATGCGTTTAGGTAATAGATTTACTGCATCAGGAGGTGAGTACGTTTATATCTTATATAGAGGATTTAGATATCGGGAGAGTAATTTCCGACATTAGAGGTTGAGTTCCCATTATTTCTGACATTAGAGGTCAAATTCCCTATTGTTCTTCATGCATCTAGATGTTCCACGCTACATCGGGAGGTGAGTGACGTTGATTCCCTAGGTAGAGGATTTAGGCATCGGGAGAGTCATTTGCGATATTAGAGGTTGAATTCCCTATCGTTTTTCATGCATCTAGACGTTCTGCTCTACATCGGAAGATGAGTGACGTTGATTCCCTAGGTAGAGGATTTAGATTTTAGTTCCCCTTCGATTGATATAAACCAATTTCATGTTCCATAGAAACATCCATTGCATGTTACGGTATTCCCGAAACCCGTGATACTCCATCTTGGTGAGTCTAGCTTCGTTATCTTTCATTATCTTTATTTTCTAGTTCGATATCCACCTATTGATTGATCTTCTTCTCGTGATATCTTAGTTTTAACGCTCCACTCAGTCCCCAGAGTTCGACCCTGGTACTACACGTACCATATACTTGTAATAGAGTGGTCTAGGAAATTTAAAACCTCTGATTCCGACAATCAAGTTTTTGGCGCCGTTGCCGGGGACTAGTTACGGCATTAGGATTAGGATTTTGTTGAGTCGAGATCCAGTCCTTTCAGAGTCTTTTGTTTTGTTTTTGTTTTCTGCATTTTTCTTTTATTTTGAGTCGATTGCATCTCTTCCGAGCTAACCTATTATTTGTTGCTTTCCTACGTGCAGATCACTCGGTACATGTCTAGGAGTTCGAAAGGCAAAGAACTCCTCTTCGACCCCGATATTGACAAGACTACGCGAGCATTAAAGAAACTACAAAAAGCAAGACGTAGTGGTTCCAAGAATATTGAGGAAACGAGAAGTGAGCGAGAAACAAATATATCTAGCGAAGAAGAGATGGCACAGGAGGAAGCACCAGAAACTTATGGGGCGTACACAGCGCCTAAACACATGCAGCTTCTCTCTTGCATTCGAAGGTCCGAGATAGACCGGAATAGATTTGAGTTACAACAGGCCTTCATTAAGATGTTGAGTCAATCGCCATTCAGGGGACGACCTACGAAGGATCCGAACCAGCATCTTACTCAGTTCAAGATGCTGTGTTTGAATATGAAAGCATACCCCGGAATAGACGATGAGGCGATTATGTTACTTGCTTTCCCGTTCTCTGTGAGGGACCATGCACTTGAGTGGCTCTACACGCTACCTCCAGATTCTATTCATACGTGGAGCCAGCTCCAAAAATGCTTCATGATACGATTCTTCTCACCACATAAGACGCAGCTATGGAAGAACAAGATCAATTCACTTAAGCAAGAGGATAAAGAGAGTCTTCCGGAAGCGTGGCTGCGATTTAAAGGACAACAACGCAAATGCCCACATCACGGGATGGATAAAAGATATCTCATCGCCACTTTTATTGAGGATCTTCGCGATGAAGTACGAGATTGGTTGAATGCCGCTTGTGGAGGTTCACTTCATGACCTCTCATTCACAGCTATTGAGGCCAAGATTGAGAAGAAGGCCGACAGGAGAAACATTATCTCGGGAAAATATAATCGAAGGACATCAGCCAAGGGAGCGGACAGCGAGATGCTCGCATTGCGAACTGAGCTTGCTGAGATGAAGTTACAAATGGTATCAATGCCCCAAGCCTCTCCCGATTCTCACGGATTCCAGGATGTTGCAGACGCGAATTACGTTGCCAACAATCCATACTCCAACACCTACAATCTAGGCTAGAAGAATCATCCGAATCTATCATATAAGGACACCGACAACATCTTGAACCCGTTACAAGGAAGCTACCAGCCGAGACCTTTTCAAAGCCAGCTGCAGAACCAAAATTTCCAGCCTAGAGCGCAAGGGTATCAAGAGTATCAGCCTTGAGGAGTATCAGCGCCACTTCCACAACAAGAGGGGAACACCGAGATCACGTCTATGCTTGCCCAGATTTTACAAGGGCAAAAAGATCAACTGTTTGAGCTGAAAAGTATAAGACGGGATCAAGAACATACGAAGAAGAAAATTAGGGAAATTCAGACACATTTGAAGATCCTAGATACCCAAGTTGCACAGCTTGCAGAGAGCGCTTCAAAACAGCAAGAAATTCTACTGGCGAAACCTGAGCCGAATCCCCATGAGCATTGCAATGTCGTAATGTTGAGAAGCGGGACTGAACTTACGGACGTCACACCCTAAAATTGTGAGAGAGGATAATGCTCAAAGTCTTCAACGATGAAGCCTAGCGACCAAGAGCAGCACAAGGAAGCACAAGTTGAGAAGGAAGAAGAACCGATTTATGTGGCGCCGCCACCAAGACATCCTCCACTTCCATTTCCATGTTGCCAAATGAAACGAGCTGATGATTCACAATTTTCCAAGTTTGCAGCAAGGTTGAAGAAGATGGAGATTTCTATGCCCTTCTATGAGGCAATCATGCAAATCCGTTCCTACTCTAAGTTCCTCAAGGATATACTCACCAAGAAGCGTAAAGTGGAAGAGGAGACAGTGATGATCACCACTGCAACACATGCCGTTATCCAACATGGGGTACCACAAAAATTACTCGACCCAGGTACCTTTGTCATCCCCTGCAAGCTCAGAACTGCTACCATCCACAATGCCTTTTGTGATTTAGGAGCTAGTGTCAGCAACTTGCCACTTTCGATGTGCGAGAAATTGAATATAGGAGAGATTCAATCTACGAAGATGGTATTACAGATGGTTGACCGTTTGGTGAAACACTCGATAGACATTATGGAGGATGTACCTCTTAAGGTAGGCGACCACTACGTCCCTGTTGATTTCGTGGTTTTGGATATGAAAGAAGATGAAAGAATACCTATCATTTTGGGAAGACCATTCCTCAATACCGCCAATGCCATCATCGACGTTAGAGCGAGGAAATTAACGATGAAGATAGAGGAAGAGACTATAGAGTTCGGGCTGAACAAGAACCTCAAGGAACAATTTGTAGTAGAGCCCGTGATCTCGGTGGATGTGTTGGACAAATTGGCAAATGAAATGCTCGAAGAGTTTATTAACGTTGATGTTTTGAGTGACCCATTGGATCCCACGACTAGAGATACGAATCACGACGATGACCACGGGCACAAAAAACCTTCGAGAGCTTCAGAGGAAACGCAACACAAGGGAATACATGAACGACCAATTGACTCCATGAAGTGCACGACTGATCTCAAACGTCCACCCGACCATGCACACACCAGCAAGTCAAGCACGATCGGGCATAGGCTGAGTCCGATCCGTGCAACATTCTCGGTCAAAACCAGCAATGCACGCCCAACCGTTCAGAATGACTTGCTCGACAAAACGCTGATCTTGAACTGCAACATGACTGGGCAGGACATGAGCATGGGAGAGCTGGCTGATCTTGCAAAGCAGATGACCAGTCCGAGTGCCATACCCGAGCGAATGACATGATGTAGGGGGCATCGCACACGAAGGCAAGGACGTCCACCTCGATGGTGATGAGGAGAGCATTTGGTCAAGCTCGTGACCTTATACAAGCGCTTATCGGGAGGCAACCCGACTATTGCATTTTCAATTCATTTCATTTCATTTTCAGGAACTATTCTTGTTCTTTTCACATTGATGTACTCGGTGGGTTAGTATTCCTTCTTTTGGTTTTTGTGGTTCTTTTTCACAGGTTTTTCGACGTCGATATATCCATATAGGAGGAGATGTGTACAACGTCCAGCCGCATCATCAATTCGGGAGAACAAGATACATAAGGTGCACACGTTCTAACCCTTAATTTTCCCGTTGTTTGGTGTGCGAGATTTTCTCTTAGGTCTTGAACACCGAGACGGTGTTTCATTCAAGTCTGGGGGAGTACTCATCAAGTAACATGCATGTGATTAAGATTAGATGATTACAATTAGATGTTGATTTTTTTAGGAATAAACGGATGGATACCTAGTAGAAATTTTCGACCTTTAGTCATTATTGTGCAACTTTGTCGAATCGTGAACAATAGTCTAGGTTTGCTAAGAAAGCCTTTCGAATACCGATTAGTCTAGTAGTTGTGCTTGAAACCATGATCAATAGTTGCATTTCACCTCCTAGGTTTCAGTACCAAGTATCCATATCTCCGTGCATACCGTTTATCCCTTACTTTGTTTGATATATTTTACCGTTCATGGACTATTAGATTCCACGCGCTTAAACTCCACTCTCACCTTGGATAAGTCTCTAACTATTTCGAGTTTACATTGACATGAGTACATCGAGATCGATGGTTCGGGTCCAAGTGGTAGGATGAGGCGCTATTCTACGTCCTAAGGGTTAGAGTTGATGCGTAATATTCAATCTAAAAAAAAATTTTCAATGACCCAACTCTTCACTCCGCTAAGGTTACACCTTATGAGTGTGCCAATCGGCAACCTGGGTCTAAGTAGAAAGCCATCCTCTTCGACTTCGACGTCCTAGCAACCAAGCGCGGATCTATAAACTAAAAAAAGAGGAAGAAAAGAGAATAAGAACAAGAATACTAGTTTTAATGATATCTTGTGCAAGCTTAGGAGAATTGGTATGAAGATTCCTTGGACTTTTTCTAGGGGTATGAAATGGACTTAGGTTATTGGTAGGATTGCATGGCTCGTGACTTTCAGTTGATATAAGTCTGAACTAGATATGCTTAGGCTTACATCCATATGACGCGTTGTTTTGCATAATGACTAATCCTTCGAAGTTTTCGTGCTAGTGTCCATTGTTGTTTAGTTCTTCTTGTACTCGACTCTAGGTTTTGCTCGAGGACGAGCAAAAGGGTAAGTTGGGGGGAGTTTGATAACACGTAGTGTGTGTTAGTTCTAGGCTAAGCATTTACATCATTTTTGCATAGTTTTTATAGCACGATTAACAAAACCGACACAAACGTTCTCTATGTAGTCCTTTTTTCTATTTTCAGGTTTTAAGGCAATAAGGCCTATTCGAGCTTTAGAATGTCGATTCTTGAATTCAACTCTGTATAATGGGCGCTACAAGCCACTCAGAGCAACTTAAGGCCACGGAATCAAATGGAACACCCGAACATCGAGCGAAAGGAGCGAAAACAAGAAGTTAGGGGCAGCACGCTCGGGCTTGGAAGAGGCCCCGCGCAGGCTGCACTTCCAGCAAAGTTTTCACGACTCGGGGAGCTAAGGAACACGCCCGGATTGGATGAAGTTCAAGACCCCGTGCTGGGTGGCTAAGGAGCCCGCTTTGGCCAAAATAATCCAGCAAGAGTTGCACGAGTCGGGGAGAGTACCAGCACGCTCGGGTTGGTTGAGGAGCATTGAGCCCGCGTGGATTGAGCATGAGCCGGCGCGGGTCCCCTTTCTAGGAAAAATCTATTTTAGGGTTTGAAGGTGAAGTAATAAGAGGAGAAGCCATCCAGCAGTAAGACCAGAATACACAGGAGACAAAGAAGAGAACACGGTTGAAGACTTTGGCTACCCAAAGGATTCATCCGAGGCCACCGCTCGGGATGATAGGGAAGATGAACATTTACTTCGTTTGTGTTTGTTTCCTTATGTATTCTGAGTAGATCTATTATCATGGGTTAGGGATGCCATTGTAATGGATGTTTGGTTCGTTAATGCTTGATTTCGGTTTTGTTCAATCTTATTGTTCGATAGGTTGTAGATATGTGTGTAATGCATTCTTACTTTATTGATTTCATGTTTGAATGAGACTAGATCTATTGTAATGAGATTAGACATGTTTGAATGAAATTAGAGTTTCTTCTGGGCAACAAGAGAGTCATATTTGAGTCTTAGGATTAACCTTCGAATGAATTAGATTGATGAGAATCTCGGCCGATCGGTTAATCTATTGTAGGGACGGTAACAATCAAGGCAAAACTCTCATTGTTCGTCATACTTTTAGGTTATAGATTTACTGCATCGGGACGTGAGTATGTTTATATCCTATATAGAGGATTTAGATATCGGGAGAGTCATTTTCGGTATTAGAGGTTGAGTTCCCATTATTTAAGACATTAGAGGTCGAACTCCTTATCGTTCTTCATGCATCTAGATGTTCTGTGCTACATCAGGAGGTGAGTGACGTTGATTCCCTAGGTAGAGGATTTAGGCATCGGGAGAGTCATTTCCGACATTAGAGGTTGAATTCCCTATCGTTCTTCATGCATCTAGACATTATGCGCTACATCGGGAGATGAGTGACGTTGATTCCCTAGGTAGAGGATTTAGATTTTAGTTCCCCTTCAATTGATATAAACTGATTTCACGTTTCATAGAAACATCCATTGGATGTTACGGTATTCCCGAAACCCGTGATACTCCATCTTGCTGAGTCTAGCTTCGTTATCTTTCATTATCTTTATTTTCTAGTTCGATATCCACCTATTGATCGATCTTCTTCTCGTGATACCTTAGCTCTAATGTTGCACTCAGTCCCCAGAGTTTGACCTTGGTACTACACGTACCGTATTCTTGCGGTAGAGTGGTCTAGGAAATTTAAAACCTCTGATTTCGACCATCACAAATCATCAAAATTAGTAGCGTCGTCTGCATCCCTGTGATCGCCAACACCTCATCAATGGGTTGCATCAGAATCGATTATGGGGTCTTGTCTCGACGTTGTTTCACCCATTGTTTCTAGTGGTTGTTACGCTCAATCAGTTACCAATTTGATAATGCTCTCCATGTTACGCATCTTTGCTCGAGTTTCTCGAAGCTCCGATTGTGTTACTTTAAGAGCATCTTACATTCCATGAAGAGCATCATGCATTCTTCGAAGTGTGGTTTCGAGATGCTCGATACGCCGTTCTTGCGTTTAGGTCTCTTGAACCATGAGGGTACCGTCATGGAGCGAATTGAGACAGTATAGACGCTCCTTATACGGTCTAATGGACTACAATATAAAACACATCAAAGGTAGCATCGTTAGAAAATATTTTATTTAATTAAAGAATTACAAAAAATAATCTTATTATTTACCTCTAAATAAACCTTTTCCTTTTATAAAGGATTGACATCGTTGGAAGTTGAACTGCAAGCTTGTTATTGTCGTGTGATCTTCTCCGCCACAGCTTTCACGGTCTGTTCTATCTGAGGGTCATCGAGTTCAGGTTCATTGCTCTTTTCCCCGACGACAGACTTTTTCTTGGCGTGAGTTTCTACAATCAGCTCAAGAAGAGTCGACTTCTACCCATCATCTACATCTGTAATATTATAGTAATATAATTAGGTCAAAATTTTATATAACAATAAAAATTAAAGAAGGAAGGTGGAAATTTTTTTACCAGTTCGTTCTTTCGTTTCGAGAATGATTTCGATCCCGAAGTATGGCGATACAGACCACCCCCGGGAACCTTCTCGCCGTACTGATATTTCTTGGCCTTCTCGCTTCTGGCCTTGAAGTCCTTGGACTCCCAATGTTGGATGAGTTGGTTAAATATCTCATCCATTTTCGATGTCGGTTTGGCATTCTTCTTGTAATTGTTGCGCTTGGCGTTGTTCATCATCCAACATAACCGAGCTTGCATATCGTACATCGAAGTTGTGTAGATGCACGATGTATCCTTCTTCTGCCATCTATATGCATGTTGCAAAATTAAATTACAATAAATTAGTTTATAAATAAAATTAAATAATAATTTAAAAATTTAAAATTTATATTAAAATTACCTACGATAAGTACACCACCATCAACAACGTATAACTTCTGGCGTCACCTGCTAAGAATATTAGAGTCAATCTTGTATCGATCCCTGAATGATGTTTTTATTTGTTTGTTTTCAGAACATCATCCACATCAAACTTACACGTGAAAAAAGAAAAGAAAATATTTATAATTAAATACAATATGAATTATGTATTTAAAATCTTACCATAATGTCCCGTTAGGACGTTCAGGGTCAATAATTGGGGCAGAAGAACACTCGTCTAAATTATTTTCTTCATCAAATATCTATGATACTAATATAGGCAAAGGGCGATATGGTGGCAGTGGAGGCGGTGGCGAGGCTCCTGCCAATACCGCCCACATACCACCATAATTGATGAATCATTGAGTTCTCATTGTGTTTAGTGTTTAAGTGTTTGAGATATTTTCAGTTTCAGAGAAAGTTTGTTTTGAAATTTTGTTAAAAAATGAACTGTTCAACGAATGATATATAGAAATTTCACACGGACATCCTTTGAAATTGCCAGCGGGTGCTAGTTGGAAATTACATCACCTCAACGGATACAATTAATTGACGTGACTGTTGGGTTCTCAATGGGCATCTGTTGCAAGTTCGAACGGATGCCCGCTGGCAACACGTGTTCCCGAGGCAACAAATGACGAAACGACGATACAACTTCGCTTTCAACGAGCATCCACTGCAATGGCCAACGGATGCCCACTGAGAACCAAAATTGATGTTGAAGGTGTAGGATAACCATGTTGACATTTTTCAACGGGCATCCATTGCAACATGCAATGGATACCCGTTGGACGTCCTTTAGCAGGTATCCGTTGGCCTCTACCAATGGTAATCTATTTGCCACCTGGACAGTCTCAATGGGCATCCATTGGCATTTTCCTAACGAATACCCGTTAACAAATTGAAAACCTTGAAAGTTTCTAAGTATCGAGCAGAATTTAATGTTTCAATGGGTTTTCGTTGCCATCGCCAACGGATGCCCATTAAAATTTGAATATATTAAGTTAAAAAAGATAATTTTAACAAATTAGTTAAAGTTATATATCACAACTACATAATTCATATTTCTTCTTCGGTAGATTCTTCGATTGGCGAGTCTTCTTTCAATTGTTCATTGAATTCATTATTTTTTTCATCTTCTACATCTTTCGTTCAACGTCTTCATAATCGCATATGTATTCTCCATCTATTCAATTCTTTCAATTAATCATATCAGTTCCGGGTGATTTGTTCGCAATGGATCTTCTTTTTCTTCTGTGCTTATAACTCCTTGCGGGTTGATCTATATTACAGCCCACCACTCCTCTCTTAGAAGTTTCAATGTTTTTGGATATTGCATGTAACATACTTGATCTATTGCGATGAATGGATCATACTTATCATATTGTTGTGCCAGATTTATGTCATACTTACCATACTACAGGCCACCGCTCCTCTCTTTGAAGTTTCAATGTTGTTGGATATTGCATGTAACATACTTGATCTACTTGATCTATTGTGATGAATGGATCATACTTACCATATTGCCATACCGGATTTATGTCAATTCCTCCCAATTGCTTTTTTCGTGTACCACGTCCTACGATTTGGTTGAACCACTAAGATTTAAAAAGTATTACCTTCAATCCAACGAGACAAAGATATTCCATCTGTAGGATTTGGTGCAAAATGTCGTGGAAATTATCACCTTCTATTTCACTATTAACGCAAACGCCATAATTATATGTGCTTTTATGTTTTTCCTGTTGGTAAGTGTGGAATGTGTATGCACGAGTAAACAAAAATGGCTAACACATAACATTTTCGTGCAGCACCATTAGCCAAATCTTTTAACCAGGTAGGATGTCTCTCATTAAAACATTTGACCTATATAACATAAAAAAATGAATACTTTATAACAGAACATTTTATTTATATATATATATAATGTACGAATATACATTTACTTATCTATCTCTTAGCCACGAGCCATAATGTTGAACTTTCATTTTCGTGAATTCATCTGCATTTAGATCAAGATATGTACTCATTTCTTCTTCATTAAATATCCTATAATCAAAGTACGTTAACACATATATTTTTAAATATATATATATATATTTGTGTTTCAAAGATTAATTTTCATTGTGTTGTACCTTTCGAAATGTAATAGCTCTTGAAAATTTAGTAATATATACGTGTGGATGTGATTATACTCCTCAGGTGTTAGCCAATATTCTTTGGATTTACCTCCTGTACGTCCAATCAGTGTAAACATCTCAGGAATTGTGCCAAATTGTGGATTATATTAATATAGATAGTTTGTGTGATCTTCCACTTAGCGTCTTTGTTTCGTCGAAATATGCAACTCGAAATAAAATATGCTGAAATATGTGATTTCTTCCAACAAGTACTGTTTAATAATAGATCCTTCAACCGCTGCTTTTTTTTTTGCTTTTTTCTTTAGATGAAAGAAAAAACTTTCAAAAGGATACATCCATCTGAATAGAATTGACCGACTGAGTATTGCCTCATCTGGTAAATGTCATGGCAACTGTTCAAATGATATCGAAGAAGGAAGGCAAAAAACGTTTCATGGTAAGAGCTCAATAAATGATATTGGAATGAGTCACTGCATGAAAACATCTAACCACCTTAATAATGCGATTTTCGTTGGCCTAGACAATCTGAATACTGGGATAGGTGCCCTTCCATCTTGTAACTCTAACTCAGGTCTTCGAGATATTATCTTCAAATCTTTTCTTGATTGTATATTATCCTTAGTTTTCCCGTCACAGTCAAAACAGTGTTGATGATGTTATTGAAAGCGTTCTTTTCGATATGCATAACATCCAAATTATAACTTAATATCAGCGATGTCCACTATGGTAGTTCCCAAAAGATACTATATTTATACCAGTCATGCCATTTACCTTGGCCTTTTGGTTTTTGATGACCACGATCTCCATCACATTTTATCAATTCTTGTAAATTTCCCATTGTGTTTAATCATTTGTAAAGCATTTGCATTCCGGTTTGCATACACAGTGCCTCTTCTTTTTGTACCATGTTCTTTCGAAAATGTTTTTTATATTTTCTGAAAGCATGTCTCTCGTGCGTGCTCCATCCAGATAACATTCCATAGGCTAGAAAGTTGCTAATTATCCACAACAAAACAACTTTCAATGTGAAACTTTTCTTCGTACTCACGTCATAAGAAAGAATTTCATCGTTCCACAAATGTCTTAATTCATGAATGCCATCTCATTACCGCAACAGTTTTTTCGATTCAAATAACCTTCTCAACCTGTTCGCTACATGCATATAGAATATTTTTTACAATACATAAGTGAAGATGGTATCTTTGGACGAAATCTGCTTGCACCGCAAAATTTACATTTCTCCAAAACAACATGCAACCGTTTCTCCAAACATCAATTCTCTCATGTGGAATTTCCAAATCTTTTAAAACATTCTTTGTTTCGTAATATGTCTCGAGAGCTTGATTTTTTTCTGGTAAATATTCACGCTTGGTTTTACAAAATGAATCCATGAAATTTTCAGCAACATTATAATCTGTTTTTATACTCATCAATCATGAGGATAAAGATAAACGAGATTGACCCTTCACGATAACTTTTATATATAGGTTGTTTCACCGAATCCAATAGGTTGAAAAATCGGCGTGCCTCATTGTTTGGCATCTCTTCATGCTGTTGTTCAACAACTCCAGGAAAAGCATCTAACACCATTTCCACATATTGATTGGTCGTCAATTGTTCATAACCAAATTTTTTATTTCTTTCTATTTTTGTGCTTCTTGCACAATATCTCTAACGCCGCAATTTTGGCCGTAAAATAACCAAATTTTGTAATTCTCTACGAAACCAACCTTGTAAAGATTTTTCCAAATAATTTCTTGACTTCAATACTTCATTTTGTTTAATCTTTTTTAGGGACATAACATTGTCCCGCGTTCTTGACACAAAGGTTGCATCGATGCAAAACTCATGAACTTCTCCATTTCGTATATGACTTCTTGAGTAACTTCCTCGGTTACAGGATCTTTTCTTCTATACATCCACTCTCTCGATTTATATATATCTTTATTTGAAGAAGACGAAATTTTTTTATAATATATTTTTTTTTATGGCTTGATGGTAGAAGCCTTTATTTCGATCAATAAATAATGATCTTTTTAACGGCCATTCGTTGGAACACTCGACGGATGCTCGTTGAAACATCACGTTGAAATATTCCAATGACAACCTCAAAATTTATAATTTCAATGGTCATCTGTTTCCATTGTCAATGGAATTCCATTGCACAGTGCAACAGACATATCTTCAGCAATTTGTTTGGTTTTCTAATGACATTTCAACAAATCAGTGAAACGGATTCCGTCCATGCCCGTACGTTGAAAATTGCAATGGATTGCAACAGATATGTGACCGTTAAACTTTCTTGTGCATCCATTGCAATCCGTTCGAAATTCCTATTAATGGACTGATCCATTGATCCACTACAAAAAACACGGTGTTTCAACGGAGGGATCAACGGATCCGTCCGTTGATGACTCTTTCTAACGGACGCCAACATATAACCTAAAACGATTGACTAGCTAATATCCGTTAGAATCCGTTGCGATTAGTAGTAGACCCCTAATGGTCTATATCCCTTGCCAATGCCCATTGACGGGCCGTTGGAAACCCCAAAAAATGGCCAACGGATGCTTGTTACACATTGAAACGGCCGTCCGTTGAAAATTGTAACGGTATGGCGAAAAGTTCCTGGAGATGGACCGCATCGTTATACTTCAAGTTCCAAGTCATTCCCGAAACAAAGAAAAGAATCAGTATAATTTATTTGACTATATTATCTAAATTTTATTATTTATAAAATTGATATCTAAATATATAACTATAATGTTACAAATGCAGAAATTCGGACAAGAACTGACTCTTCTTAAGCTGGTTGTAGAAACCCATGCCAAGAAGACGTCCGTCATCGAGGAAGAGTGCGGCGAACTGGAACTCATCGACCCCCGGGCTAGGGGTGGGCAATCTTATACATTAAATTAATTACAGTTATGCCATTATGATATAACCTATAGTTTTCAATTAATTGTTTTTTTTTCCTTACCTATCGTCCTCTCGTCTCCCTCACTGTTCTCTCGCACAGCACAGCTCTCCTCCGTCGTTTCCCTCTCTAACCGGCACAGCTCTCCGCCGCCGTTTCCCTCTCTATCCGGCACAACTCTCCGCTGTTTTCCTCTCGAACCCGCACAACTCCCTCTCGCTCAACTCGCCGTTTCCCTCTCGAACCCGCACAACCCGCCGTCCTCTCGTCTCCCTCTTGCACAACTCCGCCGTTTCTCGTCGCAGTAGCCACTTCGCCGTTTCCCGTCGCAGTAGCAACTCCGCCGCCGTTTCCCGTCGCCGCTCTCTTCGTTTCCCGCTCGACCTTCCTCTGTGTTTGT
>CM071866.1:35153789-35164252 GCA_036759665.1 Gynandropsis gynandra | reverse complement strand
CTCCCTAAAAATTTTAATTCATATTCGGGTTGGGGTCCCCGCGGGTACCCAGTGCATTGGACGGGTACCCGAGCCTCGGGTACCCGAGCTCCTCGGGTTCGAGTTCGGGTAGGAATATACCTACCCGTTCGGGTTCGGATTCGGGTTCGGGTACCCTCAAAAATTCAGGTACCCGACCCGTGCCCAGCCCTACCCCGGGCTGAATGGACCGTGAAAGTTGTGACAGACAAGATCACACATCAATCACAAGCGTGTGGTTCAGCTCCCGACAATCTTAGTCCTGTACAAAAGGACAAAATTTATTTGGAGGTAAATAATAAAACCTTTGTTTATGATTAAATATTTTAATAAAATATTTTTTAACGATGCTAACTTTAACGTGTTTGCTTTTCTAGTCAGTAAGACCGTATAGGGGGTGTTTATACGGTCTCGGTGCACTTCAAAAGGATATCGTTAAGGTCGCGATGATAGTACCCCCGTGGTTCAAGAGACTTACACGCAAGAACGACGTATCGAGCATCTGGAAACCACGCGTCCTATAACACAAGATGCTCTTTAAGAAACTCGTGTGAAGATGTGTCACATGGAGAGCATCATCGAGTTGCTAACCGGTCGATCGTATCAACCGCCAACAACGACAGGGGAAACAATGCCGCGACAAGATCCGGTAATCGAATCTGACCTTCACAAGGCGTTGGTAACCATGGGGATGAAGACAGCGGAAGTAATTTAGACGATATGTCAAATTATTTAAGTTTTTAATTTGCGAAAAACTTTAATATTAATTCATAATTTGAAAATTTTTTATTTTAATTTTATTTTAATTTTATTTTAATTTTATTTATTTTATTTATTTTTTTAAATTTTTTCAGTACATATTTAAACGATGCGCGTTGATATTTTTTTTAAATTCCAACGGGCATCCGTTCAAAACTATATTCTCGCCATTTTGCAACGGATGTCCGTTGCCAGCTCCTGGCGAACTGGTAATGCGCTTCCATTGGCGCGAATTATTTCCCGCCATTTTCGATGTCAACGGACGTGTAACGAATATCCGTTACAATTTTGCAACGGACATCCATTGCAATGCTCGTAACGGTCATTCGTTGCTTCGTTTCTAACGGGCATCTGTTGCCGAGTACAATGGAAATTTCTGTTGCCAGTCCGTTAACATATTTTCAACAGATTGTTTCCGTTGCATGCCCATTAAATCGCGACGGATGTGGATTTGAAATGAGTGTTTTCCAACGGCTCCAAATCCGTTACAATCCATTGGGGATCGTCGTTTTCAAAGGAATTTTGGAGATTGCCAACGGATATGTCCGTTGGAAATCGCCTATTGTTTTGTAGTGATCCGTCCGTTGATAAGCCGTTTTTTTCTAGTGTTGGGAGGAGCAATCCCAAAGGTTTATTGGAATGGGATTAGAAGACATAAATGTTTTTCGAATGCCATCGTTACTCCAAACTCAAGAATGTGAAAGTAGTAACATCCATGTTTAGTGACTAGGCATTGTCATGGTGGTATCAATTTACGTATTCTCAAAGGTGTCTTGGAGAGCATGCAGTCACCACTAGGAACGAGATGCGTACCATCAAGCGACGATGTTTTGTACACCATCATTGAGAGGTCAATCAACATTTGAGATGATTGGTGAAAATTAGTAAGAGGATAGAATATTACTACAATAAGTTGGACTTCTAGATGAGTCAGACAAACATCAAGGATGATCGAAAGGTGACAATGGATTGGTTTCTAATAAGCCTCAATCCTATTACATAGGCCTGTGTTGTAACTTGCCATTAAGTAAAATATACGACTTGCTGCATCTAGCATTAAAGAGCAAGAAGCAACTGAGGAGGAAGGCCAAAACAATCCAAAGGGAAGGTAACTCCTCTAACTATTGACATGAAGTTAAATAATTTGACAAACTGAACACGAGACAGAAGAATGAGCAGAAATTTTAGGTTTCATGACCCAAACTAGCAGGTCTTATCCAGATACCTATGCAAAACCATGATATTCACTATTTTAACTTCCAAGGTTGGGGACACTTTGTTCGAGACGTTCCGAACAAAAAAGCCATGATCATATGGACATATGCAGGATATGAGCATCGTCTGAAGATAAAGAGCCACCGAATAAAACGAATATACCTAATTCAAACAAAGAGTTTGAAGATTACGAGGCTGTAAAGGGCGAGTTATTAGTACTATGTCGAGCTTTAAGTCTACAAGCTAAAGAGGTAGGCATCATACAAACATAAATTATCTTATACACATGTGGGGTTGTGCAGAACAAGGTGATTAGCATCATAGTGGATAGAGGTAGTTGCATGAACGTGGCTAGCGCATCGCTTATGGAAAAATTGAGATTGAATACCA
Source organism: Gynandropsis gynandra (assembly GCA_036759665.1). NCBI lineage: Eukaryota > Viridiplantae > Streptophyta > Magnoliopsida > Brassicales > Cleomaceae > Gynandropsis > Gynandropsis gynandra. The sequence continues at coordinate 35,161,870 of CM071866.1, read as the reverse complement.
CAAAGTATCATAAACCCAACAAGTTATAGTGACTGAACGACAATGGCAAAACCAAGGTTCATCGTTAAGCGATGGTTACATTTAGCATTGGAAAGTACATAGATGAGGTGTTTTGTGACATAGTTCTAATGCAAGTGGGTCACCTCTTGTTGAGACAACCATGACAGTTCAATACCCGAGATACAAATGAATGGTTTAGCAGCCAGTATTATTTTAACTTAATAGGATGACTTTTGTCTTGCTATGGTTGGAGAAGTTCGAAAATTTTATGGATTGGTCGAGTTTTTACCATCGATTCTTAGGACTTTGGTACCTTAGCTAGAACCTTAATCAAAGTAATAAAGAACAACACCACGTTCCAGTGGGGAAAAGATCAAGAGAGGATCTTCTAAACTCTAAATATAAATTGACACATCCTCCCTTATTGGCTACATAATCTCACTGGTGCATTTGCAGGAGGTGGCATCACCTGTAAAAAGATCATATCCCAGTTGCAACCCCATGGGCAAGTTTGTAAAAAATACATGATAAAGCACGAGCCAACATCGAAAAGAAGACATAGAGATATGCAAAACATGCAAACAAGAGATGAAATATGGTGGTCTTTTGACCCGATGATCTTGCGTGGATTCATTTACAAAGGAATGTTTTTCACAGTAGCATAAATCCAAGCTCATGCCTTGCGACGATGGACAGTTCAAAGTGCTAGAATGCATTAATGGCAATGTCTACAAGATTGAGTTACCTCGTGAGTACAATGTTAGTTTGACTTTCAATGTTTTTCACTTGGATCGTTTTGGCGCAAATGATCTTGATTTGACGTCAAATCCTTTCAAAGGATGATGGGATGACGAGGAAGAGACTCCGCCCTAAACACCGACAACACAAAGACCGATCAGCAAAGCTAAAGCTAAGAGGATGCATAAGGTGTTCACTCGATTGGTGGCTGACGAATTTTTAAGGCACCACAAGAGAATCAAGAGACATCAAGGTAAGCTTATTTGACGTGCCAACATGTAGAAGAAGACGAGGGGGCAATAAGTTAGGATTGCTAGAGGTGCGTAGCCCGAGCAAAGTTCTGCCCGACCCAAATGAATCCACTAGACATGAGGTGATCCATGTGTTGGGCCCAAGCAGAGGGCCACTCGACCCGGAAAAAACCTTTTGGACCAATGGATCACACAAAAGGCTTGACGCTAAACCCAAGCACTAAGGGACTCGAACGAGCACGAGAGAACTCGACAGAGCATAGTTGTTGCTCAACTAAACATACTTAAGTTTTTGCAAAATTCAAATTTAAGAACTAAAGGCGCTCGACCGAGGAGTTACTTTACTTGACTAAGCGTTGTGCCAGGTTAAATTACTCATTTTAATTAGTTTCTATTATTATTTGTTCCCTATTAATAGAGGACCCATTTTATGACATTATTACCTATGTTTTGATTATTAAAATTATATTTTTCTTGCCTATCCTAGAGATTTAGCTATCAAACTCTTGGAGAGATTTCGGGTTGTTCACCGACTGATTTGATCACAAGTGTTATGGCATCATTCGCTGCGTTTAAGGTTCTCTAATTGGGTTGTAGTTGTAATTTAAGACGTCCTTTCTCCGGGAAGACAAGTTTTAAGTTCTACAATCGCGTTGCTAGTTGGTTTTATTCCAATTTCGGCTACTTAACAAAGGAAAGTTGGTCTAAGATAATATCTCGGTGGGTCTATGTTCCTACATCAACATTGCTCCAATTCCTACACCTCATGCATCACATTCAATCTCAAATCTCAAATGTTTTAGTAAAATCAATTAAAACTAATAAATTAACTTGTGTTAATTTATCTTTAAGGTTTCGAAGGCCTTATCTTAAGCTTTACCCCACTGGAATGTGAAGTTTTCTTGATCAATTCAATCAAGGGCGTAAGCAAGTTACTGAAGTGCTTTATGAATCGTTGGTAGAAACCGGCCAATCCATGAAACCTTCGGATCTCCCCAATTTTCTTAGGACTCGGCCAATTGCATATAGCCTCTATATTTTCTTATTCAACCTCATAAACATGTTTGGTGAATTAGTTAATTTAAAAGACATGACTAACAATTCATAAAGCCTAAACTTTTTCTTTAACACTATCTTACATTCATCAACCTCCTTCATAAAAATTTGATGGTATCCAGTCTTCAAATCTATCTTAGAGAATAGAGAAGATCCATAGAATTCGTCTAACATATCATCCAAAGGAGGTATGAGGTGGTGATACATTTTACCGTAATGTTGTTGGTTGCGTGACAATCAACAGACATATGCCATGTGCCTCCCTTGTTAGGAACAAGTGTCACTAGTATAGCACATGCTGACATACTCTATGACACATATCATTTCTCCATAAACTCATTGACTTGTCTCTCGAGCTCCTTAATGACCTTGGTATTGGTTTGGTATGCTGGGGATTTGAAATGCTCGTGCCAGGGACAAAATCAATTTGGTTTTCAATCCCACGTAACGACGATAAGAAGTGATTGTTTCATCATGAAACATATCTTAATAACCCTAAACAAAGCAGTGACAACACTAGGCAAAGAAGGAGTGAGCTTGTTAGTAAATTACGACTCTTTGAACAAGAGTACAAACAAAAGCTAGTTAGAATGTTAGACCTTCCTGAATTTGCTCACTCTCATTGCAACAAGAGTTGTGCTCAGAGGTTATCTCTCAAAGGATTGTTTCTAGGTTTCTCTTAAGATCTCATTATTTTTTAAACTACCTCATTGCCACTCATAATTATTTCCTTCTTATTGTTCTTTTGTTACTGACCCTAGTCTTCGAAATACTTCCTTTGGTGTGAATGGAGCTAGGCGAACATGTCTTCCTTTGAAGTCAAAGGAGTACTGTCAAGTTGTGCTCGAGTATCGAACTACCATGGTCGTCCCTAAAAAAGGTGACCATTGGCATTGGAACTACATCAGACAATACCTCATCCTCATACTTCCCAATGCTAAACTCAGCCTTCACCTCACGGTGAACCTTGGTTTTGACACTTTCGTTCAGCCACTCTAACTTTTATGGTTTGGGATACATCATGGTATTGAATCTCATCTCCTAATTTCTTGATTTTCCTATGAATTGTATGGTTTGTCACTCACCTTCCTCTGGCTTATCACAACCATCTTGATAAAGATGATAGACCCATTCTCTGTACTATCCATAGGGGTCAATTCTAACAAGTCACACACTCATATTTCGGAAATATAGAATGCAAAAAGAAATAGGGATGCACTGGCCACATTTTTGAAATTGTCTCCATTCAGAATGATGCTACACAACTTTTCTTGGAAATACTCACACGTGTAGAAGATGTTTTCTCTTTGTACAATGGCTTATCCTTTAGCCTGTAAATTAAGGCCTCCATATTACTAATAACTTCCTCTTTATAGCCTCGTACTCCTCAAACTCATCATCCGAATTAGGTATATACCTCTAATTATGCGGCTAATCATCTTCAGATGTAGTCTCATATCCTCCATCAGCCCATATGACAATGGCTTTCTTATTCAAACTATTCCGAGCAAAATGTCATTAACCTTGGCATTTTAAACAATGAATATAATGGTTTCCTAAAGGTGTTTTGGTGGTTGCCGCTGGTTTAGTTCGTGGAGCCTCCACTCTCGGCTCAGCTTTGTGTCCCATGTTCGGTTTGTTAAACTAATTAGCTTCATGCCGATAGTTAGAAGAGTTGCCATACTTCTAAAACATTTTGCCCTTCCTCTTGAGTTGTCTTTTGATCTTTACTTGCAGATTCAACAAGTTGTCTATGCCTATGTAATGGTGAATTTCCACATGGTTTTGTATATCATGGTTGAGACCGATTAGAAACATATCCATTATTGCCTCCCGATATTCCTTGATGTTTGCCCAAATCATCAGAAAATCCATATCTTCCTACTAGTCTTTTGTGCTCTTACTATCACCTAAAATGTTGATTGACCTCTTAATGATGGTAAGAAGGTAAAAATCGATATCGCATGATGATATGCATCTCGTCCTAGGTTGTGATAGCATGATCTCCATGATGCCTTCGAGAAATTACGAGTTGATCCCACCTTATCAGTGCGTAGTCCTTTAATTTAGTTGCTCTCAATTTTACCTTATTGAATTTGGAGTATTGACGGCCTTCAAAAACCATATTTGCCTTTCACTCTTTTCAATAAATGTAAGAATGTCCATCTTAATGTTGTCGATATCATCATCGCGTTGATCTCCTACTCGTTGGTTGTGCCTCATGGGACAATTTCCTATTCGATTTAGTTTATAGCTGAAGAATGAATCGAAATAAATTTTGACCAAACTCAAACTAAATATTGATGCTATAAGTATATAAGTTCGACATTAACTAATTTTTTCTAATATAATGTGCTTCTATCTCTGTATAAGGACATTTTCTATCCTTAGAGACTATTTATATTTTCTTTCTATCATTTTCTTTTTATTTTTTTGCCTTTTGTTTTTTCTTCATTTTTGTTATTTCTTTGGATTTTTCTTTTCCATTTTCTTCATTTTTTTAGTTTTCCTTTTGTGTTTTTTTCCTTTTATTTTTGCTTCTCTTCTTTTTTGTGGTTTCCTTTTTTTTATATTATTTTTGTAAAAATGATAAAAACAAACAAAACTAATTAACCATGAATAAATGACATAAACAAATGAAATTTGATAACTAATGCAAGAACCGGACTTAACTACCACATCATATGAACCTAAACCGACGTTCTTTTGTTAGATGGGTGGAAACATGATGAAACTCATAGAAAATAAATAACAAAACCGAAAACTTATCTTCCTAAAGAAAAGAAATCCTAAATCGCAACTACAACCCCATTAGAAAAACTCAAACTCAGCGAACGATATCAAAATACTTTTGATTTAGTGTTGATAAGTTAGTGAAGAACTCAAAATCTCTCCAAGGTTTCAGTAGCTAAATCTTTAGGTTTAAAAAGAAAAAGACAATCTCAATTAATCAAATCTTAGGTAAAAATTCATAGAATGGAAGCGTATCTCGACTGGAAAAGGAAAATAAAGAATATGTTTCATTGTTGCATGTACACAGAGCACAAAAAAGTACAGTATGCAGTGGCACAACTCATTGACGTTGCTCCCATTTGGTGGGATCAAGAGGTAAGCACTCAATTTCGTACACATCATAAACAAGTAACAACATGGAGGGAAATGAAAGCTCTCATGTGCAAATGGTGATAACACATAGTGTGGGTTAGTTTTAGGCTTCAAATTTAGATCATTTCTTCGTAGTTTGCATAGCACGAGTTACAAACCGATACAAATATCTTCTATCTAGCCCTTTTGTTGATTTTCAGGTTTTAAGGGGGCAAGGTATAATCGAGCTTAAGGATGTTGATTCTTGGAGTCAACTGCACATACTTGGAGCTACAAACCACTCAGAGCAGATTCATGCAAAGGAACCACAAAGAATATGCGAGCATCAAGGGAAAGGAGCAAACACGACCGTGCCCCATGAAAAGCCATGAAACCGCGTGGGGTGGTCTCCTTAGCCTGTGCAGGCTGCATCTTTAGATGATATAGCACGATTCATGTAGTCCTCAAGCCCGAGCGGAGTGCTTGTTTAGATGGGCATATGAGGAGCTCGCATGAGGTTGGCGACCTAGCCCGTGCGAGGCTTGTGTCGGGACAAAAACCCTAAAAAGGGACTAAACGAGAAAAAAGGCAAGGCAGCCGCCAATAAATATCAAGGAGCAGCTCAGACCAAAAGGATTACGAAAAATACAGAGGAGAGCTCAGGAGAAGCTGGAGAAGCAAGGAGGACAAAAAGACACAGAGGAGAGCTCAAAAGGAGTTGAGAAGCAGGGAGACATCATCGAAACATTGGTGACGAGATAGGGAAGTCTGAGCATCATATTCCCTACCATTTATCATGTTTATTGTTGTTTTATCTTGTTTTAAAACAAGTTGTATAAGCGAGTAAGCCTTTAGCTATGGGTTAGGGACACTAGTTTTTTAAGGGATGCTTATGTTTATGAATTAATTAATACTTAGATATTTCAAAGTTTCTTGTATTTCGGTTCTAGAATCAGTGCTATGAACGTTCTATATTTGTGTTAGCCGCTCAATAACTTAAGACTTCACGTTTAACTGGGAGGTTAGATCATGAATCCGGAAATATTGATTGTTGTTTGAGTTTGATTAATGAGAATCTGACCATTCGGTTAATTGACTCAGGAATTATGATTGCATGCTTAATGCTACTGTAATTACGTGGTAATCGCTCCTAGGAGGTAGGATTGCATGTTATTATGGTTAAGGAGTTTAGGTGTCAAGAGAACCATTCTCTACTTACGAGCATGAATTCGCTGTTATCAAGAAATTTTGATTGATTTATGATCTTTTGTTGGTTGCACCCTTGCTATTCTGGTAACCGAAGCCCGTAATGTTCTTAATTATCAATATTTTGCGTTTCCACATTGTTCTCATATTTCAATTTAGTATTTTCAGATTTTACCCTACATCACCATTACTTTCATTCGTGTTAGTTTAGTTATATTCTTAGCTTAGGTTTCATTAGTCCCTAGAGTTCGACACTGGTATTACACCGATCTATATTCTTGTGGTAAGTAAATAATAGAAATTTTATTTTCTTGATAGTTCGTGCACATCAAGAGGTATGTACCGCTGTACATCCATAGGGATTTACAACCCAATTACATAAACTTGACCAAAGGAAGTCAAACTTTTGACGAATACTTCGAACAGTTTAAGCATCATCATAATAGATCAAATATTGATGAAGATGAAGAAACTATGATGGCTCAATTTTTATATGGCTTAAACACATTGATTGCTAGAAAGAAAAAACTACCATGATTTTTCAAGATATTTTGCATATGTCAATCCAAATTGAACAAATAATTAAGGCGAAACAATCAGCAATTCAAGGGAGGACATAAGATATATTTAAAGTTTTCAAAATCTTCAAACTGCGGATCAAGCTTGAATCCTGAAAAAAGATCAAAGTCTTAAAGCTAGACAATAGAGGAGAATATATTGGCGATGAGTTTAATCGGTTCTGTGAATAAGAGAGAATCAACAAAAATATCATATTTGCAGAAGAAAATGTGAAATTTGATAACAGTTCTTTGGAAAGACCAGAGACAATGGGAGTTGATATTTAAAATTGAACGGAACAATGAGTTCCATGCTCTTTTGAAGATATTAAAGAATCCCGACATATGGGATTTTGGAAAAACAACTGCGATGTTTAGATCGAGAGAGGAGAAAACCAGTATGGTAGAATGACTTTATTGTGGAAGGAAATGTTGATTAACCCGTACCATGGCAGCATTACAAACGCAATCATTATCCCTAAGATGACTAACCAACCGGTCAGATTCTCATTCGCCAAACTTAATCTACAACTTAACAGGTCCGGATTCATCCTTTAACCTTCCAGCAAAGTCCGAAATCCTATGTCGCTGAGCGGTCAGCACTAGCGTAGGAATGATAATGCGAAACGTAGAACCATAAATCAAGAATAAATCGATAGAAATAAGCATTAACGCAAGTCATTGTTCCATTAACGCAAATCATCGTTCATACAATACAAATCCGATATCCCTACCTGCAGTAGGGACTCTACTCACTCATGGAGAAAATAGAAGACAAAGATAACATAACCCTATACATGATATACTCTAAGGAATTCGATGCCTCGACCTTCCCTATTGTGTTACCGGTGCAAGGATTGATGCTTCTCTTCTTCTCTGATGCCTCCCGAGCATTCCCAGATGTTTTTTCAGCCTTTCCTTGCCCTGTTCGTCGCCCCCCTTGTCCTAGATCTATTATGTTTCTTAAATCCACTCGTTTGAAAGTTAGATCTATTATGAGCGATCAACACTAGCATCGAATTACACGGCCCGCTCGGGCACAGGTGTTACCCGGTCGTGCAGAGGCTCGCCCGGTTTTGTTGCTTCATAGTGCCCGATCGGGTGGCCGTCACTCGATCGCATGGTTGAGCGGCCCGAGTCGTGCAAACTGGGACAAATTATTGGATGGATTAATGCCCGAGCGGGTATA
>CM071866.1:35103212-35116471 GCA_036759665.1 Gynandropsis gynandra | reverse complement strand
ACGGTTGGAACATGAAAAGGAAACATGTTTCATATAAAATAGAAGCAAGTTAATGGAACAAAATGTAAACTTCCAACCTCCTACACAAAAATGGAAAGATTGCCACCTACCGAGAAAATGGAAACTAGCGAAAAAGGAAATTTAGCAAAACAAGAAAAGGAACGTGTTGGCTACTTAAACCAAAAGGAAATATGGTTAGAGAAGAGGAAGGGGAGCCACATATATGGAAAATAAAGAGGAAACGTTGACAATTACACAAGAATGGAAAAACAAGAGATGGAAAAACTCGGAAAAGGAAAGTTGCAGTGGATGTATGAAAAAGGAAATTCCAGCCACTAGAGAGGAAGAAAAGAGGACGGCCAAAGAGGAAAGATTAGAGAAACGGCAAGAGGAGAAAGAGGGCTAAAAGAGGAGAGCTTCAGCAGCAAGAGACGTACAGAAAATTAGAGAGAAAACAGAGCAAACGAGGAGAGAGTAGAAGGAGAGCAGCACGCACACACAAGGGCGAAGGACGGAGCAAGGAAGCGGGAGCATGGAGGAGCTATTGAAGACGTCGGTATTGAATAGGGAGGGATCTCATTCTTTATCCATGTTGAATATAGTTATCTTTTGTGTTTCTTTTGCTGAGTTCATGTCCGAGTAGGTCCATAGCCATGGGTTAGAGAGCTTTGCCGATATGTAATGAAGTTTTGTTCTTAATGCTTGGTTATAATATTTGTTCGTTTCGGAATGATTGGTTGTTCGTAATGCTTTTGTTCTTTTTGGCAGCTTGAATGAATGATTATAAAAATCTAATTGCATTGGGAGATGAGTTGGATTTTGAAACGTAGCCATGACATGAAGTCTCAATTGATTTAGAACCTTGGCCGGTCGGTTGATTGAACTTAGGAATTAGGATAGCGATCTTAATGCGTCTAGTAGGTGAGATACACAATTGGGAGATTGGTATACGCATGCTAGATAGTGGGTTTAGGCATCGGGAGAGCCATTCCCTAGGAAAGAGCTTGAATTCCCCGAATACGTAAAGATATCTATAACCATGATCTTGTTAGAACTTCGTTGCATCATCGTGCATCTCTCGACACCTGTGGTGTCTAGTCTATTGAGTTTAATCCGTTAGTTAGTTAGATAGTTTATATTCATCCGCTTTCCATTCACTTATTGATTTCACACGTCTTATTCATTAGTTTACTAGCTTTAGAGTTGCATCGATTCCTCGTGTTCGATCCAAGTACTATACGATTCGTATTCTTGAGGAAGCGTTAGTCTAGGTAAATTATTACTTGAGATTAACCTCATCAAGTTTTTGGCGCCGTTGCCGGGGAATTGATTACGCCTTTAGAGTTAGGATACTTTTAGATTAGGACACAGTCCTTTCCGGAGTCTTATTTGTTTTTCGTGTTTTTGCTTTAAGTTTTTTTTTCTTTTCTTGAGTCAAATCTCCCGAATACGTAACGATATCTATAACCATGATCTTGTTAGAACTTCGTTGCATCATCGTGCATCTCTCGACACCTGTGGTGTCTAGTCTATTGAGTTTAATCCGTTAGTTAGTTAGATAGTTTATATTCATCCGCTTTCCATTCACTTATTGATTTCACACGTCTTATTCATTAGTTTACTAGCTTTAGAGTTGCATCGATTCCTCGTGTTCGATCCAAGTACTATACGATCCGTATTCTTGCGGAAGCGTTAGTCTAGGTAATTATTACTTGAGATTAACCACATCACATCCCAAACCACCAACTGTACTCTTTGTTTTCAAACAATAAGAAAGAAACCCTGAACGTTAACACTTAGATCTTCACCATTGAGTTTCAACTCTTTTAAGACTAAATTTAAAGATATTCTAGAGGTAAAACCCAACAAATCACCACCAAAAATTTGATTCGGACACAAATATTCAAACACACAAAGAGAACTTACAAATTCTTGCAACAATTAGTTGACATTGATCTTCCCAATCTCTGCACGAACATTTCTTAGTTTCAAAGACAAGACGCAAGTTGATCAGTACACTCTAGAATTAGCATTAGGGTTCCATAACCGTTATAGTTGCGTAATAGTCATCAAGATAGTTATGATACTAATGGTACTATAAAAAACAAATGGAAACATAAGTTGGTTAGCTGGTTTAGATATATGAAACAACATAAAATGTACTTCAACATGGGAGTGTTTCAGCAAAATAGACCATTTTCAGCGCAAAAAGAGTGAAAGTGGACTTCAATAAAAGAAATAGCATTAGGATCAAGCAAAGAGTAAGCTGAAGCTTAATACATTGGTTTGATTTCATTTACTCTGTTTTTCATTTCCTATAATCCATCACAAAACCACTAACAAAAGGTGATGCTTGAAGAATAGTATGCAGAAACATATATCTACTAGCCTACTTTTTCTTCTCAAACAACAATAAAGAAACCCTAAATGTTAACAATTAAAGCTTCACCAACGAGTATAAACTCTTCTAACACAAAATTTAAAGATTTTGTAGAGATAAAACTCAACAAATCACCACCAAAAACTCGATTTGGACATAAATATTCAAACCCACAAAGAGAACATTCAAATTCCTGCACCAGTTAGATCCTTTGATAGACATGCAAATGGCATTGATCTTCCCAATCTCAGTGGTGAAATTGCATAACCGAAGAGAAAGAGAACTTTCAGACGGTGAAACAAGAATGAGACTAATGATTCACCTAAACGATCATTCTCTACAAAAATCTAGTTCTATAGATGAAAGCTTTGATGGTGAATCCACACACTGTTCTGCTGACTTATAACCAATCTTATCCTCGTCCTCTATAAAAAAATTGCTACCATTAAATAAAAAAAATTGATCACACAGAACTTTAAGACAAATACGAATTCAAATAAAACTGCCATAAACAGCCAAATTAATATGTTCACACTGTGGACGGTCGGGTCATTTGGTTAATAGTTGCTTTCATTTCTTAGGTTTTCTAGATTGAGGAGCGATCATCCTCAGAATTGTTCTAACAAAGGACGTAGTTTTGGTTCTGCTACATCAAAAAAGATCATGGATCCACATATTCAGCACCAAGAAACGTTACCCATGTTACTTCCCTTGTTCCTTCACTTGCACACTCTGATGTTACAAATGTTGATCATAAAATAGTTAGTGGCATAAGTGATAAATAGTTTGATTTTCATGTTTCTTATTAATTTGAGCGTTTGACTAAATTAACAAGAATATATTCATTGTTATGTGTGGGATCTTAACGAAATTCAACGTCTTTGAAGCAAGATATTTTTTTATAATTGTTAATGATTTTTCTTAAAGGGTATGGATATATCTTTCTACAAGAAAAGATGAGACAACCATTCGTAAACGAAAACTTCTTGCTATGGTTGAATGATAATTTCAAACTAAGATTAAAAATGTACGATGGGACAATGACATTGAGTTGAAGTGTCTTCACAAATTAACAACCACAAAGTTACATCTTTGATCATCAAACTTCGTGATTATAGCTGATACTAAACAATCATTCTGGAGCCGAAAAAAAAGAGTGAAATAGAATAAATTAAGAATGATGATGGGGTTTTCATTGCTATAATCAAAGAGAAGAAACCGAATCATAAAAAAAGAATCTATTTCAATTAGTCCTAGAAATCTAGGGTTTACATTAAAACTAAGAACTTGCTTACAATCGTTTCTATGTGTTTTCAATAAAAGTACTGTGAAAGCGTTGCATGGAAAATAGCATGTGCTTCTGGTTTAAAACTATGAACATTTTTAGTAAAGTCAATGACTCTCAGAAATTGTGGGCTATAAGTGCAAGAATCAAGATAATTAGTTGTTTCATGAAGAAATTGATCTGTTACATCTGATACATGTGCCTTTGATTGTAGGTTCTTGGAAATGAAATTAAAAAAAATGTGGCATGCACTTGTGGAGCATAGAAAAACTTGCATCCTGAATGGAATGCTTTATTTTTATTATCCTGAAGATTCAAGCAGTGTCAATGTTGTTTCTAACAATATTTACAAGCCAAGTGGCCTCATATATGAGAAGAAATATTTTTCAACTAATTCACTTTCCAACAATCAAAAGGTTTTTAAATAAAGAGAAACTAACAAATTGTACCTGACAAACTAATTACTAAGGAGGAAAACAATACCATCCCAAAAGTCATACCAACCTCTAGCAGATTTGACAAAAGAGTAGATCTTTGAACTTCAATCTCTCTGATTACCACAACATAAGACGGACATCATATACAATTTAGGGTAAATTAAAAGACATGCTTGAGGGTACTTTTTTAGAAAAAAAAAAATCTAAGAAATCGAAAGTACAAAGAGAAAAAGACCTTGAAAGTGTAATTTTTACATAGTAGACGAAGCGAAAACCAATCTTAATGACCTTGTGAGTGAAACAACTCGACGAAGTGTCTAATCATATTTTGTAATGATCTATAGGGAAAATCCGGCAATGCGCGAGATATTACTCATTTATTATGTATTATATTTAATTAATGTTTTTTAATAGAATGGAACAATCATATTAATAGATTTATATTAGTGCATTATATGATTTTTTTAAAATTAATAATGTATTTTGTTGTTTTTAATTTGTTTATTGAAATTTATTAGTCGAATATGGTTATTTTCCTTTACAGGATGTAGGTGCCTCCAATCGAATGTTTGGCGATAAGGTAAGCTTAATATGTAAAAATATCATTTTAATCAACTATATTTTAATTTGAGATGAATAAATATTAAATTATAAATAATGAATTTTAAACAATTAAAATGTGATTAATATAGTATTTTATTGTGATGTTTAACTTTGATAGATGTTGTAATAATTTTCCATGTTTTTAAATTGTAAATATTAGTATGTAAGGTACATGTTTAATCTAAAACCTATGTTTCATTCAAAAATAATTATATGATAGTTATTATTTATTTTTGAACTTATTTTCCAAATAATAATTCATTTTTAAAACTTTGGGTTTCTAAATTTATTTTATATTGTGTTCAAAAGAAATGTTTAATTCCAAACATAACGAATCTTCTAAAATCGTGTTGTTTTGCATTGTCATTCGAATGCATAATTATTAAATTGTGAATTAATTATTTACAAAATCAATTGTTAATTTAGGATAAAAATTGTTTAACGATGCTATAAATAATTTGTGACGATTTACAAGGGATCTCATACAACCATTCCATATTTGTGACGATTTCTAAACCTAGTATAGTAACAGTGTTACAAACAAGCTTCTTAACTTGGTGGGCATTGCCCATTTTATGGCCTAAACCATTGTTTGACGTCATTTATTATCTTCATCAAGTAAACCTCACGTCATGCATAAACCTTTCAAATGAAATAGTTTTAATTTCATATGCTTCTTACTAATTTTTTTTGTTAAAACCCTAACTCATCGATGAGAGAAATGTATCTTAACACATTTATATATCCAATAAATCGATGAAATTAATATATATTTACATTGGTTTATTATTATATATTATGTAATGATTTAACTATTATTATGACTAATTTACTATTATTCGATTACATTCTCACGTTTTTGGTATAATGTGTATGCCTCATAATAATGAGAGATATGCTTCTAACGTTGTATAGATGAAGCTCATCGTGTCAGCCAAAGTGATGTTTCTCTTGTTCATGACCTTGAGAAGCTGAATGCCACACTTTTATAGACCTTACAAGACTAAGTTGCATACTTCTATAGAATTTGGAACAAAGAAGTAGTTATAGACTTGAATGTATGATTCATAATAGTTATATTTCAACAGATTATTCATAATCATTATTAGGTCATATGCAAAGTTACCTATGTTGTTTTGCATCTTGGTTTGAGTGAATTTTTTGGTGCATTGACAAGTACACTATGTTCTTTTGCATCTTGGTTTAAGTGATTTTCTCGATATTGCAAGCAATAAATTAATTAGCACCTAAATTTTACTTATTTCATCGAATATCTTCTTTTTTGGAGTGATTATATTGTTATTCATACAAATATAAACCTTCACATAATTGTAAAGCTATTAATCAACCATCATCCTAGGATTCAAAACTACAATCATATATTCCAACAATCTCATTGCATGATTCTATTGTAACCATTAATAATAAAATCGACTTTATGAACATGAACAACGAACAATCTTTATATGATGCGACCCTGTATTCCAAGCTGGTCTAGTTGGTACAACAGTCGACTTTAAGGGTTCCAGGAGAGGATGGAGGGTAGTTTAGAGATTTCCTAATTTGAGGGAGGGCATTTTCGTCATTTTTATTCACTGATTGGTTTCTAATTTAGTAATAATTATAATTTAGTTAAGAAGAGCATTCACTTTATCTTAATTTTTCTTTCACTTTCATATTAACTAAATGATATTCGCGGTTTACACGGTTTTATGATAATAAATTTTTTTTCTTAAGTATTGTACATAGTTAATTAATTCAAGCCTTGTCATGACATTTGATATTTATCGAACAATACAAACACATATATACTTATATTCAACATGAAAGTTTAAACAATAGATTTATAAGATGTAATGTAAACTAACATTGTGATTTGTTCATAATTTTATGGAGAAAGTGATTGCATGTTTTGGATAATCTATACATCTTAATAATTTATACATTAAATTAGAAATAAAACGAAATTTATAATCTTAAATTCTATATTAATTCGTAATTATTGATATGGTAGAATAATTACCGTTAATCAGTTTTGAATAATATCGACGATGTGTGAATTGATATATGAGTATATTTATAATTGTGGTGTAATAAAGAAATAAAATTGTTGCTTACATTTATTTACACAAATAAAACAAATGAAAATTATAAAATTATTATATAGAATTAATTATATTTAGCAAAAGCATCCACTAGAAAACCTAGCGAAAAATCTCATTAAATACAATAATTTATGTTGTTTATAAAATAATCATGTTATAATTTTTCTTTTCCGAATTAGAATATGTAAATTAATACAAATAATTTATTGATTTTAGTGGGTGAAATAGCAAGGATGTCGAGGGGTCCTTGCTTCACGTGTACCGTCGAAAATTTAAGGATTAAAAAAATGGAGAAAAGAAAAATATGCCCTTAGTTTTTGCACTTGAACACACACACATTTTGTAAAATTTCGAAACGAAACCTATTTCAAAGTTGAGAGTAAGGAAAAATAGGCGATTTCGAAGTTGAAAGCAAGGATTGAGTTCCAAGTGAAGAAGAAGGAAATTTAGAAGTTGAGAGCAAAGAAATTTTGAAGTGAGAATTAAAGAAATAAATGACAAGGATCAGTACTGAAGAAGAGAGCGCGAGTCAATCTTCATTGGCCTATGTGAGTGGATCACTTTTTAGGGCTTTACTTTGCATATAAAATACATTAGGGATTAGGTTGTTTAAAGCTAAATTGTTTGTTGATTTCAAATGTGTCGGAATCTCAATGAGTCGCTTGAGTAAAAGAGGGTCTTGAGTAACAATGGTTCGCTTGAGTCAAAGAGGGTCATTGGACTCAATGAATTCATTTGAGTCAAAGAGGGTCATGAGTCTCTCTGAGTCGTTTGAGTCGAAGAGGTTTAGGAGTCTCGGTGAGTCGCTTCAGTCGAACAGGGTCAAGTGTCTAGGGTCTCGGGCCTCAGGGAGTCGCTTGAGTTGAAGAGGTTTAGGAGTCTCAATGTTTCGCTTGAGTCGCGATGTGATTAATCTCAAGTAATAATTTACCTAGACTAACGCTTCCGCAAGAATATGGATCGTATAGTACCATGATCGAACATAAGGAATTGATGCAACTCTAAAGCTAGTAAACTAATGAAAAAGATGTGTGAAATCGATAAGTGATGGGAATGCGAATGCGACTAAACTAAACTAGTTAACGGGATAAACTCAATGACTAAACAGCACGGGTTTCGAGAGATGCATGATAATGCAACGAAGTTCTAACAAGATCATGATTATAGATATCATTACGTATTTGGGGAATTCAAGCTCTTTCCTAGGGAATGACTCTCCCGATGCCTAAACCCACTATCTAGCATGCGTACTACCAATCTCCCAATTGTGTAATCTCACCTAGTAGATGCATTAAGATCGCTATCCTAATTCTTAAGTTTAATCAATCGACCGACCAAGGTTCTAAATCAATTGAGACATCATATCATGGCTACGTTCCAAAATCTAATTCATCTCCCAGTGCAATCAGATTTTTATAGACATTCATTCAAGTGGCCAACAAGAACAAAAGCATTACGAACAACCAATCCATCTGAAACAGTCAAATATTATAACCAATCATTAAGAACAAAACTGCATTACAAATCGGCAAAACTCTCTAACCCATGGCTGTGGATCTACTCAGACATGAACTCAGCAAATGAAACGCAAAAGATAACTATACTCGACATGGATAAAGAATGAGATGCCTCCCTATTCTCTTACCGACGTCTTCAATAGCTCCTCCACGCTCCCGCTTCCTCGTTCCGTCCTTCTCTCTCTTTCTCTGTCTCTCTGAGTGTCTCCTCTGGTGTCTGGTTCGGCTCCTAGCCCTAGATGGCTCTTTTCCCTTTAATTGCCCGTTCAAACTTTCAAACCAGTTAATTCCATATTAGGCGGCCCTCGCGGGCACAATATGCACCCGGTCGTGCAAAGGGTGAGCCCGAGAGTGCACAACACTCAGCCCGAGCGGGTTTGCATGCCCGTGCGTGTTGTTTACCAGCCGAAGTCGGGCTGAGTTTCGGGGATTTTCAGTCTTAATTACACAAGTTTAGTCCGAGCGGGTCCAATTCTTAGCCTGAGCGTGTAGCCTTCAATTGTTATTTCCGCTCCTTTCGCTCGATGCTTGAGTGTTCGATTTGGATCCGTGGTCGTGCACATGTTGTATCTTGTCATTCAATCACGTTTTCGGGGTGGAATTACTGTAATCACTCGTGTTTCGCTTCATGTCTTCGTTTCCTATACAAAACATAAAATAGTACATGAAGTCCTCGAATATACTCAATAACTCGGTAAAATCCAATAAATCTAATCAAAATTAAACCTAAGAATCACGCAAATACTAAGACGGATTACATGTTATCCAGCCGCAAGGGTCGTTTGTGTCCCAAAGGGTCATATGGGTCACAATGAATCGCTTGAGTCGCAAGGTCGCTTAAGTCGCAACGGGTCGTATGGGTCTTAGTATCGGTAGAAGTCTAATGTTATTTTGATTAATCATTTTGCAACTAAATTCAAAGTTTCTCTATGAATTCAAGTACATGGAGAAAATACGAAAGTGTTATCCTTTCGAAATAATAAAGAAGTTGAGAGGAATGTTAAGTGAAGATGAGTGGCATTACTTTAACTAGAAGTCAAAATTTAGGCATATATTGCATTACCAACGTATAATACATTCGGTTGAAGAATTTTGGTCGTGGAAAGGTAATTGTCGCACAAGTGAAGTGAAAAGCCTTTGAAGGCGAAAAATTCTGCCGACTGGAAGAGGTTGGCGACATTGATGATGTTGTAGGAAGTTCTAGATCACAAGCCTTCGTCAGACAATTCTATCAGCCATGATCTGATTGACATGGTTGATAACTTGGAATTTTTGGAAGGCTTTCCATCGGGGCTTTACATTACACATTTGAGAAACTTATGAATACTTGCCACAAGCACGTTAGTGTAGAATCATCAAAACCAAAATGGCATTGTGTCGGTTTCATGATCCCATTCATGGTAAGTTGTATATATTATTACAATAACTTGAATATTTTCATACTTTTTGTGTTCTTATCATTTTGTTTTAATATTTCAGCTACTTTTATTCAAAACCATCCATAATTTAGGGAAAAACTGATGGTACGTTGATGTTATGGATGTCAATACATCATGCCCATGGATGTGCAAGAAGCGAGTTAAATCTAATTTGAACCCGAAGTATATAGACATGATCAAGTAGATCGAAAATTCGAAGGTAACAATTACACAAGGGTAGGGTAAAAATGGTTATTGTTTTTTTTTTTTTTTGCGGGATACTCGAAGTGTTCTTCATGCTGAAGATGATGCGGAAGCTTTACTTTATGATGTGCAGTATTATGAGGGATGTGATTACTAAATGTTCATATATGGATCAAACATCTAGAAAAAAAATTAAAGGGTATTTGTTAGGAGGACATCCATAAGCTCGAACTGCTGACCGTAAAAGACGTTCTTGATGAGAAATAGAAGGAGAAACAGAAGCACAGAAAGAGAAAGAAGAGCAAGGGGGAAAAGGCAATAGTGGTTGCAGAAGAGGCTAAACTGAAGACAAAGAAGCCGCAGTCTCTCTGACAATAGAAATAAAATTAATAAGGAAATAAAGATTCGGAGAAAAGAATTATCAATGTCGTAAGAGACCTTCTAAGGGATGTCAGGTTTGATTTGTCTAATCCAAAATCAAAGATGACCAATCCCAAAAGGGTTTGACAAGGGAAAAAGATTAAACGCCGAAAGGCAGAAAAATCAAAGGCTACATAGAAAGATAAAAGCACCAGATACTTATCTTAGGGCATTCTGAGAGATGACAATTATTGTGAATTTTGAATTTCGGCACCGTCCATATCTAGTGTCAAGAGAAGAGCCCGGAGAATAGCCAACAGAAGAGCCGGTGGACTCAAAGGCTGAAAATGACTCTCGAGATGGCTTAGAAAAAGAGGTGTCAAACGTTTCAACATAAATTGAAAAGATTTCATCTGCTGCTAATCCTTCAAGTGGGCTTCAGTCTAGCATTCCTCTACTAGAATACATTCATGAAGAGAATCCTCTAATTGTTGCTCCTGATGTTGGCGTTGGTGTTCTTGATGAGGTTCCTGTAGAGGATACTCAGTGGTTCCTGTCGAAGGGGTTGTCACTGATTTTGGTGTTGAGGAACTCTAAAATTTTCAGTTGAAGAGGTTGATGCAGATGTACCTGTCGAAGTTCCACCAAATAAGCAATGTTGAGTCATAAATGTCACTTGAGATATAATGGTCACAAAGGTCACACTGGTCACAAAAGTCACAAAGGTCACAATGGACATTATGGTTACAAAAGTCAGAAAGGTAACAAAGATCACAAGTGTCACAAAGATCAGAAGGGTCAGAAAGGTAATAAAGATTACAAAGGTCACAATGGTCACAATGGTCAATATGGTAACAAAGGTCATCAATGTCACGTAGTTAAAAGAGTATATCATCACATGTGATTCTTCTTGTTAAAGTTCATGAATATCGGCTGAATTATCAAGATGATTAAACAAATGGAAACATAAGTATGTTAGTTGGTTTAGATATATGAAACAAAAGAAATTGTACTTCAACATGGGAGTGTGTCTACCAAATACACCATTTTTCAGTGAAAAAAGAGTGAAAGTGGACATAAATAAAAGAAATAGCATTATGATCAAGCAAAGAGTAAGCTGAGACTTAATACATTAGATCGATTCCAATTAGTCTATTTTTAATTTCTTATGAACTACATTCCATCATAAAATCGCTAACAAAAGGTGATGCTCGAAGGATAGTATGCAAAAACATATATCTACCAACCCTACTTGTTCATTTCAAACAATAAAAAAGAAACCCTGAACGTTAACAATTATAGCTTCGCCAATGAGTATCAACTCTTCTAACACAAAATTTAAAGATGTCATAAAGATAAAACCCAACAAGTCACCACAAAAAACTCAATTTGGACATAAATATTCAGGCACACAAAGAGAACTTTCAAATTCTTGCACCAGCTGGATCCTTTGACAGATAGATGATGACATTATGATCATCTCATTTTCATACATATTTCTTGCACGATTTTAGAGATGTTTATGATATATATGCGATGTTTTATATATGATTTCGTATCCGTTTTACTTGTTTTCATGTTTTCATGTTCTTATAGGTTTTTATGCGTATTCGATTCATTTCGGAGCTAAAGGACGTGCACGAGACAAAGTACCAACATCAAGGATCATTACGGGACAAACGGGACGAGAATCGACATGGAATAGCCACTACTCGTGCGGGTAACTCCCTAGCTCGAGCGGGCATTTGTTACGGCGATTTTGTCCAGCAAATTTAGCACGAGTCGGGCAAGAAGAACCACGCTCGGGGCTTGAGGCCGAGCGGGCAGACCATGAGCCCGAGCGGGCTGACCATGAGCCCAAGCGGGCAGCCTCTTTTCCATCGCGTTCTTGCCCGATCTTCCGTGTCGTACCCGAGCGGGTTGTTTACCCTGCCCGCGTGGGTCGCGACCATCACCTGCAACTCCAAATAAGTTAATTTGACTTAAAACAAATGGTAGTTTTTGGGGACTCATACAATAATGAAAACGAATTTAGAGAAGAGGAATAAGTGATATTTCGCTGGAGGAACTAATGGCAACATCACCCAACTTATTCAATAATGGAAACTTATGAAAAGTCAACAATCGGTGGCTGCTGCAACATAAGGAATAACTGAATGTCCAGAAGGTAAGCGAGAGAGAAAAGGAAAGAAAAGAGGAAGGAAAGAAGAGGAGAGGAGTGAGATTGCATGAGTGCTTTATTCTTTATCTATTCTTCCCGTTTTCGTTTATCTATTCTTTATTTGAGTGCTTGAATGACTTGTATTTACGAAGGCCAAGTAGATGCATGTGTTAGGGATTAGGAGAAGGACCGAAAGGAGAATTGTAATCCTAGAAGATCAGGTTTAGAACAACCAAGGTTAGGCCACAAAAGTAGGGTAGCAGCGGTTGAGGGTAAAACGGATGAATCACAGGTCTTATGGGTTTAGTTCAAGGTGTCAGCCATGAAAATAGGGGGTGACTTGACTAGATCACGTGTCTATGCCTCGAGAGAGGGTAGATATCATATTAGGATCGTCTGCCTTAGATAACTTGACTGGGATTGCATGATAGATAGGTTGATTGTTGGTTTCGGTAGTCTTATGGTGAAACTGGTTTCGTGGAATGTTTGTCTCATTCTTAAGAACTAGATTGTTTATTTGTTTTTAGTATTTCATTCTCAAAACCACATTTCGTTCGTTAGCAAGTTTGATTCGTAGTTTGAGTTTAGGTTGTGTTGCGTAGTCCCTACGGGATCGACACCTGAAGTACTACACACGTGCCGTGCACTTGCGGGTAGTTTAGGTTATTTGTTTAACTTTGATAACGCATCAAGTTTTTGGCGCCGTTGCTGGGGACTATTGTCAACGCGTCTTAGATTCGAACCTAGAGTCTTACTTGTTTTGTTTTTGTTTTTGTTTTCTTTTCTTTC
>CM071866.1:35089918-35103143 GCA_036759665.1 Gynandropsis gynandra | reverse complement strand
TCTCAAGGTGCTTCAAATCTACTCCAAATCGACCCAGAGATCCAGCGAACTTGCAGACAACTGAGAAAGGGCAAGGAAGAAGGTAACACAGAGCCATCAAATCAATGAGATATGGATAATCAGAACGGCTATGGACAGCCACAATTACCTCTCGGTAATTTTGGGGCACTTGCAGCAATAGCCACTCGTGCCTCCACCACAAGAACCACGTGCTCCTCCACGACGTCCTCTCAGGGATTACGTGGTGCCGAACATGAACGATGTACAAACAGCCATAAGGATGCCTACTATTTCGAGAGAACAGTTTGAAATTTAGCCGGCGATGATCAACATGCTTTATCAGAAGCAATTCACGGGTGAAAATCACGAGGATCCCCATCAGCACCTCAGATACTTCCTTGAGCTTTCTGGTACAATCAAGATACATGGAATCTCAGAGTACATGATCTTATTGCGTCTCTTCCCTTTCTCAATTGGGGGACGAGCAAAAACATGGCTGCAATACTTGGGATCAGCTCTTTACATTGTTCTTATCACGCTTCTTTCCTCCGAACAAGAGGATTCAGATGAGGGGGGAAATCACAACGTTCAGATGCAGAGATGGAGAAAATTTGTTTGAGGCGTGGGGCAGATTTAAGGATCTTCTACAGTTGTGTCCACACCATGGTCTGGAGCAGTGGTACGTTATCCAAACCTTTTACAACGGAATTTCAGATGAGTACCAAACGACGTTGGATAATGCTGCCAGAGGATCATTTATGGATCTGAGCGTCGAGGAGGCATACGAGCTGATCGATAATCTTTCCATGAACCACACCATGTGTTCAACACCGAGAGGTATGTCTAACAGCACTCGTCGTCTATATGAGCCGAATCAGAGCAGAACGACGGGCAACACAGCAAACGCCATGTACTGTGTGAATTGCGGAGATATAGAGCATGTAGCATATCAATGCACGGTACATGAGGATTTCAAACAGATGAATTATGCCCAGCAGCAAGGAAACACTCAATTCGGGAATACCTACACTCCACCGGTAAAGTATTCAGGATTTCGGCAACCACAGCGGTCATACCAGCAAAATAACCAGCAAGGTCAGCATGCTCAGCAAGTCCCACAAGCTCCTCAACCCCCTCAAGCGCCTTCGTCAAACCTTGAGGCGGTACTGCTCGAATTTATTAAGGAGCAAAGGCAGCAACATTCAACTCAAACCAAATTCAATGCGGATTTGGAGACAGCGATCAAAGAGCTCAAAACTCAGATGAAATATTTGAGCAATCATGTGAAGATTTTAGAGAACTCAGTAGCACAGCAAGCTGTCTCATCCTACCGGAATCCCGGACAGCTCCTACGTAAACCCAAATTGAACCCGAGAGAGTACGTGAATGCTATTTTTGTGTGCAGCGGTGATGTGGTTGAGAATTCGCCCTCCAAAGAGCAAGGGCAGGCTGCTGGAACGTCCATGAATAGAGGAAAAGGTAAGATTGTGATTGTGGAAGGAGTTGAATCAGATTTAGACAAACCATATGTTGCTCCACCGGCGTACATACCTCCGATACCGTTTTCTCAACGGTTGGTGAACAGTAAGAATGAAGAACGAGTGGGGAGATTTGTAGAGGGTCTTAAGAAGCTTGACATCAACATCCCATTCGTGGAAGCCCTCCAAAATATGCCTAATCACGCCAAACTCATTAAATAGATACTTTCCAAAGAGAGGAATACCGAAGAGAACGAGACAGTAGCACTCACCGAGTAATGCAATGCTATCATTCAAAACAAGCTGCCACCTAAGTTGAAGGACCCCGGAAGCTTCTCCATTCCATGCAAAATAGGTAATATTGATATTGAAAATTCTTTATGTGATTTAGGAGCAAGCGTGTGCATCATGCCACACTCGGTTTTCAAGCAGATGGACTTCGGGAATCTCAAACCTACAAAGATGTCTCTACGCTTCACACATCGTTCGGTAAGATATCCGGTGGGAATTGTTGAAAACGTTCCCACCATGGTAGGTAAGCTTTGCATTCCCACTTATTTTGGTGTACTTGAAATAAAGGAAGATGCTAGGACACCTATTATTCTTGGTAGACCGTTCTTAGCTACTGTAGGCGCCTTGATAGACGTACAACAAGGAAAGCTGTCTTTACGTGTCGGACATGAGACAATCGAATTCAACCTGTCCAGCCCCATGAACGAACCATTATCCAAGGAGTCTTGCTTTACAGTCGATTCGCTGGACGAGTTAGCGAAAGACACGCTTGATCACGTAAGTGCTTCTGATCCTCTTGTACGATATTTAACACGAGTTTGGGATAATGCAGGATTTACGGACGAAGGAGCTGAGGTGTACACGAAATTCATGAGTGTTATTGAAGCACTAGGAGATGTCCCACATGAGGAGATACCACATGAAATGCATGCTGGTTTCGTAATGGAGAAGACGTCCAAACTTGAGCCCGAGCCACCTCCGTTTTCTTTTCGGTATGAGTACATTGAACGCGATAGAATATATCTTGCTGTTATGAATGCTAACTTGATGAGATGAGAAAACAACCCACACACATAAAAAAGCGTAGGAGAGTCGGCTCTTCAATGTATATGCACAGAAATTATACAGCAGACAGCCACGAACCTTCCATCGAAACTCAAAAGAGACTGCACCCGCACTTGCACGAGGTAATGGAAAAAGACGTCATTAAACTTTTCAATGCAGATACAATTTATCCAACCTCGGGCAGCGAGCAAGTGAGTCCCGTGCATGACGTGCCAAAGACAGAAGCAGTGACTAAAGGATGGCACGACAAAGAGACCCTACTTCATGACTTCCAATCAGGTGATATAGTTCTATTTTTCAATTCTCGTCCTATGCTTTTCTCGGGCAACCTACGTTCTCGTTAGCCTGGTCCTTTTCAGGTACGAGAATTCTTCACACATTGAGACATGGAACTATGGAGCGATTCGAGTGGCACATTCAAAGCTAATGGACAGCGGCTAAAGCTCTACCAAGCCGCTCAACCGATTGAAAGTGGAAACTCCATTTCCCTTTCAGATCCACCCGTCGCGCACGCAAGAGGAATGGAGACGTCAAATTTTAAAGACATTAAATAAGCGCTTTCTATTAGGCAACCCAGCTATTTTTCTTATTTTTCTTAGTTTTTAGTTTAAGACTCTATTATTCGTTTTCGTAAAAAAAAAGACAAAACACAAAAAAATACCACCACAAACATGCTTCACTTCCCTTACCCTCCATCGGAGCTTCACGTCGAGGAGGCCGTTCAATTCAAGTCTGGGGGAGCAGCTCACGTTTGTCAGGTGATTTCGTGTCATTTTCCTTCATTTTCCCTTTGACTTTGTAGTTTCTAGGTTATTTTTGTAGTTTTTTGTTTTTTTTTTGTTTTCGTGTGTCAGAGTCGTCCGAGGCACTTGTCCGGTGCCACGTTTTGAGATGAACCCTGAACCTAGGATGCTTAAGAAGTTGGCCTTTTCCGTGAGATTTTGCACGTTTGAGCTAGGTTTTCCCTAAGCGTTAGAGCTTATTAGTCGGCTTAAAAACAATAGGTCGTAGTTCTTTGGGAATCCTAGTGTTGCTTGTGGGGGGTTTAGACGAGGTTGCTAGGCTAGTTTATCGTTTTTTCTCTCTATCCAGATGGCCATACTTCGTGTAGACGATGCTTTACTTCACTTTTCTATGAGGATTACTATATCGTATGAGATCGAGCTTATTTTGCAGATTAAGAGCGCACACTAACACTCCGTTGTCGATAGAAATAATGCCTAAAACGTATGATCTGAAATCGATATGAGTGCATCGACCTTGATACTCTTTCGATGGCTCGGGTCTAAGTGGTGGATTGGCGATCATCTTTCTACGTCCTAAGGGCATGGCACAAATAAAACACCGCCTACTCCGTTTCACTCTTGAACGAGATGCATGAGTATACCGGTAGTCTGGGTCTAAGTAGAGGCTGGATCCCTTCAAATCCGACGTCCTAGAAGCCTAGTGTGTATGCAAAGAAAAAGAAAAAAAAAGAAGAAAAGAAAAAGAGGACATAAAAAGAAAATAAAAAGAAAGAAAAAAAGAGAAAGAAAAAGAAAAAAAGGGATAAAGAAAGAAAGAAGCTCGGAAAAGAAACAAGTATCCTCTGTTGTTCTAGGTTTACCATTGTCTGAAGTCTTGTTTGGTGGAGAAAGTTACGGCGGCTTGTTTATTTTTCCTTTGATTTACTTTGTCATGGGTAGCCTTGGTGAAAGGGGAATTTACTCTCGAGGCGCCAGTTGATCGGTTAGGTTCGCTTTAGCAGTATCTCTAGGAGAAACGGGAATTCTTGGATTTTGTATACCCCACGTGTTCCACGTTTACGTTTGCTTAAGGACAAGCAAACATTCAAGTCTGGGGGATTTTGATCATCTCGTTTTCATACGTATTTCTTGCACGATTTTAGAGATGTTTATGATATATATGCGATGATTTATGTATGATTCCGTATCCGTTTTACTTGTTTCGTGTTTTCATGTTCTTACAGGTTTTTATGCATATTCGGTTAATTTCGGAGCTAAAGGACCTGCACGAGACAAAGTACCAACATCGAGGATCATCACGGGACAAACGGGACGAGAATCGGCATGGAATAGCCACTACCCGCGCGGGTAACTCCCTAGCCGGAGCGGGCATTTGTTACGACGATTTTGTCCAACGAATTTAGCACGAGTCGGGCGAGAAATACCACGCCCGGGGCTTGAGCCCGAGCGGGCAGACCATGAGCCCGAGCGGGCTGACCATGAGCCCGAGCGGGCAGCCTTTGAGCCCAAGCGGGCAGCCTCTATTCCATCGCGTACTTGTGCGATCTTCCGTGCCATACCCGAGCGGGTTATTTACCCTGCCCGCGCGGGTCGCGACCGTCACCTGCAACTCCAAATAAGTTAATTTGACTTGAAACAAATGGGAGTTTGTTGGGGACTTATACAATAAGGAAAACAACTTGAGAAGAGGAATAAGTGATATTTCGCTGGAAGAACTAATGGAAACGTCACCCAACTTATTTAATAATGGAAACTCATGGAAAGACAACTAACGGTGGCTGCTGCAACATAAGGAATAACTGAACGTCCAGAAGGAAAGAGAGGGAGAAAAGGAAAGAAAAGAGGAAGGAAAGAAGAGGAGAGGAATGAGAGGTCGAGCTCATTCACTCAGTATTCAGTTCTTGATCGAGGAGAAAGAGTAGGGAGAAGGAGGAGGTTCTTGCGAAGGAGACTTGCAAGGAGCATTGGAGATCAACCCAAGTCTTCAGTTTCGTTTGGTTTTCATGTTTCTTAGACCTTCTATTTCGTTTATGTTTGTTTACGGACGCATGAGCGAGTAGTTTGTTTGTTCTAGGAGAAGGTAACTTGACTAGATCACGTGTCTATGCCTCGAGAGAGGGTAGATATCATGTTAGGATCGTCTGCCTTAGATAACTTGACTGGGATTGCATGATAGATAGGTTGATTGTTGGTTTCGGTAGTCTTGTGGTGAAACTGGTTTCCTGGAACGTTTGTCTCATTCTTAAGAACTAGATTGTTTATTTGTTTTTAGTATTTCGTTCTCAAAACCATATTTCGTTCGTTAGCAAGTTTGATTCGTAGTTTGAGTTTAGGTTGTGTTGTGTAGTCCCTGTCGGATCGACACCTGAAGTACTACACACATGTCGTGCACTTGCGGGTAATTTAGGTTATTTGTTTAACTTTGATAACGCATCACATTAATCTTACAAATCTCAGTGGTGGAATTTCAAAATCGAAGAGAAAGAGAACTTTTAAACGGTGAAAGAAGAATGAATCTAATGATTCACCTGGAGGATCATTCTCTACAAAACTCTAGTTCGAATAGATGAAAACTTCGATGGTGAATCCACACACTGTTCCGCTTACTTACAACCAATCTCATCCTCGTGAGTTTTAAACCAATTGATACAATTTATTAACAAAAAAATGATCACACATAAATTTAAGACAAATAAGAATTCAAATGAAAATGCCATAAATAGTCAAATTAATATGTTCACATTGTAGGCGATCGGGATTTGATGAATAGTTGCTTTCAATTGTTAGGTTTTCTAGATTAAGGGGCGATCATCCTCGAAATTATTCCAGAAAAGGACTTGGTGTTGGTTCAGCTACATCAAGCAAAGGTTATGGCTCCACATACTCATCACGAACAAATGTTGCAAGGTTAATTCTCTTGTTCCTTCACTTACGGACTCTGATGTTACAGATGTTGATCATGAAACAGTCACTGGCATAATAGTGATGAACAATGGGAGACCCTTGTTGCCTTGCTCAATGCCAAAACAAATTAGAGCTTGAAAGAGTCAATTAGGTTAGTCGACTCATATACCATGGATTTTAGATTCTTGATTTTCTCATCATATGATAGAAAACTATTTGTGTTTATCACATATCCGACATATCTCCGTATTCCATTTGTTTACACAATTGCTGACAATGTTTGGCATCAAAACAATGCAATGTTCGCCATGGCTTGAATCTGATTACGGGAGATGTTTTCTTTGTTTAAGGCCTCGATTTTGTGGTAAAATTCTCTAATAAGTTTGGTGTCATTGAGGACCACATTATCAAGACACTAATTGAAGCGGGTAATTTGTTGGACAAATTTTATTACTTTCGAAGTTTGGAGGCAATAAAAACATATCGTACATGTGCTCCTTGTTCTACGGAAGCATGTCATAAACAACTTGGTCATCCTAAGTTGAAGACATTGGAGTTGATATTTGATTTGCATGTTTCTTTTAAATTTGAGCATTTTACTAAAACATGTGATGTTTGTATACATGCAAAATATACCAGAGATTCTTTTCTAGTCAGACAAATAACTCAAAAAAATATGGCATGCACTTGTGGATCATACAAAAGGATGAAGTCGTCTCCAATCGAATGTTTGGCAATAAGGTAACCTTTATATGTAAAAATATCATTTTAATCAACTATCTTTTATCTTACATGAATAAATATTAATAATAAGTTATGAATTTTAAACAGTTAAAGTATGATTTATATAATATTTTGTTGTGATGATTCAGTTTGATAGATGTTGTTATATTTTTCAATGTTTCTAAATTTTAAATATTAGTATGTAAAATACATGTTTAATCTAAAATATATTTTTGTATTAAAAAAATATCTAATAATTTATTTTTAACTTATTTTCCAAATAATAATTCATATATAAAACTTTGAAGTTCTAAATTTATTTTATATTGTGTTCGAAAGAAATGTTTTAAAATTGTGTTGTTTTGCATTCTAATTCAAATGCATAATTATTAAAATTTTGAATTAATTATTTACATAATAAATTATTAATTTAGGATAAAAATTATTTAATGATGGTATACATAAATCATTGAATGTATTCATAAATAAAATGATTTACCTTTAAATTTTTTGTATAAATTATAAATTTTTATCAATCTAATATATAAAGAATGATATATAAAAGAGTAGATGTTTAAAAATTTTAATAATATTTTTATTTCAATAAATATCATTCACTTTTCAAATAAATATTTTAACATTGAAAAATAATTTTGGAATAAATCATCCATTAATCTATTGTGTTATATTAACATCACTAATAATTTAATGTGTTATTCTCATTGGAACTCCTCATCGAATTGCATATCTTGCCTTATACGAGTATTAGTGATTTCATGTTGGAGACATGCATCTGGGGTTGGTATATTTGGATAATGGATTAGTGACTTTTCATTTTCCCGTAACAAGTTTTAATTCTCAACAAGAGTGTATAGTTCAATTTTTCTAAAAGAAATTTGAAGACTGTGAAACTTAAATTCTTTTTGTTTTTAGTACGATGTTCTCTCCAAGCGATCTGCAACAACCTTTCCATATTTCTGACGATTTGCAAACTCACAGTATAGTAATAGTGTTATAAACAAAGTCTTAATTGGGTGGGCATTGCCAATTTTATGGCCCACGCCATTGTTTTGACGTCATTCGTTATCTCTATCAAACAAACCTCACGCCATGCACAAGCTTTTTAAATGAAACGGTTTTAATTTCATTTGCTTCTTCATCGTATTTTTTAAAAAAGAGCCTAACCACCGATGAAACAAACGTATCTTAACACAAATTTATATAATAGATTGTTGAAATAATATATATATATATATGCACAATTGTTTATTATCATATATTATATGTAATGATTTAACTATTAATATGACTAATTTACATTATTTGTTTACGTTCTCACGTTTTTTCTACAATGCGTATGCTTGATAATAATGAGAGATAAGCTTCTAACGTTTGTATGGATGGTGCTCATCGTGTGAGCCAAAGTGATTTTTCTCTTGTTCATGACCTTGAGAAACTAAATTGCACAATTTTATAGAACTTGCAAGACTAATTTGCATATTTCTATAGAATTTGGAACAAAGAAGTAGTTATAGATTTGAATGTGTGATTCATAATAATTATATTCCAAGAGATTCACAATCATTACTCAGTCGTATGCAAAGTTACCTATGTTCTTTTGCATCTTGGTTTGAGTGAATTTTTTGGTGCATTGACAAGTACACTATGTTCTTTTGCATCTTGGTTTGAGTGAATTTCTTGATATTGCAAGCAATAATTTGTTTAGAATCTAAATTTTACTTATTTCATCGAATATCATCATTTTGTGGAGTGATTATATTATTATTTATACAAAATTTAAACCTTCAGATAATTGTAAAGCTAGTAATCATATCATTATCACAGGATTCAAACCCACAATCTCCTTGCATGATTCCATTGTAACCATTAATTTTAAAATCGGCTTCGTGAACATGAATAACAAATAATCTTTAGACGGCGGGACGACGGAATATCGGAAATACTCTTATAGGGCTAAACCGCTTCAAAAATACCCTTCCCTAAAATAATTATTAAATCAGAAAAAAACTGAAGAAATGATAATATTTCCCTTAATGTTCGAACGTGGAAAAAACCTACGTTCTGCAATTTTCGACGTGAAAAACTGTCAAAAGCGAGAAAGCCGAACAATTTTTCGACTTGAAACCTGTTTAAAAGTTTATAACAAGAAAGAAATAAATGATGTCGAACTTGAGAGGGATCGATTTGAAGTTGGCGAGAAAGAAAATGGTTAGAATCAGCAGCAACAACGACGAAGAGAGCACGAGTCAATCTTCAATGGCATCAATAAGTGTAAGTAGATCGATATCTAGGGTATTGCAAGCTTTCGAGTCACAAAATGGTTTATTGATTTGAAATGGGTGAGTGTCAGTGAGTCGGTTGGCTCGCAAGGGTCCAAGGAGTTGCATGAACATCTTCGACTCAGTGAGTCGGTTGAGTCGCAAGGGTCGCAGGAGTTGCGTGACTATCTTCGACTCAGTGAGTCGGTTGTCTCAGTGAGTGGGATGGGTCGCAATGGCCATTTGAGGGGCATGGTTCGGTTGAGTCTCAGTGAGTCAGTTGAGTGTCGCAGAGTGTCTGAGGGTCTTTTGAATCGCATGGGTCGCACGGGTCGACTGAGTCGCATGGGTCGCACAAGTCGGTTGAGTCGGTTGAGTTGCATGGGTCGCTTAAGTCGGTAGAAGTATAATGTATTCGTAATTGGTCATTTTGCAGGTGGCGCCAAAGCCGAAGTTTGTGTATGAATTCAAGCACATGGACAGAATGCCAAAATCACCACCAAGTGTTATTCTCACGAGACAATAAGGACGCTGAGAGGAATCTTAGATGAACACGAGTTGCATTACTTCGAGAAGGAGTCACAATTTAGGCATTTATTACGTTTACAATGTAACTCCATATTGACGAAGGTTCAAATGTCTGTCCTACTAAATAACTCCGTGATTATACGGGACAAGACGGAGTTGTGGTCCATCATAAACGACATTCCCATCCGGTACTTATAGTGGAGCACACACTAATTTCCGGATTGAAATGCGGACCATACCCCATAGGATGGGAGTCCATGATGGGTGTCACATTCAGGCTGAAGAATTTTGGCCGTGGAAAGGTGAACCCCGAACAAGTCCGTGAAAAGCTTGTGAAAGGGGAAGAATTCCGACGACCGGAAGAGGTTGGCAACTTTGATGTTGTTGGCGCAAGTTATGGCGCTCAAGCCTTCAGCAGAAAACTGTATCAGCCATGATCTCATTGACATGGTTGATGACTTGGAATTTTGTGAAGGCTATCCACGGGGTCATTACACATTCAATAAGATTGTGGATACTTGCCACAAGCACGTTAGCGGGGATTCACCGAAACCAAAATGGTATTGTGGCGGTTTCATGATCTCACTAATGGTAAGTTGTATATATTATTCGAATAACTTGAATGTTTTCGTACTTTTTGCATTCTAATCATTTTGTTTTAATGTTTCAGTTATTTCCTTTTGAAACCATCCTTAGTTTGGGCGGAAAGGGATGGTTAAATCCAATTTTAACCCGAAGTATGTAGATGTGATAAGACAGATTGGAGATTCGAAGGGAACAATTACACAAGATTCACAAGGGAAACAAGGGTCACATAGGGTAATAATGGTTATTTTTTGTTTTCTAGGATATTCTATGTATTCTTCGTGTTGAACACGAAGAGGAAGCTTTACTTTCTGATTTGGAGGATTACGAGGAATGTGACGATCCCGATGTTAAGATATGGATGAAACATCTTCGTAGAAATCCAAAGGGTATTTGTTGGGAGGATATCCGGAAGCAAGAATTGCTGACACAAAAAGCAGCTCTTGGTGATCAAAAAAAGGAGAAGGAAAAAAGGACTAAGAGGAAGGAGAGCGTGAGTCATGCTGATGCTGATGCTGCAGTGCCTCTGACACTAGAGCAGAAATTAATAGGGGAAATAATGAAGTCGGAGAAGATAATCATCAACACCGTAAGAGACCTTCTAAGAGATTTTGGGATTCATATGCCTAATCTAAAATCAAAGGCTGCCGAGAAAGTTGCGATCACCGAAAAGCAATCTTCCGACACTTTTAGTGATTTTGGTTTTCAATTCCATCGACATCCAAATCCAGTGTCAAGAAAATAGCCAAGCGGAGATGGCTCAGAGGATTTGGCAAACATTGCTCCTGATGGAGTTCCACCAAGTAAGTAATATTTAGTGAAAAGGTCATTTGAGTGTCAATTTCCATCGAGACATATAATTCGTAGGGTTGCATAAGTCGTAGGGTCCTTAGAGTCGTAGGGTCGCATAAGCCGCAGGGTCGTTAGAGTCGCATGGGTCGCATGGGTTTCATACGTCGCATCGGTCACTAGGTCGCTAAAGTCGAATGGGTCGCATGTGTTACATAATCAATGTGAACGATGAGTCTAATGAATGAAATAATTTTATGCAGATGCTCCAGTGGGTCCTGGCGAAGAGGTGCACACTAAGGATACTTTAGTGGGAGTGGATCCTGTCGATGACGTCGCTGACAATGTTCATGCCAAGGATACTCCAGCACCACCAAGTAAGTACGGTCATTTGAGGTCGCATTGGTCTCATGGGTCGCATTGGTCGCATGGGGCGCATGGGTCGCATAGGTCGTATTGGTCGCCATATGTTTAATGAAGTAAATTTTATGCAGGTGTTGGACCTTTATCGAAGGAGTTAGCGCCATATGTTGAACCTCCGACGGCAAAAAGAGAAAGAAGAGTGGTTCAAGAACCAGAAGGGGAAGAGGAGTTTGTGTGGATTCCCAAGGGCTTAGTAAAGGGCTTGATAAGCCGATTTCCTTCCTTCATTGACGCTAGCTGTGAAAAGTTGACTAATCTATATTTGTTCCTGAAGGCACCTCGACATGAGCGGTGGTGGAAATCTGAGCTAGATATTTCCCGGGGACCAAAGTTTTGGGAGATTATATTAAAGGCCAACCTATGGCTTGAAGATGATGTAAGTTTTTTTAAACCCTTAGTCTCACAGAGTTTTACGTCATATGTATTCATGTGTGTTTACTTTTTTTTGTACCAATTGGATGAGGCGTTGATGGTGTTCTCTTCTCGTTCGGCATTGAATCCCGGAGCGAATCAGAATTATTACATTTGTTATGTTGCTTTCATGCAGATGATCTCGATGTGGATGTACGAGGATATGGAAACTTTGCCGGAAATGCTTAGTGTTTTTTTAAATGCCAGATATCCATTCAGAAGTAGGAAGACACCAATTAGTGATTATAAAGGTTTTATCTCGGTTCTAAACATTCCAACAGACAAAAATCGATGGGTAGGATGTCATTGGGTAGCCATCAAAGCGGATTTCAAAACCCAATGCATTACGGTATACGACTACCAGATGAAGCTTAAGGAAACGCATATCGGTCCGGTGATTGAGAAGATAAGGAAAGCTATCCCCAAGATGCTCATTCTCGGAGGGTTTCCTTCTTTGGCTTCTCGAGAAGATGAATGGAAGTATGAGTATTATGACGGTCTGTCACAAAACCAAAGCGAGAATGACTGTGGTGTTTTCTCCTAAAAATTCGTAGAAGCCTCGATATTGAAAAAGAGGAATATGTTTCACTTAATTTGCGACGACAATGTTACTTCCATGCGTGGGAAGTTGGCAGCCGATATATTTAGTAATGGAGAACATATCTATGAACCCCAAGAAGACTAAATTGATATTTGGTACATTGTTTTTTTTAAATAGTAGATGTAAACATTTGGTACATTGTTTTTTTTTTAATATTTGGTACATTGTTGCAGGGGTCAAACGGTCACAGAGGTACAAGGGTCGCATGGGTACAAGGGTCACAGAGCCTCATACGACCCTTGCGACCCATATGGACATTGCGACCCTCCCGGCCATTGCGACCATTGCGACCCTTGCGACCCATTTGTCCATTTCGACCCTTGCGACCATTGCAACCCTTCCGGCCATTGCGACCCATTTGACCATTTCGACCCTTTCGACCATTGGGACCCTTTTCGACCCTTCCAACCCTTGCGACCCTTGCGATCCATTTGTCCATTTTGACCCTTTCGACTAGTCTTTTCAATGTCAGACTACTGCTTTTTCCAGGTGCTAGCTATGCTTTTTATTTTACCAATGCCACATTCAAGACCATTGGGACACGTCTCTGTTACCCCTTTATTAAAAGGTTCTTTAATGTGGTCAATACATGCACCTTGGTCATTCTTTGTATTAAGTGTCTTTCTGGAATTTTATGAGTCCATTTATTTTTCATTAAATATGAGTTTATAAATAGAGGAG
>CM071866.1:35078946-35089722 GCA_036759665.1 Gynandropsis gynandra | reverse complement strand
ATCGTCGGACTCGGTCTCTATGCAGATACACACAAGTACTTACAACGTGGATGGAGGACTTTGTGATGTATCTGCAATACATAAGGTCTTGGTAATCGGCGGTCTCAGACATCAAGCTGTATCTGCGTTACCTAAGTTCACGGTTGGAGGTCAACTTGGAGAAGGCGTTGAGTCACACACGACTCTCCTTGCAGGGGAGGGCTCCGATGCGTCTCTAAATTCGACGAATTTGACCTTTTTTTCTTGAACTTCTTTTTGCCTTTTTTCCTTCAACTTTTTTCTTGCGTTTTTTTTCTTGAACTTGTTTTTGCCTTTTTTTAACCGTTGTTACCTTTGAGACCTTATGTAATCAATATTTAAACGTTGAAAATGTCTTATTTTGCATCTATTGTTCGTAAGATTATGACCCATCGACTCATGCGACCCAATATGACCCGTTATGCGACGCTGAATCAGTTTAAATTAGAATCAGATTTAAACGGGAACCCATCCAATGCATGCGACCACATATGACCCTTGTACGACTCATGCGACCATATATAACCCTTGTACGACTCATGCGACCACATATGACCCTTGTACGACTCATGCGACCCAATATGACCCGTTATGCGACGCTCAATCAGTTTAAATTAGAATCAGATTTAAACGGAAACCCATCCAATGCATGCGACCACATATGAACCTTGTACGACTCATGCGACCATATATGACCCTTGTACGACTCATGCGACCACATATGACCCTTGTACGACTCATGCGACCCAATATGACCACATATGACCCATGGAAAACTCATGCAACCACATATGACCCTTGTACGACTCATGTGATCCAATATGACCACATATGACCCTTGTACTACTCATGCGATCCAATATGCGACTCATGCGACTTGTCGTTTTGCTGTCAGACTCTTGTCTTCCAACCCATGTGACCCTTCCGACCCATGTAGCCCTTCCTATCCATGTGACTTGTCATTTTGCAGTCAGAATCCTTTCTTCCGGCCCATGTGACTCGTCGTTTTGCTGTCAGACTCCTGTCTTCCGACCCATGTGACCCTTCCGACCCATGTATATAAGTTAACGTCTACGTCTCTTCTCTTAGTATGCGTATCTAACCCATATTTCTATGAAAAATCTTTTTTACCTTTTTGACATGCGTGCCGCAGTCACCATTGTCGACACAGGGCATCGTGATGTCAATGTGTTACTCAAGGTCTTGGTAATCGGCAGACTCAGGCTCTATTCAGTCACTGACGAGTTGTGGGGGTGACTTAGGTGACGATGTTGGGTCACTTTTCAAAAGTGACAGGAAGAAGAAGTACATGGCAGGAGATGACTTAGGTGACGGTGTTGGGTCACTCTTGGGTCACTCTTGGCTAATGAACTATCTCTCCAGTGAACCCATGCGACCCATGTGACCCTCATTTGGCATTGATAAGTTTGACGTTGTAAATGTATAGTTTTGATTGGTCTTCCTCATTTTATCATTATAAACTAGTAAATTCATCGATTTCGCATATATTCATCCATATATGCGACCAAGCGACCCATGCCATTATCAATATATTTGATGTGTATATGTCTAATTTAGAATCAATATAGATAATAATATAAATAATATCGACATTTGAACAAAATGTTAAATGTATTGTTTAATCATCCGCTAAATTCTTAAAACACTACTACCACTTTTGAAACACAGGCATTGGTTATACACAACTCAACTAGGTACACATGGTTCATAATCTGTTTTAACCGTTTATTGACGTAGTAAATGTATTGTTTTGATTGGTTTTTGTGATTTTATCATCATAAACCCGTAAATTCGTCGAGTTCGCATCTACTCATCAATATATGCGACCATGGGACCCATGCGACCCTAATTTGGCATTAATTAGTTTGACGTTGTAAGTGTATTGTTTTGATTGGTTTTTGTCATGTTATCATCATAAACTCGTAAATTCGTCGATTTCACATATATTCATCCATATATGCGACCAAGCGACCCATGCTAGTATCAATATATTTGAGTTGTATATGTCTAATTTAGAATCAAAATAGATAATAATATAAATAATATCGACATTTGAACAAAATGTTAAATGTATTGTTTAATCATCCATCGAGTTCTTAAAACACTACTATCATTTTTAAAACATATGTATTCATTCTACGCTTCTTGGGATACATGGGTCAAAATCCGTTTTGACCATTTTTTGACGTTGTAAATGTCTTATCTTGATTTGTTTCTTTCATTTCATCCTTATAAATCTTGTCATTTTATCATCATAAACCCGTAAATTCGTCGATTTCACATATATGCGACCCATGTGTCCCATCCCACCCTCAATTTTGAAATGTTTTTTGACATTTTATCATTTTCACCAAAATTCCCGCCGAACTTTTCACCAAAATTTGAAAAAACATTTCAAATTCCATCTTATGACGATTCGATGTCAGGGTCATGTCTTTTCGTATTCCAGTCGTTTCCTTTTCTCTAATAACGACACACACTCTCTCTCTAACTCTCATCATCTTCCATCCATTTTTTGCCAAAAATGCAACATTTCGTAGAAGCAGGGTCATCTTCTTCTGGTGAGAGGATTTTCGTGGTACCAGTCACGCGTTCAAATCTGGCCGTAGATGCAGTGGTAAGTGAACTCAAACTGATTTATTTGATTCATGTAATCTGCTCGTATATGCATTAATTTGGTGTTGTTGTAAATTTATTCGGTTATCGCAGACACTTCCGATAGAGTTTGCGAGGTCAAATGGTCGTTCCGGTAGACGATGTAAGGTTGATCTGATAACCAATTACACAGACATTTGGGAGGCACATCTAAGGCTCGTGAAACGTGGTGGCGCTAGCATCACCATGAGTTGGACAAAGTTTTGTCACGATAATGGCTTTAACGTGGGTTGTACCCTCAAAGTCGAACTGGACACCGTTCTTGGTGATGTACCTTGTCTACTGCTTGCCCCTGTAATCATCATAGATTGAATTCCGTTGTATTTTGATTGCTTTGAACCTCATTGGAACAACCAAATTCAAGTTTGTATTTGGTTGGTTTTTTTACTATTATTCCATAGAATGTAATATTGTTAGTATCAATGTTTTTGTGGATTTACTATTATTGTAATAAGGGTCGCAGAGGGTCCAAGGGTCGCAGGGGACAAAGGGTCGCAGAGGTACAAGGGTCGAAGGGAGATAAGGGTCGTAGTGGTCCAAGTGGTCACAGAGGTGCAAGGGTCGAATGTAGACCAGGGTCGGAGGGGGACAAGGGTCGCACGGTCCAAGGGTCTAAAGATATATTTACTCGTTGATTATGAAAGATGTAATTTGGTACATTGTTCTTTTTTTAACAGTTTATTTATAACATAATTTTGAGAATGGATAATTCAACTTTGTACATTGTTATTTTTTAAAAAATTATTCATATTATTTGTAAATAATTTTTTATAATAAAGTGTAAAGGGTCGCAGGGGTCCATCGTCGTAGAGGTATAAGGGTCGCACCATTTGTCCCTTGCGAACCTTTTATCCGTTCGACCCTTGACCCTGCGACCTTTGAGCCTACGAGGGACCATAGCCACTCTTGATGAAAGGGTTTTCATTGTACCAGTCACAGGTCCAAAGGACGCGAGGGACAAGGGCCGCACGGGTCCAAGGGTCGCGAATGTACAAGACTCGTAGATATTTGAGTCAATTATTTGTAAATAACTTGATAAATTATTATTTTCAAAATATATTCATATTATTTGTAAATAATTTTTAAATAAAAAATTATTTTGACTATATTGTTAGTATCGTTGTTTTTGTGGATTAATATTAACAAGAGTTGTAGAGGGACAACAGTCGCAGGGGTCCAAGAGTCGCAGAGGAACAAGGGTGGTAGGGGTCCAAAGGTCGCAGAGAGACAAGGGTCGCAGGGGTCCAAGGTTCGCAGGGGGACAAGGGTCGTAGGGGTCTAAGGTTCGAAGAGGTACAAGGGTAGCAGGGGTCCTAGGGTCGAAGAGGTCCCTCTATGACACTTGTACCTCTGCGATCCTTTTACCTCTTCGACCCTTGGACCCCTGCGACCCTTTTACCCTCTTCGACCCTTGAACCCCTGCGACCCTATCCTACACCCTGCGACCCTTTGACCCCTTTGCGACCCTTTTACCCCTGCGACCCTTGGACCTCTAAGACTCAGTGACCCTGCGCAACAGTTTTTCTGCGGAACCTGAAATTGAAAGCTTCTTTGTTGACAACAAACGATTTCAACCTATTGGCAGCGAATCTGATGTCGATTTCAAGTTAGTCTCGCCGAATCATCGTGGTGTGGGAGAAAAGTTATTTTCCCGCCACAACAGAGAGAGAAATCGAGGTGTTTTGGAGGAGAGAAAAAATTTGTCGACAAGGATAATATGGGATTATCAATATTTTAAGGGTAAATTTGAAGTTGAATTTTTTTTTTCAGCGAAGGATATTTTTGAAGCACTTTAACTCTACGAAGGTATTTTTGAAGTTTCCCCGGCGGGAACCTATATTCCAAGCTGACCCAGTTAGTACAACAGTCGGCTTTAAAGGTTCCATGAGAGGAATGGAGGGTAGTTTAGAGATTTCCTAATTTTAAGGAGGGCATTTTCGTCATTTGGGTTGTAGGATGTGCAAGAATAGATGCAGTAGTAGTTGCTTCATTTTCCGTGGATGTGGCAACTCATAACTTATTGGTTTCTGATTCAGTAATATTTATAATTTAGATAAGAAAGCGTTCACTTTATCTTAATTTTTGTTTCACGTCATATTAACTAACTGATCTTCGCTGTTTGTGCGGTTTTTTAATTAATCATTTTTTTTAAATGTTGTACATAATTCATTAGTTCAAATATTTTCATGACATTTAATATATGTATCATCCAATACAAACACATAGATATTTATTTTTAATATACAAGTTTAAACAATAGATTTATAAGATATAATTTAAACTAACATTGCGATTTGTTCATAATATTTTTGAAATTTCAAAACATAATTCATTAGAGAAATGATTATGTGTTTTAGATAATTTATGCATCTGAATAATTTATACATTAAATTAGTAATAAAATGAAATTTATAATCTTAAATAATTTATATTAATGCGTAATTATTGATATGTTAGAATAATTACCCTTAATAAGTTTTGGAATAACAGCGATGATGTGTGAATCAATATATAACTATATAT
The DNA here is from genome assembly GCA_036759665.1 of Gynandropsis gynandra. Lineage (NCBI taxonomy): Eukaryota > Viridiplantae > Streptophyta > Magnoliopsida > Brassicales > Cleomaceae > Gynandropsis > Gynandropsis gynandra. The sequence goes on along the minus strand of CM071866.1, from coordinate 35,084,505 downwards.
TTATAGTTATGGTGTAATAAAGAAATAAAATTGTTTATTATATTTATTTACACAAATTAATCAAATAAACATTATAAAATTATTAACAGAATTAATTACATTTATATAATGCATATAATCGAAAACCTGTGGAAAAATCTCATTAAATACTATAACTTATGTTTTTATAAAAAAATCATATTTTAATTTTTCTTTTCTCAATTAGAATATATAATTTAATACAAATAGTTTAGGGATGTTTAGTGGGCCAAACAGCAAGGATGCCTTTCTAGGACATACTTGCTTCATGTGTACCTCGAAAACCTAAAAACTAAAAAAATATAGAAAAGACAAATATACTTTTATTTGGTGTACGTGAAAACACACACGTTTGGTGAAATTTCAAAACAAAAGCTATTTCAAAATTGAGAGGAAAGAGCAAGAGGCGATTTCGAATTTAGAGCAAGGATCGAGTTCCAAGTGATGAAGAAGGAAATTTTGAAGTTGAGAGCAAGGAAATTTTAAAGTGATAAATAAAGAAAGAAATGACAAGGATCAGTAATGAAGAAGAGAGCACAAGTCAATCTTCATTGGCATGTGTGAGTGGATCACTTTTTCGGGTTTTACTTTGCATGAAATACATTAGGGATTAGGTTTTGGAAAGCAAAATTGTTTGTTGATGTCAAATGGGTCTGAGTCTCAATGAGTCACTTGAGTCAAAGAGGGTCATGAGTCTCATGAGTCGCTTGAGTCGAAGAGGGTCATGAGTCTCAATGAGTCACTTGAGTCAAAAGGTTCATGAGTCTCAGTGAGTTGTTTGAGTCGAAGAGGGTCAATGGTCTAAGTGAGTAACTTTAGTTGAAGAGGGTTAGGAGTCTAAGGTCATGAGTCTGAGTGAGTCGTTTGAGTTGAAGAGGGTCAGGAGTCTCAGTGAGTTGCAAGGGTCATTTGTGTCGCAAATGGTCATATAGGTCTCAATGAATCGCTTGAGTTGCTAGGGTCACTTGAGTCGTAACGGGTCATGTGGGTCTCAGTGTCGGTAGAATTCCAATGTATTCTTGATTAGTCATTTTGCAGGTGCCACCAAAGTCAAAGTTTCTCTATGAATTTAAGCACATGAAAAAAATTTCAAAGATTTCCACCATGTTTTATCCATTTAAAACAATAAAAAAGTTGAAAGGAATGTTAAGTGAAGATGAGTGGCATTACTTCAACAAGGAGTCGCAATTTAGGCATATATTCCATTACCAATGTGACTCCATCCTGATGAAGGTATAAATGTTTGTCCTATTGAATCACTCAGTCATTGTACGAGATAATAAGAAGATGTGGTTTTTCTTAAATGGTGTTCCCATTCGATACTCTACAGTGGAGCATGCACTAATTATCCAATTGAATTGCGGACACGATCCTAGAGGATGAGAGTCCAAATGGTGTGATACATTCAGGCTGAAGAATTTAAGCCATAGAAAGGTGGCCATCGCACAAGTGAGTGAATGCTCTAATTGACATGATTGATGAATTGAAATTCTATGAGCCATGATCTAATTGACGTGATTGATGAATTGAAATTTTTTCAAGGCTTTCCACGGGGGCTTATGGATTCATGCCACAAGCACGTTCGTGGGGAATGACCAAAACCAAAATGTCATTGTGTATGTTTCATGATCCAACTGATAAGTTGTATATATTAATAGAATAACATGAAAAATTTCCATACTCTTTGTGTACTTACCATTTTTCTAATTTTTTAGTTACTTCTATTCGAAACCATCCATAGTTTAGGCGAAAACCGATGGTACGTTGATGTTATAGAAGCTGATACATCATGCCCAAGGATGTGCAAGAAGTGAGTTAAATCCAATTCCAATCCGAAGTATATAGACGTGATCAAGTGACACGATCCTCGCTGGAACGACGCTCTAGACGAAGGTAGGAAGGATAGTCCTTGTTGCAGTCGAGTCGAAAGACTCCTTGCACAAGGCGTGTGGGGTGGGAAAAGCTCTCGATTCACCGGCTCGTCTTCAAGGATATTACACACCTACGAAGAACGAACGTTTCATTGGATATTACACGCCAACAAATTGTTGGATATTACACACCAACAAGATGAATTCTTCAAAGAGAAATTAAAGATTAGAAAATCAAAATTTAGGTTCTCCTCCACCATGAACATGGCCGACCATATGTAGTAAATGATAGCCATGCAAGGCTTAAATGTGTATTAAATTCTAAGTAGCCATGCAAGGCTCCTATTAATTAACCTAAAAATATAAAAAATTCAGAAACAAAACATAATTGTAAATTAGGTCTTCGATACGTGTACTCGTCTTGAGGCCTCGGATCTACAATTAGGTCTCGGAAGTTAGTCGCAACCTCATTAAAAACCCGTCGTTGGAAAACCCCGTGGGACAAAACCAACAAAGGGAAAAGAGTACACGCGAAACACTTACTCTAAATGTCGATCATTGCGAGTTGTGCTTTGGCTTGAGGTATGACACAGATGCTGGAAATCTCATGAAGACTCGAGTACTCGTCTTGAACTTGGACAACCGTGAGAATCCCGACGATCACTTCCTTGAGCTTCTTAGCTTTAGCTCAGGTCACGGAACCTGCTTGTAGGGTTAAGGCTTACTCCTCTCTAGCCCTAGCATGGGTCACGAGGCCAACGTCCTTCTTTCGGGTCGCTTCCATCTTCCGTCCCTTCGGTTTAGCTCGGTCGCCTCTTTTGCGGTGCAGGTCGCGTCCCTTAGAGCGTGGGTCGCGTCCTCCTCAGCCATGCAGGTCGCGTCCTCCTCAACCTTGCAGGTCGCGTCGTCTTTGTTATCCACGGCTAGGGTCGCATCTTCAACTTTATCCAGGATCATATCATGCCCTCGCACTTGAAAAGGATATGTCCTCAAATCCGTTTGATCTGTGACAAAAGGAACCAAGTCAGTAACTTTAGAGCTGGGACTCACATTATACTTACTTTGCAAGCCAAGTCGGTAGGCATTGTTGCTGATTTTCTTGGTCACTGTGAAAGGACCGTCAATCCGGGGCATTAACTTCTACTTCTACTCGTTTGGGAATCGTTCCTTTCCTAGATGAACCCAAACTTGGTCGCCGGTCTCAAAAGTCATTTGTTTTCGTCCTTTGTTTGCCTGTTTCACATAGAGTTTTGTTTTCTCCTCTATGTTCTTCCTAGCTTTCTCATGGATTTGTTGGACCATATTTGCTTTCCTTTCTCTGTCCAGACTAACTCGATCACTCGAAGGTAATGGCATTAGATCTAAAGGTGAGGCGGGGTTGTATCCGTTAATAATTTTAAAAGGTGAAAATTTTGGAAGGAGAATGTACAACATGATTATACGCAAATTCAGCATGTGGCAAACATTCTTCCCAAGTTATCAAATTTTTTCTAACAATTGCACGCAACAGAGTTCCTAGGGTTCTATTCACTACCTCAGTTTGACCATCAATTTGTGGATGACATGTTGTGGAGAACAACAACTTAGTTCTTAACTTGGACCATAGAGTTCTCTAGAAATAACTAAGGAACTTAGTATCCCTATCGGAAACTCATACTAGGCATGCCATGCAATCGGACTACCTCCTTAAAGAAAGGATCCACTATATGCAATGCATCATCGGTTTTGTGGCAAGCTATAAAATATGTCATTTTAGAGAACCTATCTACCACAAAAAAATTGAATCTTTACCATTATTAGTCCTAGGCAACCGAATCACGAAATCCATTGATATATCAGTCCAAGGATGAGTTGGGATGGGAAGAGTGGTACACAAACCGTGAGGTTGAACCTTAGACTTAGCATGTTTGCACACGACGCATCCCTCAAAAATTTGCTCAAGGTCCCTCTTCATGTGCAGCCAGTAGAAGTGGTCCTGTAATATCTTAAGAGTTTTCGCAACTCCAAAATGGCCCATAAGTCCACCTTAGAGAGCTTCTCTAACAAATAATTCTGGCATCAAATAGTTAGGCACACATAATCGGTTATCATAAAATAGAAAGTTATCTTGCCTATAATAACGTCTTGAAGCAAACTTTTCACTTGTTTTGTATACTTCTCCGAATCCCAAATCAAATGCATATAATTCTTTAAGTTTCTCAAACCCTAGCAGCTTCGCATCTAAAGTGTTCAACAATGCGTACCTTCAGGATAGTGCATCCGCCACGACATTTTTCTTACCTTGCTTGTACTTGATGACGTAAGGAAATGTTTCGATGAATTCAACCCACCTCGCATGTCGCTTGCTGAGTTTGTTCTGACCCTTTAAATATTTGAGCGACTCATTGTCGGTGTGTATCACAAACTCCTCTGGCCACAGGTAATATTGCAAAGTTTGTAACGCTCTCACGAGCGCGTATAGCTCTTTGTTGTAGGTGGCATAGTTGAGGATTGCACATCCGAGTTTCTCGCTAAAATAAGTGGTGTGGTGTAAACACGAGTTATAAATATTCCTAGACCACTTCATCGCAAGTATATGGATCGTGTAGTACCAGGGTCGATCTCTAGGGACTAAAGCAGCTAAACTAAGAATAAAACTAAACTAAGACGGAAAAGGATAGAAAGGGATGTGATCCTAAATTCCTAAACTAACCTAAATGATGACAACAAAACTAGGTTGGGGATAAAGTCGGATATGGTGAACACTACGGGTGTACGGGATACCGGAAATTGCATAGATGAAACAACTAAGAATCATAGATCTATCAACTATTCTTGACAATGGGAAATTCATGCCCTAAGATGAGGAGTGATTCTTCCGAGCCTAAACCTCCTAATCATGGATACGTGCAACCCTACCTTCCAGCACTGATTAACCCGTACCATGGCAGCATTACGTGCGCAATCATTATCCCTAAGAAGACTAAACGACCGGTCAGATTCTCATTAGCCAATCTTAATCTACAACTTAACAGGTCCGGATTCATCCTTTAACCTTCCAGCAAAGTCTGAAATCCTATGTCGCTGAGCGGTCAGCACTAGCGTAGGAATGATAATGCTAAGCGTAGAACCGTAAATCAAGAATAAATTAATAAAACTAAGCATTAACGCAAGTCATTGTTCATAAAATACAAATCCGATATCCCTACCCGCAGTAGGTACTCTACTCACTCATGGAGAAAATAAAAGATGAAGATGACATAATCCTATACATGATATACTCTAAGGAGTTCGATGCCTCGACCTTCCCTATCATGTTACCGGTGCAAGGATTGATGCTTCTCTTCTTCTTTGATGCCTCCCGAGCCTTCCCAGATGTTTTTCCAGCCTTTCCTTGCCCTGTTCGTCGCCCCCTTTGCCCTGTTCGTCGCCCCCTTTGCCCTCCCACCCGATCGCATGGTTGAGCGGCCCGAGTCATGCAAACTCTCGGGGCAAATTGGATGGATTAATGCCCGAGCAGGTATACTTCTTACACCCGATCAGGTAAGGCCACCCGATCTCGTTGCCTTTGTGCCCGGGTCGTGCAAGGAGTGCAGATAAAACCCATTAGGTTTTACCCGAGCGGGTGTACGTATGGTGCCCGACCGGGCACCCTTGTCTCCTTGAAATTTCTCTTTTCCGCTCGTTGCTC
>CM071866.1:35029335-35043919 GCA_036759665.1 Gynandropsis gynandra | reverse complement strand
TCGGGTCCTTCATTCTCAACAAACTCCTAAAATTTAGAACGGCCAAATCAAGGGAATTTTAGATCTGAAAAAGGGAGTTTCGAACGAGATTTGCAGAGGAGAACATTGAGAGATATTAGGGCAAAAGGAAGAAGGAAGAAAAAGACGGATTTACGGATCGGGAGCAAGGAGAATCTACCTAAGACATCGGTTTATGAATAGGGAGTCATCTCTTTCTCTATCTATGTCGAACTTAGACTTCTCTTGTGTTTCCTTTTCTGTATTCATGTCTGAGTAGATCCTTTGCCATGGGTTAGAGAGATTTGCTATGTTGTAACGAAGTCTTACGCGTAATGATTGGTGGAACTTAATGCTTTCATTACTTGTACGCCACTCGAATGAATGAAATTGGTATTTTATCATGTTTTCAGATTTCATGGTTGATCTTATTGCTTTCATTACTTGTACGCCACTCGAATGATTGATGTTAGAAGTCTAATAAACCAACGTCAGGGCATTAGACTTCGGAACTTAGCCATGATTTAGGGTTTAGCCGGTTTAGAATCTATGCCAGGTCAATCGGTTGAATCTAGGGATTAGGATAGCGGTCATAATGCGTCTATGCATGTAAGATGCGTAATGGATACATTGATATATGCATGCTAGATAGTGGACAAGTCTACGCCAGTCAGTTCCTATAGGAGAGCTTGAATTCCCTGAACTCATGATAGTACCTTAGACCAATTATCTTTTTAGAACTTCGTTACTTCATTATGCAAACTCTTGATACCCATGGTGCTTAGCTATAATTTGATCTCATCGATTTAGTCTAGTCTAGTTCAATAACAATCCCATTCTTAGTCACCTTACACGTCTATTCCATTAGTTTAATAACTTATAAGTCGTATCAATTCCTTGTGTTCGACCCTAGTTACTACACGATCCGTATTCTTGCGGAAGCGTTAGTCTAGGTTTTATCACTTGATATAACGCACATCAGAGTACTCGTCGAGTAACATGCATTTGATTAGGATTAGATGTTGATTTTTGTTTTTTAGGATAAACGAATGAATACCTCGTACGAATTTTCGAGCTTTAGTCATTATTGTGCGACTTTGTCGAATCGTGAAAAATAGTCTAGGTTTGCTAAGAAAGCCTTTTGGATACCAATTAGCCTAGTAGTTGTGCTTGAAACCATGATCTACAGTTGCATTGCACCTCCTAGATTTCAGTATCAAGTATACATATCTCCGTGTATATCATTCCTTCCCTGCTTTGTTGGATATATTTTACCGTTCATGGATTATTAGATTCCACGTGCTTATACCCCGCTGTCAATAGGAATAAGTTTCTAACTATTTCAGGTTTACATTGACATGAGTACATCAAGACTGATGGTTCGGGTCTAAGTGGTGGGATGAGGCGTTATTCTACGTCCTAAGGGTTAGAGTTGATGCGTAATATTCGTTCTAAAAATTCTTCAGTGACACACCTCTTCACTCCACGAAGGTTACACCTTATGAGTGTGCCATCGGTAGCCTGAGTCTAAGTAGAAAGCCATCCTCTTCGACTTCGACGTCCTAGAAACCAAGCGCGGATCTATAAAAAAAGGAGGAAGAAAGGAGAATAAGAACGAGAATACGAGTCTAATGATATCTTGCGCAAGCTTAGGGGAATTGGTATGGATATTGCTTGGACGTTGTCTAGGGGTATGAAATAGAATTAGGTAATAGGTAGGATTGCATGGCTCGTGACTTTCGATTGATATAAGTCTGAACTAGCTACGCTTAAGCTTACATTCATGTGACGTGTTGTCTTGCATAATGACTAATCCTTCGAAGTTTTCGTGCTAGTATCCTTTGTTATTTAGCTCTTCTTGTACTCGACTCTAGGGTTTTGCTCGAGAACGAGCAAAGGGTAAGTCTAGGGGAGTTTGATAACACGTAGTGTGTGTTAGTTTTAGGCTAAGCATTTACATCATTTTGGCATAGTTTGCATAGCACGATTTACAAAACCGATACGAACGTTCTCTATGTAGTCCTTTTTGTTGATTTTCAGGTTTTAAGGCAACAAGGCCTATTCGAGCTTGAGAATATCGATTCCTGGATTCAACTGCACATAATGGGAGCTACAAACCATTTGGAACAACTTCAAGCCACAGAACCAAACGAAACACCCGATCATCGAGCGAAAGGAGCGAAAACAAGAAGTTAACTCAGCCTACTCGGGCTTGAAAGAGGCCTCGTGCGGGATGCATTTCCAGCGGATGTTGCACGAGTCGGGGAGCTAAGGAGCCCGCTCAGGCTGGTTGAGGAGCACTCAGCCCGCGCGGATTAAGAATTAGCCCGCACGGGTCCCCTTTTTAGGAACAACATGTTTTAGGTTTGAAACGGAAAATAGAAAGAGGTGGAAGCCATCCAGGAGTAGGGGGACGCACAGACCAGAAAAAGATACCAAAATACGCAGCAGAAAAAGGAGATAACACGGCTGAATACTTTGGCTACGTGAAGGATTCATCCGAGGCCACGCTCAGGATGATAGGGAAGATGAACATTAACTTCGTTTGTGTTTGTTTCCCTATGTATTCTGAGTAGTTCTGTTATCATTGGTTAGGGATGTCATTGTAATGGATTGTTTGGTTCTTTAATGCTTGATTTCGGTTTTGTTCAATCGTTTGGTTTGATAGGTTGTAGATATGTGCGTAATGCATTCTTACTTTGTTGATTTCATGTTTGAATGAGACTAGATCCATTCGAATGAGATTAGACATGTTTGAATGAAATTAAAGATTCGTCTAGGGATCAGGAGAGTCGGATTTGAGTCTCGGGATTAACCTTCGAATGAATTAGATTGCTGAGAATCTTGGTCGATCTGTTAATCTATTTAGGAACGATAATAACCAAGGTAGAACTCTCATTGTTTATCATGCATTTAGGTTATAGATTTAATGCATCAGGAGGTGTGTACGTTTATATCCTAGATAGAGGATTAGATATCGGGAGAGTCATTTCCGTCAATAGAGGTTGAGTTCCCATTATTTCCAACATTAGAGGTTGAATCCCTTATCGTTCTTCATGCATCTAGATGTTCCGCGCTGCGTCGGGAGATGAGTGACGTTGTTTCCCTAGGTAGAGGATTTAGGCATCGGGAGAGTCATTTCCGATATTAGAGGTTGAATTTCCCATTCGTTCTTTATGCATCTAGAAGTTCTGTTGCTGCATTGGGAGATGAGTAATGTTGATTCCCTAGGTAGAGGATTTAGATTTTAGTTCCCCTTCGATTGATATAAACTGATTTCATGTTCCATAGAAGCATCTAACGCTTGTTCTGGTATTCTTGAAACCCGTGATACTCCATCTTGTTGAGTCTAGTTTCGTTATCTTTCATCATCTCTATTTTCTAGTTCGATAACCACGTATCGATCGATCTTCTTCTCGTGATATCTTAGTTCTAACGCTGCACTCAGTCCCCAGAGTTCGACCCTGGTACTACATGTACCGTATACTTACGGTAGAGTGGTCTAGGAAATTTAAAACCTCTTATTTCCACCATCATTTGGCTTCTAATAAACTACCCTTTCTAAGTTATTCTCACCATCACCATAACTAATGGACGTAATTATTCATGGCACAACCACAATCTTCTCCTAACTCGCTGTTATGTTCACTATTAGAAATATTCAAATCCAAAATATTTATTGTTTTCGTCGCATTACTCCCAACTCTACTTTTGTTTTTTGAACCTACAATAAAATAGTCCTCATAATCTACAACACCTTCATTCTCACCTCCTCTAATAATGGTTCCCAAAGCAGGAATTAGAGGTTCGACTTCCCTCTCAATTTTTATTTCACCACTTCACACTTGCCGATTCTATCTCCACATAAAGCATATGTCAAATTCCTGTTATCCAACCAAACTAACAAATAAGATGTTTGTCATTCATTATATATTTCATCATTCTATTATAACAAATATTGCGCAAACAGCTTAACTTCAAATTCTTTGTATTTTTTCCCACCATCATCTCTACGCATTACTCACTATTCTCTCGGGTTATTGATAACACGTAAAGTGTATCAGTTTTAGGCTAGGTATTCACATCATTTTCGCATAGATTTCATAGCACGAGTTACAATTCCGATACGATTGTTCTTTATATACGCCCTTTTTATTGGTTTTCAGGTTTTAAGGCGACAAGGCCTAAACGAGCGTAAAAAGACAAATTCCTGAATCAAACCGCACTTATTGAAGATACATATCACTCGGAGCCAAATTCAAGCCACGAAACTTAATGGAACACCCGAGCATCGAGCGGAAAAGAGCTAAGGCATGAAATGAAGAGTGCCCGCTCGGGCAATGGGGCTACCCGCTCAGGCAAAAGCTACGGGGTTAATTACAACAATCTACACGACCCGGGCGAAATCACAGAACCCGCTCGGGCGGCAATTAGTCTTGAAAATCCCCGAGAGTTTACACGACTCGGGCTGTTAGACCACGCGATCGGGAAGCATTGCCCGATCGGGCTGGACTAGGTACACGATCGGGCTGCCTTCTGCACGACCGGGTAAAACATGTACCCGAGCGGGCCGCCTTTCTCGCAACAACCTCGATTTAGAGTTTGAATGAGCAAAATAAGAGAAGAGATCAGTTCCAGACACGAGGGGGTGATGGCTAGGGCAAGGAAAGACTTGGAAATCATCAGGAAAGGCTCGGGAGACGCTGGAGAAGGAGAGAAGCATAAATCCGTACATCGGTAACATGATAGGAAAGATCGAGGCATCGAATTTCCTAGGTTTTATCATGTTTAGGATTATGTTATCTTCATTGACAGTAAATCCCATGAGTGAGTAGATTCCCAACTATGGGCTAGGGATATCGGTTTTGTAATGGATGTACAATTTGTGTGTTAATGCTTAGATCTATCGTATTGTTCTTGATATTCGGTTCTATAATCAACATCGTAAACGATTATACTAGTGCTGCCCGCTCAGTAAAATAGGAATTCGTAACTTGCTGGAAGGTTAAAATATGAATTCGGAACTGTTGATTGTAGGTTAAGTTCGACTAATGAGAATTTGACCGGTCGGTTAATCGGCTTAGGAATTAGGATTGCGCGCGTAACGCTACTGTAGTTATGAGTTAATTGTTGCTGGAAGGTAGGATTGCACATAATTATGGTTAGGCGGTTTAGGCTCGAAAGAATCACTCCTCACTTTAGAGCATGAATTTCCCGTTATCAAGATAATTCGATAGGTTTATGATCCTTAGTTGTTACATCCTTGTGATTCCCGGTATCTTGAAACTCGTAGTGTTCTTAATAGTCAAGTCTTCCGTATCCCTTTATCGTTGTCACCATTTAGTTTAGTGTTTTAGATATTTACACCACGCCATGATCTATTTCATCCCGTCTTAGTTTAGTTCCATTCTTCGAAAAGGCTGCATTAGTCCCTAGAGTTCGACCCTGGTACTACACGAACCGTATACTTGTTGTAGAGTGGTCTAGAAAATATTATTACTTGAATTTCCGCACATCAGTTATTAAATTCACAAAAGAAACTCGAAAAAAATATTATCTCCCCACAAACAACATTAATCTGCTCAAATAAAAATAAACTTAAATCCAAGCTCAAAAGTCACTATAATACCAGGTTTTTTCTGCGGAACGTACTTAATTCCAAGTTTCTTTCTTGACAACAAACAATTTCAACCTATCCGCGGCGAATCTTATGTCGATTTAAAGCTACTCAAGGCAAATCTAATGTTGTTTTGAAGGTAATCACGAGGAATCTAATGTAGGAGAAGCACAATTTTTGCGCCACCGGAAAGAGAGAAATCAAGGTGCTCTGAAGGAGAGAAAAAACGGTCAACTAAAGGACAACAGAAATATAAGTTTATCAATATTATAAGGATAGAGTTGAAGTTGAGATTATTTTTTTAGAGAAGGGTAGGACTGAAGTCCCAATAGCAATTCAAGTTACCTCATTTTAGTGTGCTTTACTATATAAAATAATTATTTCATATACGTGATAATAAAAATAACAATACAGTGCACCATAAAGGTCGATAAAAGTTTTGTTTATCACAAAATATTTTTTCACTTCTTATATGTTTGGATGTTCATATAAATGAATCTAAATGAATCTAAAGTTAAGAAAACACGTGGCTCACGTGTAATTTCTGCGTACATTATATCTTTTAAGACTAATAAATTATTGAGGCAAGAAAAAAAAATTTAGTTATTTTATATATTCTTAAAATATTTCTTAATTTTTCAATTTTCCATATGAAGATTCTTTTTGATTGTTCCTCGTCCCTTATGATTACTTCTACGATCAATACCTTTCTTCTTTTCCTCTACTTTCATGTATTGTTTTTGTTTCCGAATTCTATTATTTCGTATTTTGAAATATATTTTCGAATAAGGTTTTCCAAATTTATCACCCCCTATATTCTCCATGTCCATCTTAATTTGATCTATCTCTGGATCAATTTGTATTTTTCAGAGGAAATACAAAGGATTCTTGAATCATCTTCGTTTGTTGCGAGCATTGACCATGAACTTATACCAAAAGTCGAACAAATTGATCTTAAGATATAATAGTCATTAACCGAGAAATCATAAAACAACAAAGGATAAGAGCCAAGCCTCCAATGAAATTAAAAATAAAGAGAAACTAACAAATTGTACCTGAAAAACCAAGTACTAAGGAGGAATGCGATATATATCCCAAAATTCATAACAACCTCTAGCATATCAGACAAAATAGTAGATCTTCGAGCTTCAATCTCTCTTCTTACCACTATATAAGAAGGATAGCATAATTAAGCCTAAGACATAATAGTCATTAACCGAGAAATCATGCCACAAAAAGGAATACGACACAAGACTCCAACGCAATTAAAAATAAAGAGAAACTAACAAATTGTACCTGAAAAACCAAGTACTAAGGAGGAGCACAATATATAATATTCCAAAATTCATAACAACCTCTAGCATATCCCAAAAAATAGTATATCTTCGAGTTTCAATATCTCTTATTACCACTCCATAAGAAGGATTATCGCAAATCATTTAATGTGCTCTTCTCATTGTAACTCATCATCGAATTGCATCTCTTGCCTTATAAGAGTACTAGTGATTTCATGCAGGAGACGAGTATCTAGGGTTGGCATATTCGAATAATGTATTACTGACTTTTCATTCTTCCGTAACAACTCTTCAATCTTAATAAAAGTGTACAGTTTAATTTCCTTATAAGACAATTGAAGACTGTGAAACTTAGATTTTGTTTTCTTGATTATGATGTCCTCTCCAAGGGATCTCCAACAACTATTCTATAGTTCTGACGGTTTGCAAACTTCACAGTATAGTAACAATGTTACAAACGTCTCAATTGCTTCTTTCTCATATTTTTAAAAAAGATCCTTATCCACCAATGAGAGAAACGTATCTTAACATAGTTTTATATCCCATAGATCATTGACTTTAATATATATTCACATTTTCTTATTATTATATATTATTTATTTATTAAAATGACTAATTTACTATTATCCGTCTACATTCTCACTTTTTTGCTACTATGCATATTTCTGAAAAATAGTTGGAGAGATATGCATCTAACGTTGTATGGTTGAATCTCATCATATGAGATAGTGATTTTTCTCTTGTTCATGACCTCGGGAGAATAAATTGCAGACTTTTATAGACCTTGTAAGACTAAGTTGTATACTTAGATAAATATTAGAGTAAAGAAGTAGTTATAGAGTTGAATGTGTGATTCATAATAGTTTTATTTAAAGAGATTCGCAATCATTATTAGGTCATATGCAAAGTTATATGTATCATATTGATATGTCTTCTTGGTGCATTGACAAGTACGCTCTTCTCTTTTGTATATTGGTTTTGTAGGGTTGATTTGATTATGCGGAAACGTGTTTTAATCAACCCGAATATAGATCTAGTCATGTTTACGATTAATTGTTTGGTTTCAACGTTAAACGATTCAAGAACAGTTTCTGAGATACCTGAAACGTTGAACTGAGGATCGGATGTGAGACTTGATAGCACAAGTCCTCTACGCGTATCCACGCCGAGATCGGGATTGCTTAGATGCGGGATTCGGAAGAACGAAAAACTGTTTTTTTCGTTCTTCGGGTTTTTCTTTTCTGACGGCTAGGGTTTTCTGTTTTTAGAATCGTGTGTGTTACGAAACCTCGTAAAGCGTTTATTTATAATTATTAACTCTTTAATAATTACAACTTAAACCCATAACTATTTTATATTACATACTAGGCATAAGACTTTCAGGTTTGAGTGAATTTCTTGATATTGCAAGCAATAAATTGTTTAGTATCTAAATTTTACTTATTTCATTTAATATCTTATTTTTATGGACTGATTATATTATTATTTATACATAATATAAACCTTCACATAATTGTAGAGCTAATAATAATACCATCATCGGAGGATTCAAAACCACGATCATATATTCTAACATTCTCATTGTATGATTCCATTGTAACCATTATTATTAAAATCAGCTTCGTGAACATGAATAACGAACAATAAGATCCATAACAAAATCTAATTTCAATGCATTTAAAAACCAAATTACAAACAAGAGAAACCCATATAACAACAAATCTCGGGGAGAAACGTCTATAGCAGAAACATCCAATTTCTAGCCGAACACATGGAATAATTTGTCTAGGAAACGACCCAAATCTACCAAAATGATCAACTACGTTGAGATATGGCCATCAAGTGAATTAAGGTAGATATATTCGGCTTAGAAAGGATCTCTAACATGAAGAGAAGCATATCGACATAAACCGAGATGTATCTTCATAGATGAAAACAATAATTAAGATTATACGCCTCTTGAATGGATGACATAAGATAATGTAGTTTCTCTCCATGTGAAAAGGGCTATACGATAATCAAGATCATAATCAAGATCATATTGTAGTTGTTTCATTTGATCCCCAAAGTGTCTCTACATTTTTATGATGTTAGACCATTGCAATCAATTGAGCCCCAAGCTCGATTTTTGGCTGTTATAGTTCTTTATGATTAGATTTTTTCATAAGAATGTTACAATTTACATTTATTCGTATTTTACTTAGAGGAAGAATAAGAATTGAAGTTTATGAATGAGTTACCTCCCATTGTTGTAATGGGTCAGAAACTTATCGGAGTTTTAATCTAGGGTCAAAATAATTTTGACGCATAAGATCCTATTGCTTTATTAGAAAGCAACATCATCCTTGAACATTTTTCCAATAGTTTCTATATTGCATATCATTGATTGAAACTAAAAAATTCCAACATTAGAGTATTACGTGATATGGAGTAAACAAGAGATATTCATATAAATAATAAATAAAATTCCAGATGAGTGTTTAAATATATTAAAGTGAAACTACATACTATTGTAAGAGAAGTTGTCATCCTATCAATTACAATATAGTAAACCAACAAAATCTATAAACTATGAAAATTAAATAAAATAAAAATAAAATAAAATAAAAATATTCTATTATGTACATCTACATAGTATATAGAAAAGGTTTACATAATTTTATTTCATGAATTTTATAATCTAAAATGGGTTTATAAAAAATTTCAAAACAAGTTATACATGTTAGAAAAAAATTAAAAAACAAACTGAATTCCGGTTGAAAATTTACAAAAATATAATATTATTTTTTTTGGTTTCGCTCTTTTATAATTAGACGTACTCAAATATTGTTAATTAACATGAAATTAAACTTGATTTATTTATTATAAATGCAAAATATAAAGAAAAAAGTGAAAGTTTATATAATCTTAATATTTATATAGTAACATTATTAAATCGTAATATGTTTTCTAATTTATCGATTATTTTTACTTGACGTCATTTTATTTTTCTACAAAAATAATGATATTTTATCATAATAATCACATTTAAAAATAATGAAAGCTTATCCTTTTTATTTTTTTGAATTATACTTTTTCAAGTTTTATTGTTTATTTACAGTAATCATATATATAAAAAAGAATTTTGTTCTTTTATTTTCTTCTACTCCCGCCACGTCAGACTTTTATTAAAGGTTATTTTTTAATTTAATTTTCATTTTCCTCTTTCTTCTTTTTTCCACGTGTCTTCTTCCTCCTCTTTATTATTTTTAGGGATAAACTAAAAAACCTTTAAAAATAACTTTTAATCAAAAAAATTCCACATTTTTAATTTATAAAAAAAACATTCAAAAATAACTTTTAATCAAAAAACCCTTCGTTTTTAACTTATAAAAAAAACTTTCAAAAATAAATTTTAATAAAAAAAAACCCTACACTTTTAACTCATAAAAAACCCTAATATATTTTTTAAACCCTAATAACTCATAAAATAAAAACCCTAATAACTCATAAAATAAAAAAGAAAATTAAAAAAGTTGAAATATTAATCCTAAAATTCTAATAACTATTTCTTGAAAGTAAAAATAAAACTATAAACTATATATTTTTTAAACTAAAATTTTGAAGATTTATTTTCTTTAAAACAACAAATATATCATGTAATTTGTTAAACATATGAAACATTATAACCATATAGTCACAAAATACTATTAACAAAAGTCTAATCTCATAAATTTATTAAAAAATAATATTCACAATTCTAAAATTATTATCAAATCTCATAAATTTTATAAAAAAATAATATATCTATTATTCTAAAATCATTATCTAACCAAAATTCATATATAAATAAAAGGGGTATATATGAATTATCTAACCAAAATTCATATATAAATAATGATTTTATCTATGAATTATTATCAAATCGGGAAATATATGAGTTAGATATAGATAAAAGGGGTATATATGAGTTAGATATAGATAAAAGGGGTATATATAAATAAAAGGGGTGTATATGAGTTAGATATAGATAAAATCATTATTTATATATGAATTTTGTTTAGATAATTCATATATACCCCTTTTATTTATATATGAATTTCGGTTAGATAATGATTTTAGGATAATAGATATATTTTTTTTTATAAAATTAATGAGATTTGATAATAATTTTAGAATTGTGAATATATTATTTTTTAATAAATTTATGAGATTAGGGTTTTTATTTTATGAGTTATTAGGATTTTTTTATGAGTTAAAAGTGCAGATTTTTTTATTAAAAGTTATTTTTGAAGGTTTTTTTATGAGTTAAAAGTGCAGGATTTTTTTATTAAAAGTTATTTTTGAAGGTTTTTTTATGAGTTAAAAGTGCAGGGGTTTTTTTTATTAAAAGTTATTTTTGAAGGTTTTTTTTTTGAGTTTACCCCTTATTCTTATTTCCTTTTTTTCATGGCAAGCTGAACAAGCGTAAAATCGATGGCGGCCTTCTCATCTGTCTCCTACCGCAAGTCCATCCTCCTCCCCTTCTCTGTTGTGACCTCGCCATATTCCTCGGTATGATAGAGCTTTGTGTTTTCTCCATCGTTTCTTCACTTCATTTGTTCTCTGTCGATTTTTTCACACCATAAGAAGATTGGGCTTGCTCGATTCATCGGATGAGGCCGCTATACTAAAAGTGGTATGGAAGAATTGTTA
Organism: Gynandropsis gynandra; assembly: GCA_036759665.1. Classification (NCBI taxonomy): domain Eukaryota; kingdom Viridiplantae; phylum Streptophyta; class Magnoliopsida; order Brassicales; family Cleomaceae; genus Gynandropsis; species Gynandropsis gynandra. Next base: position 35,032,336 of record CM071866.1, on the reverse strand, counting down.
GGGAAAGTAGATATTATTGTTGCTATCTTAACGTACTTTCCTATTCAGTTGGGATTCATATTAGGTTAAACCCTATTATATATATATATATATATTATAAACACATCTTTTTTAACTACACAGAAACATTTGACAAACGGCGTTCTAACGTTACATGGTATCCGAGTCCGTCACTTTGAACCCGAACCTTTGAACCCTGATATTGATCTTTCTTTTCATCGATCTTGGCAATGTCCTCCCCAATGAACACCTTGAACTCTACCAATTCTCATATTCGAACCCTACTGCCACAAACCTGACCAAAGTTGTTGTTCAACGGCAAACAATATCTCCATACGACATCACCACGAGCGACAATCCTGGATTGGTGTTTTCGCATCCATTCCATCGCGGTGATAACTATGATGAGTGGGCTATCAACGTCCATCATGCGTTGAAATCCTGAAAGAAATTCGGCTTCGTCGACGGGAAAATCCCTCGTTTCGATGCCAACTCCCCTGATTTCGAAGATTGGGACACGAACAATTCATCGGCTGTTTCATGGATAAAAAACACCATCGACCCGAAGCTAAGTTCCGATGTTGCTCATCGCGAGGAGGCTGCGGATTTGTGGGATCACCTTTGCACTTGTTTTGCTGTGAAGAATGGCCCTCGAGTTCATCGTCTCCGATCTAAACTTGCTCACTGCAACCAACGAGTCTCTCTATCGATGCTTACTATGGAAAACTCAGTAAGTTTTGGCGTGATCTGCTCTATTCTCGACCGCTCCGGGTGTGCAAGTGTGGAAAGTGCATCTGCAACTTGATGAAGCAAATCGAAGACGATCGAAATGAAGAAAGAGTTCACAATTTCCTTATGCGTTCCGATGACTCTGTTTTCAAAGTGGTTCATCTAATCTGCTTTCTCGTGATCCACTCCCATATCTTGACACTGTTTACAACATGGTGCTGCAAGATAAGAGCTCTCGTGTGATTCCGAGATCTCACGGGGAACCTCTGGTGTCAGCGTTTGCCGTTAGAACGCCATAACATGCTCGTTTTGCTGGTGATATAAAACCAAATTGGTGTGTTCTAATTTTGGCAGGTCTGGTCACTCTTCGGATTCATGCTTTTAGATCCTAGGATACCCAGCCTGGTGGGGCGACAGGCCACGTACTCGTTCAGTCAGAGGCCGCGGTTCTTTCTCACCAACGATCGCATCATCTCGTGGTTACGAAACACCTTCGTAGGCTCGAGCGAATGCAGCACAGACAACACCAGTTTCCTCAACCTCCTTAGCAAACATTGTCATCACCAATGTCGAACACCAATTTGTTTCTGGCATCAGTGATGAGCAATGGTAGAAATTAGGGGTGGCCAATCCGGGTTACCCGGATCGGACCGACCCGGATCGACCCGAAAAACCCGGATCGTTTACGAAACGGGTTACCCTAAAAACCCATATGGGTTTAGATTTTAGAACCCGTTCAGGTTCGGGTTGGTCCGATCCGGATTCGAGATAAACCCGAAGAACCCGAATTAAATTTTAGGGCTAATATTTTAGGTTATTTTCTAAAAACCACATGATTAATATTTTAGGTTTTTAGAATTCATTTTATTTTGGTATTTGCGAAATTAATTTTTATGAATTATATTATCTAACTTAGATATGTAATTTTTTTAATTTTTTTGTATGTTAACTTATTTTTTTTTAAAGAACCCGAAAAACCCTTACAAAACCCAAAAAACCCGAATAACCGAATAACCCGAACCCAAATAACCCGAATAACTCGAACCCAAATAATCCAAATAACCCGAATAACCCGTGGATACCCGAATTTAATTTGGGTTATTTCGCGTTCACTGTTTTAGAACCCGAATAACCCGAACCCGAACCCGAATCGAAACCCGAAGAACCCACCCGAAGAACCCAAACCGAAAAACATTCGGGTTTAATTTTCGTAAACACGAAGAACCCGAACCCGGATCGAAACCCGGATTGGCCACCCCTAATTCGGATACCATCAGAGATACTATCAAGTGGAGATTTTGAATTAAGATCGAGAATTATCTTCCAATTCAGGAAAACATTGTACAAAACCTGATTAACAAGTAGCAAATGAGTCTTCACAACCAGATTAATAGCTACAGACTGACATAAAATCACAGTGATCAATGACTTATCCTACAAGTTGTAACATCGGATGAACTTAACGACCAAATTGGGACGGAGATCGTGAAATCAGTACCAGCATAAAGACGGTGTGGTACTTCTAAACGTAACTACAACAAGCTGATTTCTCAGTCGTTGAAGAGGTAGCTTTCGCAGCATCCTGTTTCGTGATCTTGATCGCCTGTGGCTGCAAAATAACGTAACGAATGTGTATACATAACGGGTGTCGTTGATGATATTACAGCAATGATCTGTTATGTTTTTTTCTTACCTCTGTTTTTGAGTCTGTTTCTGTCAATCTTTGTTTTATGTCTTTAGCGATCGAAAGGAAAACTTGTTCCACGTTGTAGTTCGTTTTTGCACTCTGCAGCCGTTTTAATCACATCAACGATCTCGGAAAAAGAAACGAAAATAAGGCGGTCTCTTTTTTAGATTACCGTCTCGAAGAATTTGATTCCATATTCATCAGCTAATGCTTGGCCCTTTGATGTTGGAACAGCCTGTAAGAGGAGGAGGACACAGCAGTATCATCATCAAAATACCAAATCTTTACTAACAATCTTAATGTTGTGAAAAAGTAGGGGTGGCCAATCCCGGTTCGGGTTCCTCGGGTTTCGGTTCCGGTTCGGGTTACTCGGGTTTTGAAAAAATGGACCCGAATTGAACCCAAATGTTTTCGGTCCGGGTTCGGTTCGAGTTGTTTGGGTTCAAAAGCATTGGACCCGAAATAACCCGAATTACATTTGGGTATTTGGGTTTTTCGGGATGTTTGGGTTATTCGGGTTGTTCGGGTTCGGGTTTTTCAGGTACTATACATAATTTAGGATTATTCGGTTTAGAATTCTTTAGA
>CM071866.1:34949612-35025481 GCA_036759665.1 Gynandropsis gynandra | reverse complement strand
TGTAGCCTTATCTCGATTTCTCAATTGCTCAGTAAACAAGCTTGTTTGGTTCAGTTCACTAACAAGTTCTGCATAATCTAGGACCAATATATACATTGTAAACACATCTTTGTGAAATACACAGAAACATTCGACAAACGGCATTCTAACGTGACAAGAATGTCCGAGAGAGGCCGAAAGGGGTGGCTCCAATCCTGGGGATAGATGGCTGTTCGAACATGTTAGTTTTCGGATGAATTGAAATTGATCTCTCCAACAGTCTTGGATATGATTTGTTTTGCTATATTATTCGCTTGATTTCGAATTGTTTTCCATCTGTAATCAGAAGCTGGGAAATAACTACCGTTCATCGTCCTCGTAAATCTCCAGGTTTGAACCATCATAAGGATGCTAGATGGTCAAGCAGGCTGTCGAAAAAAAAGCTTGTTTGCTTGGTAAAACTGTAACCTGCAAGTACCTGAGACAGGATAATTTTTTGGAGGTTAGTTTCAGTAATTTCTCTTGATCGATAAGAACATAGATTTCTATTATGCTGAATAGGGTTCACGATAATTGAAGCCATTCATCGCATGTAGTCGTATATGATATACACAGTTGTCTTGTAGTAACACTACAATTGCTTATTGAATCTCATGATTAATTATGCAGTAATGTGCAAATAGGTAGATATCGGGTCATTTCTATCTCGATTAATTATGGAGATGTATCAACGAACTGATTGTAAATCCTTGGTTCATGGTAATTGTCTGGTTCTAGGTAAATTGAGTGACCTGATTGAAGAAGAATCCATAGAAAGGAAAAGTGAGGTTGCTATAGATTTTACGAAAAGACTCTTAGAGGGAAAAGTAAAATCTAAAGACATGTGTGAGTACCAAGACTATCTTATAGGTTTAGCAATGGGTAGACCTTATTATTAATTTATTATTTACAAAGTGGACATATGTTTCGGGGTAAATTGTTAAAAAAGCCCGCGATTTCTAACTACGAATATGTTTTAGAGATTCTGAATGCGTATTTCTGTACATGAACATTATTAGTGATCTGGAGAACTATGCCATTGTTCCATATGATATGGCCATATTACCTGAGCACGGTATGTGAAATACTAGATAGTGACTCAAGTTGCTCTTGGGTCTTGCATTTATTAATCAGATAGGATTTAAAGATTTTATACACATTTAGTTGTGATGCACTGTAGAAGAGTGAGTAAAAAAGGAATACGACACTAAATTGGTTCTTGGTCCCACATTTGGTGTTTTCGCATTGGGATTTGCTTGTGAGTGGATCATTGGTTAGACTCTTCAAGCCCTTTGATGAATTCTTTGTGGACTCGGTTGGTAAATATACAACGAGAAACAACTATCTCTTTTGCAATGTAAACCTTAGATACTTTATTCATGACGTGGAAGGTCCTGCAACTAACCCTCATGGACCGGAGAAGAGCAAGTTTGACGAACAATAGGGCACTATGGAACAACTCAAGTGAAATTCATGTTAGGAGGGAAGAAAATGTGAATCCCTTTTGAACAATCCGAGTAAGCATTCAAAGTTCATCTCTTCTTTATTTATCTAATGCACCAACATCAGATACGATGTATTTCTCTACAATTAGGTTCTCCCTAATTCAATTGAGGTAAAAGTTGTGGATTAAGGTGAAAAGTCTCGAGATTCTTATGGATGCCGAGAAATACATTTACAAGCATGTTTCCCTCTGTTTCGTGAATCATATGATTTTGCAACCTTTTACATGTATGCTTGATTAAAAAACAACAGTGAATGTTTAACTTTTATCATGAATAGTGGTATCTAATATTATCATTTCGACTGTTTAATTATGTTGCGTGAGTAGGTGTCCTTGATATACCATTTTACAATGTTTAAGCACAATTACATCATTTTCTTGTTATCTATGGTTGTTCTTTGATGGGCTTGTTGATTGCATAAGCCATGCATAATTGTTTGTTTAAATTTTATTTGTTGTAGAGTCTACATTGTTCAGCACAATTTGTTTGAAACCTACTTCTTCGTACTGATTGGTTTTATTGAAGTTGGTCCATATTGTGAGGTGGTAGGTCGTAATGTTGGATGTTTTTTTTAGTTGGTTGTTTATGCTTCTATTTTTTGTTTACATCAGATTTTACCAAGGAGAAATGTGAAGTTAGACACATCCATGTTAACCAAACAACTCTTTGGGTTACCTTATTTTAGATAAAAAAAAAATCAACTACAAAAATAGGATCCCTTAGCTTTGCTTCCTTCTGCCTCTGTTTACAGGTATACCTAATCTGATGCAGCAATGACGATACAACAATGATGGAGTCGTGGCAGTTTTTGATCTCAAAAAGAATATGTGTCTTTTATTTGGTTTGTGTTATTATTTCATGCATCGATACTTTATGTTTCATGCTCCATCTTTGTTCAGAGTACCGGCTCCAATCAAGGAAGCTTTTGGTATCAAAGACGAGTGACAAGAATGTCGGTATATCTATCCACCAAACAATGGTATTGTTTTCTTATTGGTTTTTTAATCTTCTAGGATGGATTCAGTGCAGGATGTATGGGAGAAACGGTGAAAAAGGGGCGCAGAGCCTGTGACACAGATGGAATATCTCTCTGGAGACCTAGTACTGTAAGGTACAGATAGGGAGAAATTGCATATGGATTTTTTTCGTGTCGATTTCTTAATGTGAAGTTAGACACATCCATGTTAACCAAACAACTCTTTGGGTTACCTTATTTTAGATAAAAAAAAAATCAACTACAAAAATAGGATCCCTTAGCTCTGCTTCCTTCTGCCTCTGTTTACAGGTATACCTAATCTGATGCAGCAATGACGATACAACAATGATGGAGTCGTGGCAGTTTTTGATCTCAAAAAGAATATGTGTCTTTTATTTGGTTTGTGTTATTATTTCATGCATCGATACTTTATGTTTCATGCTCCATCTTTGTTCAGAGTACCGGCTCCAATCAAGGAAGCTTTTGGTATCAAAGACGAGTGACAAGAATGTCGGTATATCTATCCACCAAACAATGGTATTGTTTTCTTATTGGTTTTTTAATCTTCTAGGATGGATTCAGTGCAGGATGTATGGGAGAAACGGTGAAAAAGGGGCGCAGAGCCTGTGACACAGATGGAATATCTCTCTGGAGACCTAGTACTGTAAGGTACAGATAGGGAGAAATTGCATATTGCTTTTTTCGTGTCGATTTCTTCTGATTTATTGATGCCTATTGATTTATTTTTTACTTGAAATGTTTACTGGGTTGGTTTTTTGGGTAATATTGCTTTCTATATATTTTTTTCGTTCACTTTGAGTCGTAGTTAAGCATGGCAGGGCTAAAAGAAGATATCGGTCAAGTTTTGATATTTTTTTATTTTGGTTGTGAATGATACATTGGTTTTCAATTATTCTCGCATTTTTAGTTTGTTACCACTAACTAGACAGTATATCGATCGTCAAATGTTCGATATTCTACTTATAATTTCCTTTAATACTTTAGGTAAGCACTTCAACATATAAGGTTCAAGCATTGGGATTGCAAAGGACCTTAACATATAAGGTTAAAGCCTTGGAAACCCCTTCCCCCGCTGTTACAACGCTCGTCTCGTATCCTAAAAGCTAAAGTTTTTCCTTATTCCTTTTTTGACTATCAAAAATTTTGTTGTGTTTGCAGTCCTTATTTTAACTTCTTTCTATTCTTAAGATTTATACAAACTTTTGTTGCTTTAAAAAAATTTGTTATGTGTTGTGACAACATTCATGTCTATGTTGATGGATTAATGAAGAAATCCTATGATAGTATTTTTGGGAACTATCTTAAGATTTGTTTTCCATTGTTTATAGTTTTTGTTTGCATAGAACAACGAATTTTGGCTTAATTCAGTTAGAAAGTTTAAATTTACAGTGCTTCTTAAACTTTTGGGAATCTTGCTTGGTAAGATGTTGCCGAAAATAATCCATATTTCGTAACGGACGCAAGATAAGATGTTTTGTCTATGCAAACCTATGTACTATCGTGCTTCCAAATTGATTGTTATTTATCTGTTTGCGAAATTGGGTTAAATTTAATCTATCAATCTCTTAGGTTTCATTTAGAGTAGTGCTCTTTACAGGATTATATGTTGCGGAGATGCAATTGAGTCATCGCAATTTGAGGTCTTGAAAATGAACGGTATCCTTGCTTGGGTTGGTTGTGAAACCATTTACACGTATGATTGTTTCAATAAAAATAACGAATGTTTAACTTTTATACTTGCATAGTGGAATCTAATATTAACACTTTCGTATGTTTAATTATGCTTTTGTGTGTAGTTGTCCTTGATATACCCATCGTATCTTCTTGTATAATGTTTAAGTACAATTACATCCTCTTCATGTTATGTAAGATTGTTCTTTGCTTGGCTGGTTGATTGTAAAAGGCACGCATAATTTTTTGTTTAAATTTAGTTTCTTGTGGATTCCATATTGTTTGGGACAATGGTTTTGATATCTGCTTTTTTGTATTGATTGTTGTTGTTGAAGTTGGCTCATATATTGGGGTTTTAAGTCATATATGTTGGATTTTTTTTAGCAAGTCTTATGTTTCTAAACGAGAAATGAGAATTTAGACACATCAATGTTGACCGAATAATTTTTTTGTTTCCTTATTTTGGATAAACAACAAACTAAAAAAATAGTAATCCTTAGTTTTGCTTCCTTTTGCCTCTATTTACTGGTACGCTTGATCCGATGCAGGAATGATGATGCAGCAATGATGGAGTCATGGAAGTTTGGCATCTGAAAATAGAATTTTCCTTTATTTGGTTTGTATATCTATTTCATGCATCCAGAATTTCTGATTCATTTAAAGGTATGCTTTAAACGAGCCATGTTCTATCTTATCGAGATTGAATGCATTTGGAATTTTTTTCGTAAAATTAAATTAAAATGGTTCTTCGTTTCTTTCTGGCATATCTCAACTCAAGCTTGGATAGATTTCGGCTGTAAGTGCAATAAATGAGGTAATTATTATTCCAATCATGATATTGCTATGTTTTAATTGATACATGTTGTAGGAGCACACTTGCATCGTCGCTTTTATATGTCACAATTATTTCTTTTGTATTCATAAAGGCGATAATGCGTTTGGAATCATTTTCTATTATCCTAGATTATGAGCAACAATGACTAAATTTTAAACCTTGAAACGAATATTAAATTTTGCAATCACACTCTTTGGCTCTATTCCATTAATATTCTAGTAATAGGTCTTTCACAATGATTTTCAGATGTTGAATTATTTTTTTTGTTTGTAGTTGTTCTACTGGTACTAATTGCTACATGTGTTCATCATTCTACTCTTAATAGGCCTCGCCTATGACTGTCATATTCTCAAAAAATCCTTTCATTTAGCATTATATTATCTATGATAATTTGGTAATTTTCATATAGGAATGTACATGTCACTTAGTGTTGATGATTTTCCTGAAGTTCCTGCAGGGGCCATCAATAATCCAAACAAACATTTTTCATCTAATTCAGACATAAGAGTTGAAGGTAATTTCGGATAGCACAAACAAAATATTTTTCTTTAATAGTTTTTTAGTACTCAAAAGTTCTTATATCCTAGCGTAGCTCATTGGCAAATAATATATCCATTTTTTAACTTCGTTTTTTTTATGAAAATAATATTTGAAATATTTGGTTTTTTTAAATTTATTACCCATTGTCTACCTTAAATGCTTATGCTCCCGACTCTCATAAAAAATTATGTGATTCTAAATGCCCATTCATTCCCCTAATTGATCAATTTCATAAATCCGGTTAGTTTTCCTCTAATTGCTTTTTCAGATTTTTTTTCCATGTAGTCAACTTTGCCTCATGGGTCGATTAATTGCAATTTTTACAAACACTTTTCCCCCTTCCTAAAAGAAGTAAATATTTGGCGCTTGGAAGGAGTAGACGTTGTCCGCAGCATTGCAAATACAAGCTGACTGATTTGCATTCGATATGCTTAACTATATCGATATCAGATGTTCTTGAAGAGACTATTACCATTCCACATCATGTTTTTCGGCTGTCTACATATGTGGAGCTGAATCTTTGGCCAATAAAAACCTCTCTTTACCAGATAGTTTATAATTTAAAAATATGTGTCCAAGCTTAGATGTTATCTGCATAGCATGCTGGATTTTTCTCCCCTCTGCAGATGTTATTAGCCGAGTGTCAACTATCAACGATCCACACAGTGATAATGTGTCGAAAAGGTAAAACAGTTTTTCTCCAAGCCAATATCCTATGAAAACAAATTTTCTAGAGATATTGTTTGCAAATGTCGATATATACACTTCTCACATACATCTTTCGCTTGCATCTTCACATTTAAATATCTCTAATACTATCTCGCGCAACATTCGATGGCAGTGATGATGGTTTGAAGAACAATGAAACCATTGGTGAAGATAGAAACAATATCCTATGAAAAAAATTTTCTAGAGATAACAATATTCGAGGTTTGCAGCGGCGAAGGATCCGAGCTTAGGGGCTGAGACGGCAATGGAGCAATGAGCGACGGTGAGAAGGATGGTATAGGGTTGACGCTTGGTTGAGGGGTGGTAACGGTGGTTGGCTGTTTGGTTTGTGGGAAGAATTTAGGAGGGTCGGCAAAGGGATAGATAGACTCAAAGAATTGAACATGACGTGAGACAAAAATGCGCGACCTAAGAGGATAAGACAAACGAGAAGGGAAAGACCGGTTTCTACGATGTGCCTATGTCGTCTTTCAGAGATGCCATTGTGTTCGGGAGTATGTGGTGGAGATGTGAAGTGCGAAATGCCATTAGAGGATAGAAAAGAACGTAAGGCAATGAATTCACCTCCATTATCGGAATAAAGTGTGGAATTGCGTTTGTCGAATTTGTTTTCAACAAGTGATTTGAATTGAATGAATGTGTCACGAACTTAGGATTTGGTTTTGAGTGGATACATCCATGAATAACGTGTAAGGTGATATACGAAAAGGATATAATATTTAAAACCATCAACGGAATAAATAGGAGATGTCCAAACATCGGAAAAGACCACTTCAAGTGGATGAGAAGTGATAAGAGTAGAAGTTGAAAACGATAATTTGTGGCTTTTATTACGACAACAAGCATTGCAAAACACATGAGGGGAATCACGAGACAACGATAAATCAAAATTTTTTATAACTTTGTTCAAAATGAAAGACGACGGATGACCTAAATGGGAATGCCACTCGGATGAAGTGGTCTTGACACTATGAAATGCATGAAAATGAGACGAGGTACTTGATGGGACGGGCCACTCATAAACTCCATCTTTACCGCTTCCTTTCAGAAGTTGTGCCCCCGTGCTGAGATCCTTCACCTGAATATCATAAGGAGAAAATTCAACGGATACGTCATTAGTTTTGCACAACTGATTAACCGAAATCAGATTCTTGCATATCTTAGGCACACATAGAACATTTCGTAAAGATAATGATCTAGTGTCAAGGGGTATAGAAATGGAACCCGTGTGTGTGATGGATAAACCGTTGCCATCACCGATAACTACATCATCGCTGCCGCGGTAAGGAGAGTGAATGGCAAGGTTGGAGAGGTCCGACGTGATGTGATGAGACACTCCAATATCCAGTAGCCACGAGGTTGCATCATAGGAAGAGGCAGCGGCATGATGAGCTTGCGGACGTGGCTGCCAATTCGGTGAGGAATTCTGCCATGGTTGCACCGGCGGATTCTCAAGAATACCGAGTGAGGAAACAAGTCGAAAACGCGGACAGCGTTGAACGCTGTGGCCGTGAACACCACACGCTTGGCACCGGCCTTGATAGCCACGGCGTGTTGGTGAACGCTGATGAGGACGGCGAGACCAATTGGATTGGCCGGACGGGCGAAAATTCGGGCGGGACCAATTCTGTGACCTTGCGGCCGTAAGGTTGGCTGTGATGGGAGCAACGGCCAAGAGAGGATGCGGCTCAATAATAGCCAATTTGGCCTCATGATTGAGAAGCTTTTCGTGAACTTCTTCAACGGATGCAGCAGTGTCCTTCGCGCGGATTACATTGCAATCGGCTTGTACTCCTCGGGAAGGCCATCAAGGATTGCATCGAGGAGATCTTCATGATCCAGCGGTTTCCCTAAGAGGGCAAGTTCATCAGCGGTGGTTGTGATGGCACGCAAGTATTCATCAATGGATTGAGATCCCTTGGAGCACCGTTTGATTTTATCACGTAGTTGAAGGAGATGACCGCGAGACGCTTTGCCATAGGTGTTGGCGAGCGTCTTCCACGCCTAGTAGGTGGAAGGGGCACGTGCAATAAGAGGCTGAAGAGAGGCCAATATGGCTCCAAAGAGGGCTGAGAAGAGGAGCCGATCTTGTTGTTTCCATGGCGGAAAATTAGGGTTGTCAACAGACACACCATCGCGGTGGATCTTGGCCGGGGGAACAATAGAATTGTCCTCGATGAAGCATTGGAGATTGTGGCCTTCTAGGAGGGCTCGAATCTGAACATTCCATGTGAGGAAGTTGGTCGGCGTTAGCTTGGTAATGTTGGTCATGTTGACCGTGAGAAGAGTGCTTAGCGGATGTTGTGGATCGAAGGTCGGAGCCGCATCGGAGAGACGGGCGGTAGGGTTACTGGTTTGGTCGGCCATGGATTAGGGTATTGAGGCGGTTAAGCAAGAGATGCAAGAGCTAGGGTTAGGTGATGCGGATCTAGGGTTAGGTGATAGAAGGGCGGTGACCGCGATGCGATAACGATGGGACGCGACGCGGGACGAAGGAGAGATGGGCGAGCCGGGACGCGAGAAAAATGGACAGGGCGGCACAAGTCGAGGACGACGGCCTGAGATCTGGGTTTTGTCCTTTTTGTGCGTGGTGGTACGACGGCAAGGGAGGAAAAAAGAGGGTGAACGGGGGAGAAGAGAAAAGAGGGTCGGCGGCCGCGAAGGAGGATGAGAGGCGGCGGCGGCGGTTTGAGGGGGGAGGAGAGGCCGGCCGAGAAATTAGGGAGTTTGTTGTCGTTAGACCTAAATCTCTGATACCATGATAATTTGAAATATGAATAATTCATTAAAATGAGCCTAAACGACTATATGTACAAAATAGAACATTAGACCTAATTACAACATTAAACCTAATTACAAAAATTACGTTTCGACCTTTATTACATGTATATCCTTTACAACAATGTCAAAAGTGGAAGACATATTTTAATATAACAAATGTATCAAACACACGTATATTAGACATATTTCAATATACCAAACATACATATATCAAACATGTAGTAGTTTCAATGTATCAAACACACATATATCATACATGTAACAGTTTCAACACATATTTCAATGTAACAATTTCAACTCGTATTTGAACGTAAAGAAATATATTCAAATCTAGAAAAATACTAATGAAACAGATTGAAATGTATTACATTTTCTCTATCCGATATAATCGTAATCTCTAGCCTTTCTGTCAAATTCAAATCAACCTTTAGACGGCGAATAAAACATTTTCAATTGTATTTGTTCTCAACTTGCACAGTTGCCCATACTATGGATAGATTTGATTATTCTTATCATTTTTCTAATGTCAACATAGCTCATTTCAAGAAACATCTGTTGACTCTAAAATTTGATTTGAACGTTGTCAACCACAATTTTCTAATAGCATCATAATAGACAAAAAAAACTTAGTTTTCGATTAACCACATTAGTTTGTATAGCAATTGTTGATCATAGATTTGACCTTCATAAAATTTAAAACAATTAGGTCAATAGCATAACAACATACATCATATGTAAATAACATACATTTTTAGTTCAGCTTTGTAATCATATAAACGTTGAAATTGTTTATTTTATTCTTCACTCAACAATCTTAATTCCCTTGCCATTGTTTTGTGGCACTTGGTCATTGATATCGTCAACTTGTAATTGTCAAGATCGCTTCTTGAACATTTTCGTTGTTGTTTCAGAATTTTTATGAAACTTTTCCAAGAATAGTTGTGTAATACAATTAATCTTCAACAAATTGGATTCACCGGTCTTTAAACAAGTATGATTTATGTGAATCAACTATATCATTCATTTGTTCTCCAATGTCACTTTTTCGCAAAAATACACTCTCAATTGCATTGAATGTCACACATACCAACTTCAATATGTTGACATTCCATTTTTTGTATTTGGTATTCCGTCTCGACCGTATATTGACCTTTCACCAGGGAGGAGATATGCTACTGATAAAACTTCAAAAGTGTAAATATGTATTTCTTTCGCTATCTTAGCCAAGGTTTGAAGTCTTCATAAGTTTTCCTTTATGTTATGAACACAAACAACACACTCCAAACACTTATGTGGTAATTTGTTCCAAACTAATTGTATTGGAACATAGGTGTTGAAGGATCTCACCAAATCTTTGAACATGTCCTAACCAATATCTTCAGGATCAACATCATCCACCTAAGTACAGTCGCCAATGTAGAACAAATAATTGTGCATTCTTATAAATTCACTGGTGTAATTACAACTAACGATCACTTTCAACGATGGTTTACAAAAAGAAATAGTTAGGTTTTAAAATGTCACAACGTAAGGCCATTACGTTTGTTGAAAACTAGACCCATGCCATTATTAAACCTAAAAAAAGAAGAAAACAATGTAGAGAGTCATCACACATGGAGAACAACACAAACCCAAAAATAAAAAACAAAATAGCTTGCACAAAGACCTATTGCACATAGAGAAAAATAGAAGTACAAATAAAAAAAATTATTTGCTTTTGGTTTTTGAAACACATTCCTCATCTCCAAATCCACAAACCAACATACTTCTTCGATTGCAGATTTTTATTCATCTTTTGATGCAAATAAAAAGGGGATTAAAGGGGTTTGAAAATTTCAAGTGATTTGAGAAGGAAACTTTGTTTATTCGTTCGAATTTGGGGTGATGAACCTTCTTAGTTTTAGGGTTTCAAATTTTGTTGTTTTTTATATCCAAAATCGGGATTTGAAAAACAATTATGTCGAAACTCGACTCGAACCGTTTCACCCAATTTGAATCGATTACCCGACCTAATTTTTCTGTCCTAGCTACTGACGTGATTGCCAGATTGGCATCATGTCATCGCTCAATTGACGGAGGTTATATGTTTCATCGATCTTACGTGCTACAAGGATGTTCTGGAAATCGTTAAGAATTTGGATTGTTTTAAGGTAATATTTTGCTTGTTCAATGAGGTTGATATATTTTTCTAAGTATAAGGAAAAAATAGAAATTGTGTGGTGGTATGAGGATTTTCTATATTAAAATTGACATATATCTTTTTTTACCATCTATTTATAATTTTATTTTTTGAAAAGTAATGTATATTATTAATACTTTTGAGAAACTAATATAAACAATATAATAATTCAAAGAATATTAATCTTTGTCAATATTTATATATACAAATACTTGTATCATAAGTAACTTTGCATTAGATACACAATCTGACATTGTGTTTGTCTCTTTAGACTATTAGATCTAGATCAACGTTAAATTCCCCAAAGAAAAGAGATGATTTTATTTCAAAAAAAAGTATATTATCAAAAAATTGCATTCATGTATTGTGTATCTTTTTAATGAAATTTTAATTTTTTAACATAAAGATTATAACGTAGTATTTTTCTACCATTTTTTTCTCTTCATGCTAGATTGTATCTTTGGATTTGAATAAAATCTATTTTAACACCGTTATTTACAAAAGTGAATGTAATTTACGTAAAGTCTTAGAATTATCAAGTTTAATCTTCATAAATAAGTATGAGATGATCATAATATGTAAAATTGTAAAAAGTATGGTGAAAGTTAACCAAAAATTCTAATCAATAATTCGATTAAAAGAAGGATGACAAAAACCAAAACTTTTTCACTCTGACTTTCAATTTTTATCTCTCTTTTTTTCACCATATTTATTTGTTAGGAAACGAATTTTAAATATCAGAACTTAGATATGGTAGAATGTCTGATTGTCTTCTTTGGCTCGTTGCATATTACTCAGTCAAGCGTCGCTCAGTGCGACCAAGCCAAATGATTTCCTAAGAAATCAGATGACTGGGGGTATCATTCGAACCGGACCGGCTTGAGCCCATTTGTGGCCTGGCCCGAAGTTAAACAGACCCAAATTTCTCAAGTCGTGGTCCAGCCCGACGGATTTTGGGCAGCCTACGAGCAAACGCTATTATCATCTCTAAAAAGTCATTAAACCCTAAAGTGTTCCGAATCAAATAAGAAACGTTGTGATATTAAATTGTCAAACTAACATAAAAATAAAAACATTACATAACTGATTGAAATCTCAAAACTCAACGCGAAACTTCAAAACTTAAATAGATTCATTTGCATATTTTCCTCCGTCGTAGCTATTGTCGTGGCAACGCTAGATTCCTCAAGTTAGTAGTACCTATAATTATTTAACAAAACAATTAATAAACGATATAAAAATCAAATAAGAAATCATTATTTGTAAAATATTAATATATAATACTTACCAACTTCGGAATAACCAAATAACCACAATCGAGCACAAATTAACGCCTCAACATTAAAAGGTAACAAGCGGCTTCGATATTTGTTGAGCATCCGAGAATTAATACCAAATGAAGACTCATAAGCCACAGTGGTAATAGGAATGCTTAAAATATTGAATGCCATTAACGATAATTCTTTACCATAAAGCTCGGACTTCCAAAATACAAGACAACCAAATCCGAGTTTCGTTGCATGTGTATCTTGGGATTTCTTAGATATCTATCCAAACACAATCCTAATCATCATGTGAATAAGGTATTTTATCGTCGAAGTCGGCAATATCCTATAAAATACAAATGATAAAAAAAAATATGTAAAGAAGCCAAATATTGAATGATAACTATAAAAGAACCAACTTACATCAAAATAACTCAAACTATGGCTCTTGGTCATTTTGTTTTTATTTCCTTGAGAAGAAATCAAAGATTTAGAAACACCAAATTTGGTTTTTGTACTCCTCGTAAAGTGAAAATTCGAACTTTATCAATTTTCATCGGACTTGTCTTCTCATCAATGGCGTTGTAGCAATATTTTAGTAATTGCATTTTCATTCTCAGATCGAGAACAGTTGCCTTAGAAAGAATAGAACTATAATTGTCCCAATATTTATTAAATTTGACTTTCATATTTTCAGTCATCTTCTTTAAGACTTCATCTTCGTTCTCCCTATACTTTTTCAAAAGCATTTTAATCTTCCAAATCTTCATGAAGTAGATGTTGGCAGTTGGATATGTTGATCTCGAAATCAGAATAGTAATGTCCATAAATGGTTTTAAAAAAATCTCGTATTTTTCCCCTCTATTCCATCTTTCATTCGTTTGACACCACTTATAATGTTTATCAATCCGCGCAAAACTAGCAAAACATTTGATACTTCAGAACACTATCAAGCATAACATGAGTTGAATTCCAACGAGTGCTAACATCCATAGATAAAGAAACTCAATTTCAATTCCATGTTGTTCTTCACATTACTCAAATATCCTCCACCTCGACTCTGATCCTCTTAAATATTACATACTTTCTCTAATCTTTTCCAATGCACCTTCAATCACTTTTAATCCACTTTGCACAATAAGATTCAATATATGTGCATTATATCTTATATGAAAGTATGATTTCTTACATATCAATAGATTTTATGGTTGCATACGATGTTTTATGATGGACATCAAACTATCATTAGTTGTAGCATTATCTACGGTAATAGAAAAACCTTATCCTCAATACTCCAATCCCTTAAACAAGTAATTATCTTGTTTGATATTTCAACTCCAGTATGCTGAGGAGGTAGAGTTGTGGAAGACAATATCTTGCTAGTCAAATTCCATCTTTTATCAACATAATGTCATGTTACACATATGTACCCCTCATGGCTAATTGTGATCCAAAGATCCATAGTTAAACAAAATTCTACTACGAACCATTCCTAATTCAATCTTCAGCAATTCTTTCTCAAGCTAATAAAATTTCAAACAATCAGCCACCGGTGTATTTCTACATATGAATTTAAAATCCGGGTTTAGATAGAGAACCAAGTGTCTAAACATCGGGTACTCAACTATTGAGAATGAAAACTCGTTAGCAATTATCAACCTAGTAAATTTTTCTCTCCAAATGAGTTGATCTACTTTCTTTGCCCTCAACTTTCTGTCATGATCAATGAACATTTTCAATAGATTATGATAACACGTAATCCGTTGTAGTTTTTATATCATTCTTAGGTCTAGTTTCGAGTAGATTTATTAGATTTCATTCATTTATCGAGTTTATTCAAGGATTTCATCTACATTTCGTGTTTTGTGTAGGAAACGAAGACATGAGGAGAAACACGAGAGATTATGGCAATTTAACCCCGAAATGACAAGGTTCAACTTGTGCAAGGCCGTGGATTGAAGTGAATATTCAAACACCGAGCGAAAGGAGCGGAAACAACCATTCAAGACCTACACGCTCGTGTGGATCGGGAGTGCCCGGTCGGGCTAATTGGTACCAAACATCCCCGTAGCTTTGCACGACTCGGGCACTCAAGGAACACGACCAGGGAGGTGTGCCCGCTCGGGTGGATTTGGTGTGCCCGCTCGGGCTAATTACCATCCAACAATACCCGTAGGTTTGCACGACTCGGGTGGATGAAGCCACACTAAGAGAGATCTGATCTACAAAAAGGAGTTTTCGAACCAGAAAGAAGGGGGACGATTCGGGGACGATTCAGAGACATAGAAGACACACTTGGAAGGATCGAGAAGGACGGAACGAGGGATCCGAAGCATGGAGGATCTATTGAAGACATCGGTTGATGAATAGGGAGCATTCTTATTCTCTTTCTATGTTGAATTTAGATTTCTTTTGTGTTTTGTTTCCTGAGGTCATGTCCAAGTAGATCTATTGCCATAGGTTAGAGAGTATTGCCAACATGTAATGAAGTCTTGTGCTTAATGAATGGTGGATCTTAATGCTTTCATACTTGTACGCCACTCGATATGAAAGAATTGGGTATTTGATCATGTTTTCAGATTTCATGGTTGATCTTAATGCTTTCATTACTTGTACGCCACTCGAATGAATGATGTTAGAAGTCTAATAAACCAACGCCAGGGCATTAGACTTTGGAACTTAGCCATGATTTAGGGTTTAATCGGTTGAGAACCTACGCCAGGTCAATCGATTGGATCTAGGAATTAGGATAGCGGTCGTAATGCGTCTATCCATGTAAGATGCGCAATAGATATATTGGTATATGCATGCTAGATAGTGGACAAGTCTACGCCAGTCAGTTCCTATAGGAGAGCTTGAATTCCATGAACTCATGATAGTACCAACTATCCTTTTAGAACTTCGTTACATCGTTGTGCAACTCTCAATACCTATGGTGGTTGGTTAGTCTTTGAGTCATTCCTATCATTAGTTTAGTTTAGTTTGCATTTGCATTCCATCTACTATTGATTTTACGCGTCTTATTCATTAGTCTAATAGCTTTAGAGTTGCATCAATTCCTTGTGTTCGACCCTAGTTGCTACACGATCCGTATTCTTGCAGAAGCGTTAGTCTAGGTAATTTATTACTTGAGTCTACGCACATTAGTCGTTGGTTTGCACTTGTGATTCTCCACATGACGCTTTAAGTGAGAGGTACCCCTACTTGATAATGCATATAACACTTTATCATAATATTTGCATTTGGCTTTATTAGCATTTATACTAATGAAATGTGCCCAAAAATCAAACATTTTTCTTTTGTTAGAACTACTTACTTGAGGAGTGGGTTAATCATCGCCATTATCTTCGTGTCCTTGTTCATCATGATTATCTAACGTTTCGTTAGTTGGATGAAAAAAATTATCGTCCATTTGAAATCTGCAAGTGAAACACGATAAAAATTATGAATTCTGTAACAAAAATTATGAAATCTGCAAGTTAAACTATCATCAAAATCTACTGTAACAAGAGACGGTGTGGCATAAACTAGAGTCCAAGATGAATTCACCTCAAAACCTAAGACTGTTACACAGATTTAAAATCATCTTTATTGCATTATCCATGGTTTTCACTTGAAAGAATCAGATACTGAAACGGCAACTACGAAGACCAGCACGATAACCCAACAAGAAGAAGAGAAAAACGATAGCGCGAACGAAAGGACAAGAGAGAAAAGGTTGTACAGACGGCAACCAAAACACGATGCAATTTTGGTAGAGAAAGAAAGAAAGAAACAACGATGGCAAAGACCAGCAGGTAACCCGACAAGAAGAAAAGAGAAAGGGTGATGCAGACGTCGGTCAAAACATGATGCAGTTGTGGTAGAGAGAGAAACAAAAACGGAAAAGACCAGCATGGCAAACTGACATGGAGAAGAGAGGAAGGGCAATGCAGACGGTAGCCAAAACACGATACAGTTGCGGCAGAGAACGAGAAACGGCGTTCTGCAGAGGACGGCACCACGTAGGTGCAGAGGACGGTGTCACGTAGGTGCAGAGGACGGCTAGGCTAGGGTTGGATTTCGAATATGCGAATGTGTCTAGTTTGTTTGGCTGGGCTGGGTGGTTGTTTTTTTATGGCCCAACGGGCCAACCAAAAAAATTCGGGCTTTATAAAAGCGTGAGCCCAAAAGCTCGCTTGCGTTCGGGCCTTTTATCTTCAGGGCCGAGCCTGCTAGTTTTCGGGCGGGCTTGGGGTGGACCCACAGGTCGTGCTCTATTTTTCCACTCCTAAAGATGACCTAAGTTTCAGTGTTGAGATAGGATTAGGGTTCGGTCAAATCGCTTGGCCAAAACCATTCGAGTTGAGCGATTCTTCAGGCCAAACCTAAATTTTGCATTTTTTTATGCACGTTTGAGTTCTAGAATCTATTATTTGATGCATATTCTTATTTTATATGACCTCATACAATGTTAATGTTTATTTTGCAGATGTCAAAGCGTGCACGAGTGAAGCTTCTTAGTCAAGCACACCACCTGTGCAAGACCAAGCTTTTCACCGTTGAGGCATGGAGCCATCTAAAAACCACGGCTTTGCAGATGATTACAGAGTCACAACAGAAGTTAAGATCTCTGTAATATAGAGATGAGGATAACAAATGATGATTTTGGAGGTTTCAGCGAAAAAGCCTTCGATCATCAAAGTTTCCCTACGCATCTAAGGTTGAATACTTTTTGGGGATTTAGACCAAGGCCACTTGGATCTGGCATTTAGTTTTGAAGTACTTGCATTCCATCATCACGAGCTCTGTTTCACGCTTAGTAACTCGAGAATGGTCAACTGAATTGACTTTATCTTCTTTTGAGTTGGACCAGAACACCCAACAAATGGGGGCTCAAACACATTGACTGGTCATCATTCATCGCTCAGCACATTCAGAAGCTTATCAATGAGAAGGATGCGCCTATTTGTATTGGAGATATCGTTTCCCTTATTTCTCAGCATCTTTGATATTAACTTGGGAATATATAGTGATGATGTGGTAGAGAATCACGCACATTATAGTACCACACCCTCAGAGTTAAGACATGCATACAGGGTAGGAAGAGCTATTGGATCTATTTCGAGGAGGGGAACCATGAGCTGCGGATAATCATACCAAACCAGTTCCTTCCTCCGTCCACTGAAGAGGGATTATGGTTCAACATTGGCAAAGGCTCAAAGGATGGACGAGCTAGAGATTCACGTCGTTGAACCACCAGCTCCATACATGATGGACTTAGTCATGTATACCATTCCACCCCATCACCATCGTTCTATCACAAGTCGAGACCATCAGACGCTTCTCATCCTGACTACATTCAACACCACAAGCAAAGGCGTGACGATTAAGTGGAGCTACGAATGAAGCTACAAGATGTTCCAGTTGTCCTATAGTAGATCATGCACTCGTAGGAAAAGATAATGGACACACTCTGCCAGCTCACTAAGTTGCTCCAAGCCATGGCCCATGATAACGTCTATTTTGTTATAGTATTTTAGTTCATTTTCATAGTTAGTTTACCGATCATTAAGCATCACTTAGTCTTCTTTCATTGTTTTCTCATGTATTTGCAGGAAATGAAGACATCAAACACAAACACGAGCAAATACGAGCAATGCCCTTACACTACCTAAACCTGCACAATCGGGCATACAACAAGGGGGAGAGCACGGTCGATCACCATGCAATGTACGACCGGGCACATGAGAAGATGAGGTGCCCGACCGTGCAGCACCACCAGCCCGACCGATCTACAAAAGAGATAATCATGCCTGACCGTGCAGCCCTCTTAGCCCGACCGGACTCATGAAACAGACAACCATGCCCGGCCGTGCAGCTCTCTTAGCCCGACCGGGCTCATGAAACATACAACAATGCCAAACGTGCAGCACGACCAGGGAGCATGTGAAGCCCGACCTGACTATGGTTAGATAAGTGCCCGATCGAGCTCAATCTTGTGCCCGCTCGGGCATATTGTACCTACACGCGCTGAACAAGAAAAGGAAAGTCTCGGCCGATGGAAAATAATAGGAAACTCACGAGAAAGAAAATACTCAGCCAAAGAGGAAATAAGAGAAAAGGAAAGAGAAGAGAAAAGGAAGGAGAAGAGAGGGGGCAGGGAGGAGAGCTTCAGTCAGATTAAAACAGATGAAACACATAGCAAACATATAGAGAGAGTAGAGAGAGCAATACGCCGGAAGGCCGGAGATGAGAGGACGAACTCGGAACGCGGAGGAGCTATTGAAGACTACGGTATTAGGATAGGAGGAATCTCATTCTATATCTATGTGTGCAATAGTTTTCTTTCGTGCTTTGTTTTCGGAATCCATGTTCGAGTAGGTTAGGTGCTACGGGTTAGAGTTTTGCCGATATGTAATGAAGTTTCATGCTTAATGCTTGGTTATGATGTTTAATTGTTTATGGATTGATTGGTTGTTCTTAACGTTTTTGTTCTTATTGACCGTTTGAACGAAAGATTATAAAAGTTTGGTTGCATTGGAAGATGAATTGAACTTTGGAACGTAGCCATGATATGAGGTCTCAATTGATTTAGAACCTTGACCGGTCGGTTAATTGGATTTAGGAATTAGGATAGCAGACTCAATGCATTTATCGTGTGAGATTACGCAATTGGAAGATTGGTAGTACGCGCGCTAAATATTGGGATTAGGCATCAGAAGAGTCATTCCCTAGAAAAGAGCTTGAATTTCCCAAATACATATTAATATTCATAACTATGATCTTTGTTAACAATTCATTATGTTATCGTGCATCTCTCGAAACCCGTAGTATTTAGTTTATTGAGTTTATTCAGTTAATTAGTTAGTTTAGATTCATTCGTATTTAAAACATTTATTGATTTTTACCTTCCTATTCATTAGTTAACTAACTTTAGGGTTGCATCAATTTCCTTGTGTTCGACCTTGATACTATACGATCCGTATTCTTGCGGAAGCGTTAGTCTAGATATTGTATTACTTGAGATTAACCACATCAGTCCAATGGTGCTTCCCTTAGTGACACCTCTCATATATTTTTATTTTTGCTTGTGTTTTCATCTTTTTAACTTTTTCGCAGATTTTAGTAGGTTTTATGATGTTTCTCTATCCATTTTTTTATTTATGGTACTAAAAGATTTCTCTATTTATGATTATGTTTTCACATACCGACCTGAGTAAGTAAAACATTGAATAAATGCGAGCCAAACCGATAGGAATTGAGATGGAATACTGCAAAAATATGTTAAGCATAAACATGTGCACAAACACATCATTACTTCTAATGATATTGAGGCTAAGTGTTTCGATCTTCTCTTCCATTATTCTTTACGGTCGTTTTTCTTATACTTGTTTGACATCGGGGACGGTGTCGGATCTAAGTCTGGGAGAGGCATTGATTGAGATCTTAGATACTATTTAGGATCATTTATTATGCATTTGGGATCATATATATTCATTTAGGTTTCGATTTAAAAAAAGAATTTATAACCTGTTAAACATGAGCTTGTATACACTTAGCCACGAGGTAATCGACTCATGATGAGATATAGGAGATTAGAGAATCTTTATTGTTAATAGCTACATATCAAACCTAGTATCAACTAAGTATTATGAACGAATTTTTTAATTTAGTCGAATTAGAGAACTCGAGCTTAGGTTAATTTTATTGTTTTGTGGGGTAAATTAACATTTATTCATCTTAGGTTCGCCCTAGAATCCTAAAACCAAGTTTATATATTTCCCTAAGAGTTGTTCTTCTTCCTTATGAGTATTATACCATTTTTATCTTGTTCGAATTTATCTTTCTTGATAGTTAATTCATTTCACTCGAATAAGAGCTAGACATCTCGTTCGGGGTAGTGGCAAATAGTCCAAAATTGAAGAAAGAAAAATGAAAATGACAAATAGTCCAAATTCTCACATTGAAAAAATAGAATAAGAGAACAAAAAGTTCAAGTCTCACAAAGAACAAAAAAAATGTAAAAAATGATTTTATCACTCGATCAAGTGATACGTCGAATTTATTTAATAATTCAAATTCTAAATTATTGAAAGGCGGCTTGAGTATTTCGAAGCAAGGGACTAACATTTTGTTGATGGGAGAAAACAAAGAAATGGTGCAAAAAAAGATATTTGGATAGTGCAATGCGTGAAAGGTTATCTAACTACATTAAAGGATCAAGCTACCGGTAAAAACATGTTAAAGGCGAAGTCATGGCGACGACTAATCGAGAGATCAACTGAGCTTTTTCTAACCTTTATCTTCACTTGTTTAGTGTTGTAGTTCTTTCTCAAAATGTAAATCCTATGATTGATCCAAACTTTAGGCTAGAGTTTTATGTCTTTTAGCTCATCGTACTCTATATCAGATTCGTTGTTCATTGTTTTAATGATTTGATGCATGTTTTACTCTTTCGATTCTTGATGGGTTCTTTGAGCTGGTTATCAAATGGAATAATTCAGATTGATATGTATGCATTAAATGAACATGAATGATCATAACGAGAACAGATTATGAATGATGATATTGGACGATAATGCATTCAACACGTAAGTCATTAGATGGAGACGTCAATGGTTAAAATGTTCCAATAGAAGTCTAGACTTTGAGAGAAGGTAGATCTATTGATAGTACATTCGGTGTATAGGTTATTAAATTAAGACGTTAATTATTGAATAGTCAAATAGGATCTAGACTTCGAGAGAATGTAGCTCACTATGAGATGATTGGATTTTCTGATGGAAACAAAGTGACAATTTCGAAATCCTTAATGAGTTCATGTACGTGAGTAGAATTTTTGAAACCTAGAAACATTGTCTCATTGTATATAATCGTAATTGTAGTTTATTTTATTTGAACATAACATTTACAACACACCTTTTTGTTGTTTATTTTTTTGAAATTGATAATTTAAATCTTTTGTAGTCTTTATGTTCGAATATGGTACTACATGATATGTATATTTGCGAAGTGTCTAGTTTAAGTATAAATTATAAAATTTAATATACATTAAATTACACAGATAGATTACACACATTACATGTGCATGAACAATTATTTCAAAAGTTTCAAACTAAAAAATATTTTTTTTCAAAATCCCGAAGAGTTGGTTTTAGTCAAAATGTTAACAAATTTTTTAGTCTTACTTTTGTTCATTTTTAAAAAGTTTGAAAATGTTATTTTACACCTATATAATTTTTGTGCCTATTAAATATTTTAAAATTCACTCATCTGATTTATAATTTTTATTTTTCAGAAAATATATAGAATTTGTTTTTGTAACCCTGGTTTAGTTTTTTGTAAATCGAAAAGTAAGATACATAGAGTAGAAGAAAAAAGGTAAATAAATAAACAAAATGTTTAAAAATAAATTACAAAGATTGATATGTATGTAAAAACATAAGCTATTTTTTTATTTGTCTTAAAAATATTTACTTAAAAATGATTTAATACATTAGATATTTTTTAGAAAAAAAATACATCTTTATATGGACAAAATAAAAACTATATTTTGATATGTTGTTAGGATTTTAATCCGAGTTAAATTCAAAAATACACTTGATATACTATTAGGGTTTTATTCATATCCTTCTCTAAAAATCAACTTCAATTTTACCTTTATAATATTGATATTCCCATATTGTCTTTGTGACCCATGCGACCCTTATGATCCATGTGATCCATGCAATCCATGTGACCCTTGTGATTCAAGCGACCCATAGATCCTCGAAAATCGTTCGAAATGGCTGAAAATCGCTCGAGATCGTTAAAAATCTCTCAAAATCACTGGAAATCGCTCGATCGCTCGAAAATTGCTGGAAAAGCTCAATAATTGCTAGAAACCGCTCGAAATTGCTCTCAACTTCGAAATCGCTTCTCGTTCTTTTCACTCAACTTTGAAATAGGTTTTGTTTCGAAAAATATCAACCGTATGTATTTTCACTAAAAAAAATAAGGGCACAACTGTCTTTTCTAAAAAAAATCATTAGGTTTTCGAGGATATACGTGAAGCAAGGAAGCCCTAAAAAGACATCTTTGATATTTTTCCCTTCAATCCTATCCTTTCCTCCAAAAAAAGAAAATCTCAACTTCAACTCTACCCTTATAATATTGATAACATTATATTACCCTTATACTTTAAATGACCATTGCGACTCAAACTACCTTTGCGACTCAAACGATCCTTCAGACTGAAGCGACCTTTACAACCCAATGAATCTCTTGAGTCGAAGATGGTCATGAGTCCCAAGCGACCCTTGCGACTCAAACGATCTTTGTGATCTAATGAGTCTCTTGAGTCTTAGAGGTCATGAGTCTCAAGCAACTCACTGAAATTATTGATCCTTGCGACTCCTTACCATCTTCGACTCAATTTTGAAATCGTTTCTCGCTTTTTGCTCTCAACTTCGAAATCGCATCTCTCATTGTTCTCAACTTCGAAATCGCATCTCTCATTGTTCTCAACTTCGAAATCGTCTCTCGCTCATTACTTTCAACTTCGAAATCGCCTCTGGCTCCTTACTCTCAAATTAAAATCATCTCTCGCTCATTTCTCTCAACTTTAAAATAGATTTCATTTAGAAAAAAATATCAAATCGTGTATATTTTCACGTGCAAAAATAAAGACGGATTTATCATTTCTCTTTTTTTTTTTGTAAGCCCTAAATTTTCAAGGTTATACATAAGAAAGCTAGAAGGTATACTTAATATTTTACTCCTTTTAAGTTAAGGTTTTTAAAAATTGAGAAATTCTGGGTGAAAATTGATTATAGATAAAAGATTTGCTTGTCAAGCAGAAATTTGGGACATATGTGGAAGTGTTTGATTAAAACTCAAGTGAAAAATATGAGAAAAAGGGAAAATGAGAAAGTACCGAACAGGTTTTAAGTCTCGCCGACGGCAAGATTTAGGGTTTTGGAAACTCGCTCTCCCTCTGCATCCGGACGCCCCGATCGGTGTTAGCCACTGTGAGTCTCTCTCTCTCTCTCTCTCGCATTTTTTTATATGACTAGTCTATGTCATAGCGAGCCTCGCCGGTGTTAGAATTTGGCCGATTGGACAGCGATTCTTCGGAATAAGAACTCGGTTTTGTTAGGTTTGAGGTCTCCGTTAGCAAAATGAACCTCATTTTGGAAACTTTGTTAAATCTTAGCGAAATAATTTAATCGACCGTCCAATCCGATGGGGTGTCCGGAGGACTGCCACCGTCGTTTCAGAGGCCGCCGGTTAACATGGTTTAAGTCTCTTGGAATTAGGAGGTTGTAATTAGAGTCTAAGTGATGTTTTAAGGACTTTGATCTTTGTAAAGGAGTTTGGTGTTATATCAACCTACATTTGTGTTTATGGTTCCAAATCTTAGAGCTTTCACTCTTATGTCCAGAAAGTTGAAAAGTTGAGGTTTTTCTCCGACAAGATATTGTGGTTTGGACCGGTTGCTCATACAGTGTTTGGGTTATTACATATAGAGTCTATATACGACTGGTTGTTCTGCTTACACTGGGCTGCATTACATATTTTTCTTCTAGTTGTTCAAATCATTGGTGTTCTCTGAGAGATTCGGTTTCCCTTCACCTGATATGTTTGCAACCTCTGGTTTGTTGTTCTCTGTGTAAAGTCTGTGGAAATAAAAATGAAGAAAATGATGGCCCTTGGTTTCGAGGGATCCGCCAACAAGATTGGGGTCGGGGTTGTAACTCTAGATGGTGCCATCCTAGCAAATCCGCGACACACGTACATAACTCCGCCAGGACATGGGTTTCTTCCTCGAGAAACTGCGCAGCACCATCTTGAACATGTTCTTCCTTTGGTCAAATCAGCTCTGGAGACTGCCCAAATTACTCCCAAAGACCTTGACTGTCTCTGTTACACAAAGGGTCCAGGCATGGGAGCACCGCTGCAGGTTTCAGCCATTGTTGTTAGGGTTTTGTCACAGCTGTGGAAGAAGCCTATTGTTGCCGTGAATCACTGCGTTGCACACATTGAGATGGGAAGGATAGTAACCGGGGCTGATGACCCGGTTGTTCTGTATGTGAGTGGTGGGAACACTCAGGTGATTGCTTTTAGCGAAGGTAGGTACCGAATATTCGGTGAGACGATTGATATCGCTGTTGGTAACTGCTTGGATCGGTTTGCTAGGGTCTTGAATCTGTCTAACGACCCAAGCCCTGGATATAATATAGAGCAGGTAACACCATTTCTGATAACTCAAGTCTGTCCTATCTATGGTGCACCAACATCATCAGTGATTCATTGTAGCTATCTTCTGATTTTTTTGTTTTCCCAGCTTGCAAAGAAAGGAGAAAAATTTATCGATCTCCCATATGCGGTGAAAGGAATGGATGTGTCGTTCAGCGGAATCTTGAGTTACATTGAAGCTACCGCTGAAGAGAAACTCAAGAACAATGATTGCACCCCTGCAGACTTGTGCTATTCCCTCCAAGTAAGCTCTTACCGTCCATTTCTTCCCACTAGATGCTTTGTAGAGACTGAGGGAAGCATTGCAAATTAAGCTTAAAGTTGTAATTATGGGATTGCGATTAGGATGAGAATACCCTAAATTGATATCAAACCGAGAACTGCAAGATAGAGAGCCTTTTACCTAGCGATGTTCATCACTCCTTTACAATCCTTCGCACTTGTATACGTATATTTTTCACAGGAGACGTTGTTTGCAATGCTGGTTGAGATCACGGAGCGTGCAATGGCGCATTGTGACAAGAAAGACGTTCTGATAGTGGGCGGTGTTGGCTGCAACGAGCGTTTGCAAGCGATGATGAGGACGATGTGTTCAGAACGTAGCGGGAAGCTTTTTGCGACTGATGATCGCTATTGCATCGACAATGGGGCAATGATCGCTTACACGGGCCTCCTTGCGTTTGCAAACGGCGTTTCCACGCCGCTTGAGGAGTCCACGTTCACACAGAGGTTCCGTACGGATGAAGTGCACGCCATTTGGAGATAGAAGCATAAAGAATAATAACTTTGTCGTTACAACTTATACTAAAAACAAAAAGACTGCGATTTTTATTTGTAAAATTATATATTGTTTTATCCAATTAGACAGTGATCTTTCTACACTTGACGATGCGCGCATTAGTTTTGATAGACATATGTACGGATTTATTCGAGTAATATTTAATTTTCATAAATATAATTGAATTAGTGTTGAATACCATCAGTCGAGTAAAAAAATGAAATGAATTGAACTGATATAAAAATGAAATAATTTATAATCAACATGATTGGTTGGACTAAGCTTTGCCATCTCAACATATATAATAACAATACAAATATGAAATACACTACGGAAATTTGTATAAAATAAAATAGGGGAATTGATGGGCACAATATCAGAAATACTCTCTTAGGGCTAAAACACTTCAAAATTATCCTTCTAAATTTGATGAAAAAAAATTGGAAAAAAGACATATGTGCCCTTAATGAAAAACACATACAAAGGAGGGAAAGACAAATATGAGAAGAGGGAAAACGAAAATTGAGAGGAGGGAAACAAAGTAGAGAGTTATTTTCTTTCATTTTTTAGTGTTTCCCTTCTATTTTCGAACGATTTCCTTCAATTTTTGAGTGATTTCTTTCCATTCTCGAGTGATTTCCTTCTATTTTGAGCGGTTTGCAGCAATTTTCGAGCGATTTCCAACAATGTTTCAGTCATTTTATTTCCGGCGATTTCTGGCAGTTTCCGGCGATTTCTAGTAGTTTCCGGCGGTCGCACTGGGTCACAGGGTCGAACAGGGTCACAGTGTCGGAATGGGTTGGACTGGGGCGCATAGGGTCGCTGGGTCGCAGGGTCGGCTGGGTCGGACTGGGTCGCAGGGTCGGATAGGATCGATAGGTCGCAGGGTCGGCTGCGTCGGACTGGGTCGCAGGGTCGAAATGAGTCGGTGGGTCGGACTGGGTCGCTGGGTCGTAGGGTCGTACTGGGTCACTGGGTCGCAGGGTCATACTGAGTCAATGGGTCACAGAATCAAACTGGGTCAATATGGATAGAAGGGTTGTAAAGGATATTTTGAAAATTTTAGCATTTATAAAATATTTTTGAAGCGAATTTTTTTTAAGGGTATTTTTGAAACAGTAAGTATTTTTTATAATCCCCGAATTGATGAGCGGTGTACAGCTTTATTTGAACATCGTTGGAAAATCGTGTGTTATCCACTGACCATTTTTTGAATAGACCAATGTTTTGAACACTCTTTATGAAAGTCCCAATTAAATCCTTTGCTACCCTTCATTTAATTATTGTATTTTAAAGGCGACATTTCCACCGAGATTGGTGGAGCTATTTATCATTACAATTTTAGTTACTTTTCGAACCACATTTATATTAATTTCACATTTTCATTTTTATAATTTGGATATGTATTTGGATTAACTATAAAATATATACAACAGTCTACAAATCAAATATTTATATAATATTATATGTGAAAATGTAGAATGAATTATTACAATACATGACTTTAAACATATTTATCAATTATGAATTATGATACAGCAAGATTCAGAAGAATATTTGGACACACTAAATGCAAATAATTTAAGAACTAATGACACTTTTTTTGCTTAGTATTTAAATAGTCAAGGGAGAAAATATCAAAGCGAAATAAAAAACGCAAAAGAAAAAAATATGATAAAAGTAATATGTAGATAATAGTGAGTGACTTTATATATGAGCAAATGTATTTAGAAAAGAGTAATGAATTGTGGGCCACCGGTAATCAATAAATAAAATCTGAAGGTATCCAATGTCAAATCTATTCTTTTATGACCATAATTATCGAAATATATAGATATTGATGATGTACTTTTAAACCATAAATATATATATATATATATGTATTGATGATATAATTATCAAATCTATTCTTTTATGACCTTAATTATATATATATTGATGATGTAATTTTAAACCAAGATTGCGCAACGAACAATACACCTTCAAATATTTTTTTTGTTAGAAAATTTATTGGGTTTCACATTGGATTCTTCTTATGGTCAAACCTACATTTTTGAATCCCCATGTTAGGTTTCTCACCCCATGACCTAATAAATAGTAATAATTTATTGGCATAATAAACTATATTAATTTGTATTAAAAAGTACTCGTTGGTGATATTTAATCCATAATAAATCATGCTCATTTCTTAATCATGTTGTTTTATTCAAATTAATATTAGTTTGAAAGCAAGTGGAATGATTGACCTCTCTATATCTTTTAAAAATTTGAGCCCTATTGACAAACATACTGTACACTTACGTACATTTTTGCATGATTATGTACATTTAATATCTATGTATGTGTTTATATACGTGTGTAAGTATGCATGCATGTGGTGATGTGTCACATGCACAGAGGACGACAAATATTATATAAACAATTTAAACCTATGAATTCGAGTTCACATCTTAAGATGATATTTATAATTTATATAAATAAAATGGATTTATATTCAAACATCTCAATGATACAAGTACGAAGAAGCCAACATCAACATACACTTCTAATGTTACATCGTTTTCTGACATAAAAGCTACACCATACTTCACATTGTGCTTCATACTTTGGTCTACCAATTATACACGCAAATGTATCCATTCATACACACACACATATATATATTATTATTATTGATATGTTTAATACATAAAAAAAATACAATAATGCGATAATTAAAAAAACAAGATCTGGAAGAGATTTCAAAACCTCGTTGCATTTGGAGAAATCAGACAAAGATGTGAACGTTGCTATTGAGATGTCTAAAGTCACCAAAAAGTTGGTCCGAATTTGGATTATCTTTTCAAAAGCAGTATACGTCTTTCTCACACTGTCACTATCTCTGTCTCTGCAAAACTTGCTGTAGAAAATTGAATGCTCTGTTGATCCCTCTTTTCTTCCTCTCTTCATTTCAAGAAGGAGAAATTCTACACAAAGCTGGAGTCACAAAGAAGAAGCTTACCCTAATTCCACAATCAGACAAAGTTTTTCTGAGCAAGATCCTCACATGGGTCCCTCTCCTTCTCAAAGTTTCTCTTTTCACTTCAACAAGGAGAATTCTTGCCAGAAGTAGAGAGATAAACGAGCCGAATTCCAAAAGAGTATAGCCTTCAAATTCGTGGGGTTCCGTCAAATTTCACTCTCATATCTCCTACTTTGTTCATCTTTGTGTCGAGATGAATTTCAGTTGAAGCCGAAAGTCCAGAAGAAATCATAGACAGCAACCGAGCAAATTCCTGGGTTTTTGTGAGAATTGCATCTTCTGATTACAGAGACATGGCTTTCTCTCCATCCGTTATCTCTCCGATCTAAGAACAAGCTATATCTTGAGAAACAGACACAGCAACAAAACCCAGGAGAAAGAGCATTCGAGCATCCATGGATGTTTCACGTGCCTTGTCACTTACGATTCTCCTCTTCTTTCTTTCATCCCCATCCCATGTTCGGGGAAATGCCGAGCTGAGAGCCCTAATCCAGCTCAAATCGTCGTTAGACCCAGAAAACAAACTTCTCCGGTCTTGGACGTCTAACGGTGATCCATGCGACGGATCCTTTGTAGGAATTTTTTGTAACGAGCACCGGAAAGTAGCCAACATATCATTACAAGGGAAAGGTCTCACCGGAAAACTATCTCCGGCTGTGGCGGAGCTAAAATGCTTGTCGGGTCTTTACTTGCATTACAATAGTCTTTGGGGAGAGATTCCTCAGGAGATCACAAATCTGACGGAGCTGTCGGATCTTTATCTCAACGTTAATAACTTCTCCGGAGAGATTCCGACTGAGATTGGCGCCATGGCTAGTCTGCAAGGTAAGTTTCTGAATTCTAAAGAAATATTTCATTGAAGAGCTATTGATGCTCTGGCGAATGGCAATTTGCATAGATTCGATTGGTTCTGTTTTGCCATACCTTGATAATGAAAGGTGTAAAGAGGGTTCCGAAGAATCTGCTAAGAGAAGCTATTCAAATCAAATTCTTGTTCTGTTTTCTCAGATTGTAACTTGTTGATCAAGTTAAATGCATCTTCTTGTAAATTGAAAACTTTCTTAATGCATCTTGCTTCATTTGCAGTTGTGGATCTCTGCTGCAACCAGTTAAGAGGGAAGATACCAGAGCAAATGGGATCCTTGAAGAAGCTAAATGTACTGTCTCTGCAATTCAACAATCTAACCGGCGAGATTCCCTCGAGTTTAGGGAACTTGGGTATGTTAAACAGGCTTGATTTAAGCTTCAATGATCTGTTCGGTGCGATCCCGAAAACCCTAGCCGAGATTCCTCACCTGGATACTCTAGACGTACGCAACAATAGCCTCTCTGGCATTGTTCCACCTGGTGATACATCATCTCTTGCAACTTCTCGTATTGAGTTTGTGTTCTTTACCTTGTTTATTAACTAGGGTTTCTTCATATGTTCATATATGAAGGTCTTAAGAAGTTGATAGGAAGATTCCAATTCGAGAACAACATGGGATTGTGTGGGACTGGTTTTCCTTTACTGAGGGCATGTTCGGCTTTTGACAATGTAAATATCGAACAACTCAAGCAGCCATCTACGCAGATCGATTCAGACAAATCCGGATTGCAAAACATACCCAAATCAGTCTACTCTCATAATCATTGCAATCAAAGTCACTGTCAGAAATCCTCCAAACTGCCACAAGTTGCTCTGGTTTCAAGTGTGATTACTGTCAGCATAACAGTGATTGGCGCTGCTTTTTTTACCTTCTTTCGCTACAGAAGAAGGAAACAGAAGATCAGTAACACGAGTGAGTTGTCTGAGGGAAGGCTGAGCACAGATCAGCCGAAGGATATGTCAGTAAGTGGAGCTTCACCTTTGGTGAGTCTCGCATATACCAAAGAATCACTGGACCATCAGTTTCTTGTAAATAGCAGCTACAGGTTTAGTTTGGAAGATATCGAATCTGCAACACAATGCTTCTCCGAAGCAAACCTATTGAGCCGAAGCAACTTTTCATCAGTGTTCAGAGGAAACCTCCGTGATGGTTCTCTTGTTGCCATTAAAAGAATCAATATAACCAGCTGCAAGAATGAAGAATCTGAGTTCTTGAAGGGTCTGAATCTGTTAGTCTCACTTTCACACGAAAACCTCGTTAAGCTACGTGGCTTTTGCTGCTCAAGAGGCAGAGGCGAATGCTTCCTCATCTATGATTTTGCCGCCCAAGGTCGGCTCTCGGATTGTCTTGATATACATGAAATCGGGAGCGGGAACGGTCGAGCCCTTGATTGGCCTACCAGAATCTCCATCATCAAAGGCATCGCAAAAGGTTAGTCCTTTCACATTCTAGATAATCCCTCATCCTTACAAATGGCGAGAGATTTACCCCATCTTGCTTGCAGGGATTGCGTTTCTACACAGAAGTGAACCGAATAAGCCTGCAATAGTTCTTCAATCCATTAATAGCTGATTCGGGTCTCCACAACCTCCTTGCGGATGACTTTGTGTTTTCAGCTCTCAAAACAAGTGCTGCGATGGGATACTTGGCTCCCGAGTACATCACCACGGGACGTTTCACTGAGAAAACCGACGTCTTTGCCTTTGGAGTCATTATTCTCCAGATACTCTCTGGAAAACTAATGCTTACAAACTCAATGAGAGCTGCAGCAGAAAACGGAAAGCACCATGGCTTCATCGACCAAACCCTCCAGGGAGAGTTCGATGAATTGCAGGCTAGCGGGATGGCCAAGATCGGAATAAAGTGTACACAGGAGATTCCAAACAATAGGCCTAACATAGACACCATTCTTCAGGAGATAAACTATACAATCGGTGTGTAAAACAGACAATCTTGTTCACCTGAATCTGTCACCGTGTCAGAGGAAAGTTGCAGGCTTGTGAAGAGGAAGAGACAAGTCAGTGATTTTCCGAATAAGTTGTGTTATAACCAAACGGTTTATTCGGTTTGGAACTCGGAAACTGGAGTTGAATAAATTTTCGGTTTTGCTTTGCGGGTTTTCTGATTTCATTCACAAAGCAAAAGCAAACCGCAAGTTGAGATGCGTAACCAGAAAACCCATATCGATGAACAGAACTTGCTGGAAAGTTTTCACCTTGTATTAGCAATACTGTAAAAGTCACGAGAAGAGAAGACACGAACTTATTAGCATTACAGTGACAACAATCCCAAGGATTAAGGCACACTCCGACAATTTCCTCTTCAAAAGCTCTTGATTTCGTAATAAAATCGTGAAAGAGATTCCGAAATCGGGTTTGTACCAAGATATATTACCTTATATATCTTAAAACCACTCATTTGGCCACCATTTCGGTTTAATTGCCTCAACTTTTACATCCTCTAAACCCTTTATCCTAAGCTCAGCCGATGCTTTAAGGGCTTCCTCTAGCCTCATCACACCCATTCCTCGGCACCCGAGAGCTGTTGAAACCGTCCCAGTTTTCTTGCCAGAGCTTGATTCAATCACTTCAGAGCCAGGTGCAACCTTCTGTTCTACCTCTGTGAACCATCGGAAGAAAATCTTCAGTTTCATGAGCATTAGATGTGAGAATTTCAACTCCGAGACAAAGGGTTGGTTACCTTTTCCATCGTTATCGATGAACCGTAAAGGTATAAGACGTTTGCGAATGACACCTCGATGGTGGGTTCGAGCTATAAGCTCTTGACCAACATAGCAGCCTTTATCAAAGCTTATTGCATTCAGCCCTACAAAATTGTACTCGAGTGGAATAGCCTCACCTGCAAAGTACCACAACATATTCTACGTAAAAACACCTACAAGAGTGAGATTCAACGAATTCGACTGTATGGAAGTATTCTACCTTTTGGAATCTCATCCGATCCTTCAGCAACTCCATATTTCAATCTCCACAGAAGGTAGTTTTGGTCATCCGCTTCTTTATCAGCCTCAACTAGAGGAGCTGCAAACCGAAACAAATAAAGCAACAAATTGCAAGTTTCGTGGGTTATTACTCTTACCAACGAGACCATTTTCCTGACATTAACTTGACGGTGACACCATCATAAAAAAGCGTATTTTCAGTAAAACTAGATAAAAGACCTTCCCTTCCCGGATAAAAGAAAAAGGGTCTAATTTGGCCGAACTCACGTGTTGTATTAGAAGGAAAGATGCCTCTGTAACCGAGACAGTCCAATCTCGGATCCTTGTACCATTGCCATCCGTACTCATTACCTTGTGCAGTAGATTCACCAGCATGATCAATGCCACCGCCCCAACCAATTGATGCAGCCTCAGGTTCTTTCTCAGAGGACGGTTCTACTGAAAGACTTCTACCATATCGCTGCCAACACGAGAATTCCTCGGCCACATTTTCAATATCTACTTTAGACCTCAAGCGATATCTGCAGACATCAAGGCAGAGCACATTCCAAAGAAATCAATGAATATACAGCTTTATCCTATCGTAGATTATACATCAACAAGAGTTCCTTCATTGACATTGTTGAGATTGATAAGATCATTAACTTTTATTTTGTTATAACCTGAAATCATCTATAACCTAAACCCTGAGCCCTTGAAGAATTTCTACAACAATCAAATATCATTCCGGAAATCTGAAGACTTTGAACTTACATGTTCAATATTTTGAGAAATTAAGGGAAAACGAGCTTACTTCTTGAGTGTTTCCAGTAATTCATCGAAGACAGAAGCATCAACATCTGCAAACAACTCCATCGACCCGCCCAACGAAGACGACCCGGGTCCGGACCCTGTCGGATCGAGCTTTTCCTCGGGTCTCGATGGCCTGTACAGGAAGAAATCGTACAAAAACCTTCCCTGCGGTGTCAACAGCGCCGCGTACATAGGTTTTGCCGACACGACTGCCATATTCGGCGTCGGAATCGTCGAGTGCTTCTCTCCGATAGGTCCGCTGAATCTCCGTACATCGTTGGTCAAGAGACCCTGAAGAAACTTCACCGTGTCGGGTCCGCTGAACCGTACAACGGAGCGGGATTTGAGCTGAGAGGCCATGGGACCGACATCTGCGACGCCGCAGTGGATTTCCCGGCGACTGATCCTGACAGATTTCAAGATGCCACAGCGGAGACTGAAACGGAACATTTCGAAGCCGTTTTGGATAAACGTATCCTGGGAGGCGACGACGACGACGACAAGAGAGGAGTTGTAGGAAGAAGCCGTAGCCGTCAAAAGCAATTCCAACACGCTCCACTGGGTCTGGGCTTATGACTTCAACTGGCTAGTTTGCCTTAGCTGCTATCCCTGCGCTTGATAACTTGTCATTACTTCATCCAGACCTTCTACTGTGAACACTCTCTCAAGAAGAAAAAGAAAGCGATTCCCGATCCTTCTGTTGTCACACAAATTGCTCCCTGTCGAATCGTGAACAAGAAAAAAAAATTCAATAGAAGGCGGCGGCGGTGGCGAAGTAAGAATCGGACACGTGACAGGGGAACTCTTTTGGTTTCTTTGTCACGTGCGTTATGTCGTGTAGAGATATGTTTTGTCTTCGGTCGGGCTTGAGGAGGGTGAACGGGCGCGCGGCGGTCGTCGGTCGGTCGAGCAGGAGGGAGAGCGGCGGCGGGGGGTGGGCGGGCGCGCGCAGGAGGGAGAGCGGCGGCGGGCGTCGGTCGGTCCCGCAGGGTGGAGAGGGAGAGCAGGGCACACGCAGAGCAGGGTGGGAGGCGAGGGCTTGAGGAGGGGGGGAGGCTGGAGATCCACTTATGAAACTAAAAAATCCATCCCAAATCTATGTGGTATTAAAATTATATTACCCGAATGGGTTTCGAGATGGGGTTTTTTGCCCACCCCTTTTGTCTAGTGCTCGACCACGAAAATCAAGAAAATCATTGGATTAAATTTCATGTTAAACAATCGAAACTATAATTATGCATTATACTAGATCTCTCCATATCTATCAGAAAACATATTAAATTCACATGCCAAATTAAACCCGAATTCAAAACCATGCCAAAAAAAATGTTATATATATCTCATAATAGGTTTTTTTTATCATTCTGAATCCAAGCTTCAACCGAAACAGCACAAAAGCAGTAAGTCTCCAGATCTCTACGTTCTTACAGTACGGACAACCTGTGTACAGTACGGAGGCAAAAACACACTGCAGTCTCAACACTAGCCCTCAAAACTTCAGTTTCTGAAATTTGGACGAGAGTGGCTGTCCCTTTCTCTCGCATTATAGACAGCAGCATTTGGTCTCCTCGAAGGTCCTGCTTGTCCACGAGAAGCACCTGTCGAGGCTCTTGCTTCTGTTGACGGAAGCGCCATCACTTGACCACTGCTTCCGCCATTTCCAGCTCCTGAATACCGCAAACAAAATATATATCGTTTTTAACCATGCATTGCGTGTCTTGCATAAGCTTGATCTTGCATCTTCCGCAGTTGGAAAGAGTACGAGGCAAGGTATATCTATATTACTAAAGATACGATTTCAGAATTTTCTTAATGCTGAATTCAACAAAGTTATCATGTCAGCAAGGGTCAATACCAGAAGGTCAGAACGGGGAATTTAAGATGATCAAGCCAAAAAAAACTCAAAAATTTAAGACAACCATACCAGTGCTACTGCCAATGGACCCAGACCAACTGGGCAATTGGTGACAAGCATTTCCACGCCATGCTTGTTCAAAACCAGTCAACTCATCTGCGGGATTCTCAGATAGAAACAAAGACCCCTATTGGTATCCGAATCTAAACGAAATAATAGGAAAGACAGTAATAAAATGCACCTTCATTTAAATTGTGCAATGTCTGCATTGTATCCACCCGACCGTCAGAATTAAGTTTTCGAGTAACTGTATGCCCCTGCAACACAGACATTGCTTTATAACAACCATACCCTTCACAAAGCAAAACCCTATCAAACAAATACCTTGTTGTGAAGGCCTCTCAAGAGCCTGTGTGTTGCTTCTCGCGTCGCAGAATTGGCTTCTCTATTTTCTTCAATGGTTACCTATTCACGATAGGAGCAACATCAGTAATAAACATCACCAGAAAAATCTCAATCTAAGCAATCATTATTAGAATAACGCACCCCATCACTTCCTGTTCTCCTTGTCTTAGATGAAGTATAGTAGGCACCATTATGACCACCATATGTAACAGTGGAGCTTTGAAAACTGTAGCTACGAGTTTGGGGTAGCCTTTGCCCATTGTTTACCCTAACATTGTCATTCATGCATTGAATTTGCCTGTTCCTTCTCCCTGCAGCACATATAATGTATCAGTTTCGTTTCATATGCGACTCTCAGAAAAAACAATTAGAAAGCAAGTCTCAGTCAAACCATAAATAGAATGAAAAGGGGTATCACTTTCAATGTCTTCCACTGAGGTTTCGTTATCCAGCTCATCACTTGACCTGCCATGTTTTCCAAGGTTTCCTTTCTTCCCTTTCTGTTCCTCTTCATTCTCATCATCTGAATCTATCTCTTCAATAATCGGTCCACGAGATCTTCTCGGTTCAGGTGTCTGATGCTCAATAAATCCAGAAGGACGCATATCTACAAAAGGGTCTACACTAGGACCAGAGAAGTTCGACTCAAACATCCCTCCAAAAGGCCGCGTGAAAAAAGGGTCATCAAATGGATCCCTCCCTCCAAAAAAACTAGAGATCAGACTTTGAGGCCTTCCCGGACCACCAAAGCCACTAAAACCACCGAAGCCTCCAAACCCCGCAAAAGGGTCACCAAAGTTGAAGAAAGGATCACTGCCACCTCTCCGCATCTTCCCAGGAACTTCACAAACAAACGCAGCAAGAAAAAAAAGAATTAGAGAGAGGCAGCAAGCAACTGAATAGAAAGAAATATTCCATATATGAAAAGGGGTGAAATTCGGAAATACAGTTAAGGAAAAACTAACTTAAGAATCCTGATATGCATGAAGGATCATTTCCTATTGCATTTCATGCTTACAAAAATATTAAATAAAAAACAAAGAAATAGGACATCAAAAGAAAACAATCCCCATCAAACCATATATTCATTCATCAACGTAAAACCACTGTCCTGGAAAAACAACATGAACATCATGTGAACGTGACCAATCAAAAGGAACAGGAAACGTAAGTGCCTCAATGACCAAAACCACGAGAATTCATCGCTATAAAGTAATAATAAAAGATACCAACTTCATACCCCAAGAGTGAACCCAACTGATGATTTGAATCACACGGAATCAGACTAAAGACAAACGCAAAACAACAAAGAGAAGTCACGAGATTCCACCACGATCAAGAGAAAAAGGCAATCCAATGTCAAAATTGGAACAAAACGAGAAGGAAGCCGTCTAAGATATGAACAAACCTCAACAGAACCCAAGTCCCGAGAGAACCCACACAGAATCCAGCAAGAAAAACCGAAATTCACCCCAAACTATCAACAACCCACGAAACCCTAACGACAACGAAATTAATATTCAACAACAAATAAAATCAGACAGCTTTAGCTTCATGAAAAAGAAGCAAATTGATAGAGAGAGAGAGAGATCAAATTCAGACCTCGAATGGGATTCGGCACAGAGAGATCCGCAAAAGCTTTTAGGGAAAAAATCGGAGATTTTCAATTATGAGTTGTGTTGTAAAGAACCTTTCTTTTACCCTCAACTTGGACGCAGGGAGGGAAATAACGAATGTTCTAGGACCGTCAATAAATTTTTTCACTGCTCGTCCACGTGTCCTTGTATTGTGGTCCAATTTTTTTATTTGATTGACACAAAATGAAACCCCGAGACGGCACTTCACATATTCTATAATGTCTGTCGTTGTTACATATAATACTAAACTCTAAAACCTAATTTTGAGATATTGTGTTAGCTAAAAGAATTTATGAAATCAATTAATCTTTCGGGTAAAGACTATCCATGTCATATGCTATTTATACAATTGTAATGTTATATAATGATTACAGGTTTTACGTATTTATAGAGAATAAACTAGGAGTATAAATACATTTGAAACATTAACTATGTTACGTATATTTAAAGAAAATTCTATAAATTTTCCATTTTGAAGAACTCTTTCCTTGAATTTCAGGAATGATGATGACAATTGTGCTAATTTCAGCAACTTTGACTGAAGCAACAATTTCCAAAAAGCGAATTTTTCTTGTTTTCACTTCCAACGTTATCTATCATCAAATAAACCTAAGATTTTCTGTTCCACGGATACACCACTACTCTTCTTCTTTTTGTAAGGGAGAAAAACTCTATAGTTTATTCGTATGCGCATCGTTTGGAACCCATGTCTTTCTCCGATTTCGGATCGTTCTCAAATGATGGAGGCTACAAGAATTTCAAGCAGACTGAGAAGAAAAATGATAAGTCGTTATTTACGGTCTAACTCAGAGGAGTTAACTATGGTAATCTTAAGTACTTTGTACTGAAAAATAAGTGTATTTAAAAGATTGACTCATGAATAAAACTGATATTATTTTATAGTATTTGTTTTTCTATTCATAATATATATCAAAATTGTCTTCCTATTCTTTTCAATTGGCATCAGAGCTCACCAAATATTAGTGTAAGTCTTATCACTGGTTTGAGATCCCAGAAGACAACATGGAAGGACCGAGAGATTTATATTCGTTTGAAAAACCAATTATGCTGGATGCTTCAAACTATGGATACTGGAAACAAATTGTTGGGAACACCAAATGTGGAAATATTGAGGGTCAAAGAACTGAAGATTGACCTTGATATGGATCATGTCTCTCAAGAGTTAACTGGAAAGAAGGTCATGTTTTGGCCTAACCAAATTTCAAATGCCAAGCTTAACTGAGAGTGTGCTCTGATCAACAAGATCTATAGAACAAATTGGATCCCAAACAAGAAGACATATTGTATTTGTCATGATACTCACTACAAAAAACAGCTCGTTTCCAACGGACGGTGCAACGGATCCATCTGTTGATGAAAATGGTAACGGATTGCAACGGATTTAGGAAAATTTCCAATGGGCAAATATCCGTTGCAATCCGTTACAAACTACAACGGACGTGAAATGGCTATCGTCCGTTGCCACTTCCGCTGCAATCCATAGTAACTTTTAACGGGATGTTAACAGATATCTTTCGTTGGCGTTCTCCGTTGGAAGCTAGTTAGAACACCGGAAAATATATTCCAATGAATATCCGTTACAAATTGTAACGGATGCCCGTTGGCAATCGTAACGGATAGCCGTTGAAATTTGAATTTCGAGGTTTGTCGGTGGAAATAAATTCACGTGAGCTTGCAACGGTCATCCGTTGAGGTTTCCAACGGATGTCCATTGCAATTTAAACTATTTAATGATAACAATCAAGGTTTTAGCATCAAACCATCAACGGGAAATATATTTTCAACAAAATATCGTATTCTTCAAATCGAGATATATATAGATCGAGAAAATGGATATATGTATAGAAGAAAAGATCCTATAACCGAAGAGATTACACAAGAATTCTTACACGGATTGGAGAAATTCATGGGTTTTGCATCGATGAAACCTTTGTGTCAAGAACACGAGACAATGTTATGTCCATGCAAAAGATGCAAAAACATGAAGTATCGAAGTCAAAAAATTGTTTGCAAACATCTTTACAAGGTGTGTTTCGTTGAGAATTACAAAATTTGGTTTTTTCACGGCGAAAATTACGGTGTTAGAGATATTGTGCAAGATGCACTAGTAGAAAGAAATGAAGAAGTTATTTATGAAGCATCAACGACCAATCCATATGTGGAAATGGTGTCAGATGCTTTTCCTAGAGTTGTTAATGAACAAACGCGTGAAGAGATGTCGAACATCGATGCACGCTGATTCTTCGACCTATTGGATTCGGCGAAACAACCTATATATGAAGGTTATCGTGAAGGTTGGATTCGGCGAAACAACCTATATATGAAGGTTATCGTGAAGGTCAATCTCGCTTATCTTTATCTTTAAGATTGATGAGTATAAAAACAGACTACAATATTGCTGAAAATTGTATGTATTCATTTTGCAAAACCATGCGTGAATATTTACCGGAAAATAATCAAGATCCCGAGACATATTACGAAACAAAGAATGTGTTAAAAGATTTGGGAATGCCACATGAGGAAATTGATGTGTGTATAAACAGTTGCATGTTGTTTTGGAGAAATGATAAAGACTTGTTGGAATGCAAGTTTTGCGGTGCAAACAGATTTTGGCAAAAAAAACATATTCACGTAAATATGTACCATACAAGAAAATGTTCTATATGCTTGTAGCAAATAGGTTGAGAAGGTTATTTGAATCGAAAAAAACCGATGCGACAATGAGATGGCACGCAGAACACTCGACGACCGAAGGTATAATGCAATATCCATCGGATGGTAAGGCTTGGAAAGATTTCAATGAATTATTTCTCGAGTTCTCGTATGAAACGAGAAATGTTTATCTTTGCCTGTGCACGAATGGTTTTAGCCCATATGGAAAATTTTGTCTCCGTATAATTTGCCTCTCGAGATGTGTTTGAAAAGAGAAGTAATGTTTCTGACGTTGCTGATTCCAGGACCAAAACATCCGAAAAAAAGTTTTGATGTCTTTTTGCAACCCTTAATTCATGAATTAAGATATTTGTGGAACGAAGAAATTCTTGCTTATGACGTTAGTACGAAGCAAAATTTCACATTGAAAACGGTCTTGTTGTGGACAATTAGCGACTTTCCTGTCTATGAAATGTTATCTCGATGGAGCACGCACGGAAGATTGGCATGTCCATATTGTATGGAGGATACATATTCATTTCGACTAGTACATGGTAAGAAACAATGTTGGTTTGATTGTCATAGAATATTTCTTCCTCGTGGACATGCTTTCCGGAAAGATAAAAAACATTTTCGAATGAACGTGGTACAAAAAGAAGAGGCATCATATATACAAACCGAAACACAAATCCTTTATGAAAGATTGAACACATTAGGTGATTTACAAGAATCGGTAGAATGCGGTGGAGATCGTGGGCATCATAAACCAAAACCAAAAGGCCAAGGTGAATGGCATAACTGATATAAACGTAGTATCTTTTGGGAACTACCATACTGGAAATAATTGATATTACGTCATAATTTAGATGTTATGCATATCGAAAATAACTTTTTCGGTAACATCATCAATATTGTTTTGAATGTGGCGGGTAAAACTAAGGATAATATAAAAATAAGAAAAGATTTGAAGATAATATGCCGACGACCTGAGTTGGATTAAGAGATGAAAGGTCACCTGTCCCACTATTCAGATTGTTTGGTCCGACGAAAATGGGATTATTAAAGTGGTTAAAAGAAGATATTAAGTTTCTAGATGGATTTGCATCGAACATTGCTCGGTGTGTGGATATTGTTGGTTCGAGGTTGATCGGGTTGAAAAGTCATGATTGTCACGTTTTCATACAATGACTCATTCCAATTGCACTTACTGAGCTCTTACCACGGAATGTTCACGATGTGCTATGTGGAATCGACATATTTTTCAAAGATATATGTTCAAAGAATTTAAAAAGGGATGACTTGAAATTAATGAAAAACAATATCTCTGAAATATTATGTGCATTGTAAAAAGTTTTTTCGCCTTCATTCTTCGATGTCATGGAGCATTTTCCAATACATTTACCAGATGAGACAATACTCGGTGGACTAGTTCAATACAGATGGATGTATCCTTCCGAAAGGTTTTTCTTTCATTTAAAGAAAAAAACAAAAAAGAAAGCAGCGGTCGAAGGATCTATTGTCAAACAATACTTGCTGGAAGAAATCACATATTTCAGCATATTTTTTTCGAGTCGCATATTTAGACGGAAGAACAACGTGCAACGGATGATCACACAAACTATCTA
The DNA here is from genome assembly GCA_036759665.1 of Gynandropsis gynandra. Taxonomy (NCBI): domain Eukaryota; kingdom Viridiplantae; phylum Streptophyta; class Magnoliopsida; order Brassicales; family Cleomaceae; genus Gynandropsis; species Gynandropsis gynandra. Next base: position 34,984,124 of record CM071866.1, on the reverse strand, counting down.
TATCAATATAATCTGCAGTTTGGTACAATTTCTAAGATGTTTACACCGATTGGACGTACATGAGGTAAATCCGAGGAATATTGGTTAACACCAGAGGAGTATAATCACGTCCACACATATATATTACTAAATTGTCAAGAGTTATTACCGTTTGAAAGGTACAAAACAATATTATTCAATCTTTTAAATATATATATATATGTATATATATTCAATATTAACGTATTTTCATTATACGGGATATTTGATGAAGAAGTACTTGGTACATTTCCTTATCTAAACGCAAATGAACTCACAGATATAAAAGTTCAACATTATGGCTCGTGGTTGAGAGATGACATAAGTATCCGTGCACACATCTATTAAAATTAATTACATTTATTATAAAGTATTCATTCGTTTTTATGTTATACGTACAGGTGAAATGTTCTAATAAAAGACTTTAAACGTGGTTAAAAGATTTGGCTAATGGTCATGCACAAAATGTTATGTGTTGGTCAATCTTGTTTACTCGCGGCCACACGTTCCACACGTACGAACACGGAAAATATAGAAGCACATACGATTACGATGTTTACGTTAATAGTGAAATATATGGTGATAACTTCTACGACATTTTGCACGAAATCCTACAAGTGGAATATATCGGTCTCGCTGGGTTGAAGGTGATGCTTTTTAAATGTCTGTGGTTCGACCCAACCGTAGGACGTGGAATACGAAAAAACCGATGGGGAGGAATTGACATCAATCCGGCACAACAATATGGTAAGTATGATCCATTCATCACAATAGATCACGCAGATTAAATATGTTATGTGCAATATCCAACAACATTGAAACGCCGAAGAAAGGAGTGGTAGGTTGCGGTAAAGATCAAGCCACGAGGGATCATAAGCTTAGATGATAAAGAAGATCCATTGCAACTCGATCATCCGCAACTGATTTGTTTAATTGATACAGACAATCGAGAGGAGATTCTCGCAAGAACTAACATAGACGGAGAATTCATACGGGATTATGAAGATGTTGAACCAGAAGATGCTGAAGATGAAAACGACGATGAATTCAATGAACAATCGAAGAAAGACTCGCCAATCGATGAATCTACTGAAGAAGAAATGCAAATACAATAATGTGTATGATGTGTAATAATGTAAATGATGTGTAATGTAGATGATGTGTAATTGAACAATCGAAATGTTAATACATTCGAAGAATATATAAACGATGATTAATGTTTTAGAGACTTCATATGATCTAATACCAACGAGCATCCGTTGAAAATAGTAACGGATGCCCGTTGGAATAAGAAATCACCTCCAACACTTAGAAAAAATTTCTAAGTTTTTCATAATTCTAATGGCATCCGTTGGAAATATTAACGGATGCCCATCGGAACCCGAAATCAACTTCGACACTTAAAAAAAATCTAAGTTTTTTCATATTTTTAACGAGCATCTGTTGCAAAATTGTAAAAGACATCCGTTACAAATATACTAACGGGCATCCGTGTGTAATATTAACGGATTCCCGTTACAATTATTTGTAACGGGTGTCCGTTACACTTTGCAACGGATGCCCGTTGCAAAGTGTAATGATGCCTACCCTAGTCTGCAGAAATTTCCAACGGGCATCCGTTGGAAATTGTAACGGGTGCCCGTTGCAACGGGAGACGAGCCGCCATTTCACCGTTTGTTACCTCGGGAACACGCATTTCCAACGGGCATTCGTTGAAAATTCCAACGGATACCCGTTGGGAAGACAGAACATCGTGTCAATTAACTACGTCCGTTGAGATGCCGTAATTTTAAACGGATTCCCATTGGAAATTTCTGCATATAAACCATTGAATAGTTTCATTTTCAAACCAAATCATAACCTCAAAATCCTCTCAAACACTCCATTTCACACACAAAACACATTTACAAACACTAAACATGAAAATGAAGGCTAGACAATTCATAGGTTCGGAGGGATGTTGGTTGGTTCAGCGGGAGATCCTCCCCCGCCTCCACCACCACCACCATATCGCCCTCCTCCACCAATATCAACATCGCCGATATTTGATGAAGAGGACGATATGGTGGATATCGATTCCTTAATCGATAATTTTGATGGGCATTCCACCCTTCAAATTATCGATCCCGATCGTCGTGCCGGGACACTATGGTAAAACAAATTTATTATTTGCATTTATATTGTTGTAATTTATAAATATTATCAAACTTTTTTAATTTTAATTTTCAGGTTTAACGTGGATGATGTGTTTAAAACATACGAACAACGACATCATCCAAGATCCTTATTGAACCAACTATACTATTCCTGGCAAGTTACGCCAGAAGTCGTACGCCATTGATGGTGGTGAACTTTTATCGTAAGTTTTCAAATTACATTTCATTTAAAACGATTAGTTATATATGTTATAAACTAACACATTATAAATTATTTTGCAGTACACATATAGATGGCGGAGGAAGGATACGACACGCATCTATACGACATGGGTGCGCGACATGCAGACTAGGTTGCGCTAAATGATGAACAACGTCAAACGCAACTATCACACCAAAAATCGTAAACCAACATGGGCAACGAACGAGGTATTCAATCAATTGATTCAGCATTGGGAGTCAGAAGACTTCAAGGCCAAGAGCGAGAAGGCTAAAAAATTTCGGTACGGTGAGAAGGTTCCTGGAGATGGTCCGCATCGCCATACTTAAGATCATTCCCGAAGAGGAAACAAGAATTGGTAAATTTATTACTATTGAAATTTTTGGTTTTTTACAATATTTATCTAATTGAGTTTATTTTATATCACATATGCAATGGATAGGAAGATAACCGACCCTTCTTCAGCTGGTATTGGAAACCCACATCAAGAAGAAGCCGATCATCGGCGAAGAGATCGACAAACCCGAACTCGTCGATCCTCGAGCAGAAAGAAACCGTGAAAACTGTGACGGAGAAGATCACACAGCAATCACAAGCTTGTGGTTCAACCCCCCTGACGAGCTCAATCCTTTACAAAAGGACAAAATTTATTTAGAGGTAAAAGCTTATTCTTTTATCTTTTGATTATTAATCTGTAAAAATCTAACTCTAATTTTGTTTGTCTTGTAGTCGGTGAGACCATATAAGGAGCGTCTATACGGTCTCGGGGTATTTCAAAATGATATCGTCGAGGATGCCACGACGGTACCTCTCGCGGTCCAAGAGAGCTACACGCAACAACAACGTATCAAGGATCTCGAAGCACAACTTCGAGAAACTCGAGCTCAAGTGGCACAACAAAACTCTCAAATACAGCAGTTGGAGAGCGTCATAGAGTTGCTATCCGGTCAGGTGAGGGGATCAACGCCGCGGCAAGAAGCAGGTCTCGATTCGGATGCAACGTCGTCTAGAGGTGCTGGTGACCGAGTAGATGATATCAATCCAGCCGATTTAAATGAAATGTAATATAATTAGTTTTAATTTTTTTTTTGTAAACAATTTTATTATTTAAATTAAAAAAAATTTATTTTTATAAATTATTTTTATAAATTATTTTTTCTTATTTTTATTTTTTTAACAAATCTCCAACGGATGCCCATTGCAATTTTAACGGGCATCCGTTGGATGCAATTTTCCCGCCAAATGGTAATTGACGTCCGTTGCCATTTCCCGCCAATTTGTAACGGACGTCCGTTGTCCTTTCCCGCCTGTTTCCAACGGATGCCCATTGAAAATTACAAGATCCCGCTCTTTTTCCGCCTGGATGGAAACATATGTCCTTTAAAACTCTTTAACGAACATCCATTACAATTTTTCAACGAACGTCTGTTGCAACATTGTAATGGGCATCCATTACAAATTTTTTCAACGGTCGTGTTACAAAATTGCAATGGCTTTATCCGTTGGCCGTCCCGTTACAAATTTGCAACGGATCCCGATTTGCAACGAGCGATTCTCAACGGTCACAGATCCGTTGCCGTCCATTGGAAAACATAGTTTTCAACGGATTTAAGGCGTTTTCCAACAGATTCGTAAGTTGAAAAATGTCTGATTTTTTTAGTGTTATTTTTTAATATCTGTTTTTCTATTCATAATATCTATCAAAGTTGTCATCCTATTCTTTTCACCGACCATTGGTGAAAATGAGTTCCTTCATTTTGTACCTTACCAACCAACAGTGCGAATGAACGTTGATTTAGGAGGAAAAGCGTAGAATTCTATGATTCATGTCTGTTACATGATCATTTAGGAGTATAATTGATCAAATTCATGATGCAGAAGCTTCTGGTCTTTTAGTGCCTGTAAATTGGGTTATTTGAGTAAATACATTTCTTGGGGATTTATAGGTTTAATTGAAATCTATTGAGCTAAAGTGATCAAAGCAAACAAGCAAATTAGGGAGAAAAGGTGATGCGAGCTTGGATACAATTTCTCGTGGATGGTGGATTTTATTCGCGAAATCTTTAGACAACTCGATGAAATGACCTAGACCCACGTTCAAACGAACGATTCTAAACCCTTCCACAACCCGATCTATCGATTTATACGAATCGTAAGACAAAGGAATTATGACAGACTCAAAGGATAAGTTGAAACGAATTCATCGGTTTATTTTCTTCCTCCCATATGATATTTTCTCAGGGGTTTGTAACGGATAATGAAAATGCTCTCGAAGAACTTTCCTGCGCCATTAGCTGATGCTAACCGCATTGCTACAGTTTTGGCATGGCGAATGGTACTTTTCATGTCTGTTACATTTGTATTCTTGAACATTTTTGGTGTACAGGAGTATCCCATTGTAAGCTACCGCGCAGCCATGACATCTTTTAGAGAGCTGATTCCAAAAAAGCTTGCAAGATATATACCAACGAACAATGGGAGATTGACCGATCCATAGACCAGCCTGGTATGGGAACTTCATTGAGAATTTTTGTTTTCTGTTCTCTTAGTGTGATCTAGTTCGCTAAAAAGAGATAAATCGGCTTCTAAATTGCACCTTTCATTCACCCATGTGCCACGATAGTGTTGACATGGATGGAAAAAAATTACACACACGAGGTGACTTTGTTTTATTCTCTGTTGTTATTAAATTTTGTTAAAGTTGATCTTAGCTTATCAATTACTGCATTCTGTAACTTTGTTTATTTATTTTCTTTTAGCTCATCAACTCTTGTCATGGTGATATAATCTGGTTGAACTAAAATGGGTATGTCGTTAATAAAACAGTCGGTCCGATATGAACCCAAAAAAAAAATTATATGGAGGGGATATATTAGACAAAGGAAAAAATCTATACTTTATATATATATATATTATATATTGATGTGTTGGACATGCAGCGGAGGGTCTGCCACAAACTTTCAGAAAAGCTGAAGAGAGAAGATCCCAATCCATTCATCACCGCCGTACGGACCATTTTCGTTTATTTTTCTTTTATTTATTTGTTTATTTTAGGATTACCAAAATCCCCAACTCTTGCTTGCTTCTCATATCATATACATAACATCCTCCTCGCAATGTGCAGAAGATGAAACGGCTCAACAAAGACAAGGAAAGGAGCTTTCACTCCACATATAATCTGTAACTTTGTTATTTGTTTTCGCTATAAATTAAATAATTTCCTTAATTTCACTACAATTCCACAAAATAAATAAGTTAATTATGAAAAAACAAACGCCCACCGTGGGGCTCGAACCCACGACCACAAGGTTAAGAGCCTTGCGCTCTACCGACTGAGCTAGACGGGCATCTTGCTAAAGATGTTTTATTGTTGATTAATTAACCTAAAACTTAAATCAAGATGAGTTATATAAATTTTTATATAAAAAAAGAGAGGTGAGAAAATACATATAAGATGATGAGATGATATGAATGAATGGTAAGCGAAGCTTGACAAGCAAATCCTACCGGATTTATGTCGTCCATGCAAATTAGCAGTGACCCACTCTATTAACTCCTCCCGACAATCAAAGCGTATACGAAACCGTATTTTTTTATTAATTATTTTGTATTTTTGTGAAAGCAAGAAAATTTAATGTGAATCAGATGTCCGTATGATGATAAAGACACCCATATCGCGAATGACTGACTTCTTCTGCTGCTTCGGGAAGAGATAACAACGGTTGGGTGATGATAGAGATGGTAACCTGATAAGACCCTTTTTGGTCATTTGGTAGGCGTTATGGCTTAACGTAGATGTTTCCATTCCATGCAAACCTTTAGCCTTTCATCTACTCGCATTTGGACCCTCCTTTCTCTTTCCTGCTCTTCTCCGTCTCTTCCTCCTTCATCTGCCACCGCCAATACATACGTGTATATCACATTCATATATATACATCATTCAAATATGTATATCTTCATTATGCAGTTTGATCACTATGGGACTTGGAGATCAAGAATGTACCTTCTGAAGAAGCTTCTTTTGGAATCGGTAGCCCTAGTGAAAATTTATGAGAATAGAGTCGATGTTAAAGACAAATTGGTAGACTTGAACAGAAATGAAGATGGGTGATTTGTTCTGCACTAACCTTGTCAGTTCCGTAGAGGTAATCACAATAAGTGAAAACTGAAGCAAAGTTGCTATGGCTTTGTCCTCCAACGTAATGATGGTAGTCATGGTACTCAGGACCACCATAGAAAGGTATGTATTTAGTTGGAGTCCAGGGGAAGTCGTATCTACCACCAAACATGATGAACTTGTACTCAATTATAAACAACAAACATTTGCCATAGCAGAGTGATCCGGATTACTCTAACAACACAGCTTAAGTATTTTATGTATAAATACTACCAAAGAACAATGAAAGAGAAAAGTTGAATTGAAAGTAGGAATAGCAAAGCAAAGCTAAGCAATAGCAAGCAAAAGGGATTAATTTTTCTACCGCCTTACCCGCTATGCGTTTCAATGGCCTCCATTTGCCGTAAAGATATCCACAACCAGAAATTAATCAAATGTCCTGGAACAATCGCTGGACCCAACAACGTCGGAATCCCCAGAAGCAAGATCTCAGCCCAATGAGCGTAAGGTGCAGCATATCCGATTGGAGATGTATACTCGTGATGAACACGATGAATCTTCTCGTACCCCCATTTACAATGGAGGAATCTATGGATCCAGTAATTTGTGTAGTCTTCTATTAAGAAGTACACCAACAACTGTGCCAAAATCTCCCAACCCGATGGCAATGGCAAACCGGTTCGAATCCCGATTATCTGTTCATGGAATTATTTAACATACATCAGACCCTACAAATGCCATACTCCATCATGGTCGTCCCAAATACAGAGCGAATCATTCAATTTTGTGATGATCAGTTCGAACATCCTATCAAAACCCCAAATGCGATAGAATTTCTATATATAATAAAGATAAAATTAAAATGGTTCGTCAATTTCCGTACTTCAACCATCAAATCTGAAAAACAGAACACCAAAAAAAAAAGCAATAACATATAAAAAGCTTGGAACATTCCAACAAACGAAAATTTCCAAATATTCGAAATTACCTCAATCGAAGGATAAGAAACGAGCTGCAATGGTCCGACGACGAACAGAAACATCTTCATGACGTCTCTGTAACATCGAAACATATCAGAGACAGAGTACAGCACCTTCGGCTGAATCTTATACCTATCGAACCACCCGGCGGCGGATCGAGCGGTCTCTACGAGAACAAGAGGGAGAGGAACAACGGTGAAGACGAGGAAGAGAAGCAAAATGCTGTGGCAGTAGAGGTAGAAATTGGACTTCGTGGCAGAGTAATCGAACCAGACGGTCTCCAACCACGTCAGGTTACGGCCGAGAGCCTCGGCCGCCTCGTCCACCGTGGCGTACGGAATCATTGTTCTCGCTGGCGTTCTCCTCTCTCCGGCGGCGGCGAAGAGAGATTCACGGTTAGGGAGATGTGAGAGATAGATGGAGAGAGAGAGAGAAGGGCTTGGGGTTTATTACCACGCACTGACTATGCATAGAATTTGCTTGGATCGACGTGGCTAGAGCAGTGTCGTAGAAGTGGCTATGATCGACGTGGCTGGAGCAGTGCTGTAGAAGTCGAGCTCTTGCTAAAGATGTTTTATTGTTGATTAATTAACCTAAAACTTAAATCAAGATGAGTTATATAAATTTTTATATAAAAAAAGAGAGGTGAGAAAATACATATAAGATGATGAGATGATATGAATGAATGGTAAGCGAAGCTTGACAAGCAAATCCTACCGGATTTATGTCGTCCATGCAAATTATTTTGAAAAAATGGTTAATTTGGATGCTAGTCGCCGACTGACTAATATATATCAATATTATTGATATATATATTTTGAAAAAAATAATTAATTTGGAAAAAGTAATCAATTTCCCTAAATATACTATGAGAGAGAGTCTTTTATTAAATATTTAATTTAATAATAATAAACTTTTTTCTTTTTTTTTTCTAAAAATCTTCCTTCTTTCTTGGTACGTCTATCTTTCTATCTTCTTCTTCCTCTTCTGTCTATTGTTTTCTCTCTCTCATCCATTAACGTCTTCTTCTTATTTTCCTCCTCCTCCTTTTTCTATTCGAACCATAGATAAAAAAAGGACGAGACTCCTACGCTCTTCACTTCCAGGATATGCAACGTCTCTCTCATCTTCCCCTTCCCTCTAATCCAAACTTCGTTTTAGGTTTCACAATTCTTCTCTAACCAAAGGCACACTCTTCCTCCTCCATCCACGTCTGGGCGTTTTTCAATTAATCGATCGTCCAGACAGAGATTTCATGATGCCTAGTCGCCGACTGACTAATATAGACGATTTTAAAGTTTTCTGAACGGTCTCTTACCGCCGAGCGTCTGGATGACGATTAGTCGACCATCCAGAATGATTTTTATATCATCGCACCAGAGTGATTAATTGTTGTTTTTGTTATTATTTTTAGACAAAATATAGAAGCTGAAATATTATTATTATTATTATTATTGTTGTGAGAGGATATATGAATATTCTTGTTAATCGCATATTCATGACGCGGCTCATTAAAAAAATATGACAATTTAATTTAAAATCTTACAAATAAAAAAAGATTAGACTTATGTTATAAGAATTCGTATAGTTAAGTGTTGTCATTTTATGTATAAATATTTATAATAAATATTGAATCTCAAATGAAGTTTTGTAATACATTGATCTTATATAATATTTTATTGGTTGTTTGATTATTTATTTACATTAGACGAGACTGGGGAATTTTTGTCCCTTCTTATTTCTTAATGCAATTTAAAGCTAATAAATAACTAAATAGAACACATAAATTTGCCAGAAAAGACTTATTAACATTGTCGAGTTGAGCTTTGTTGATATATAACCGAATGTGCATTCATGAAACTCTCTTGGTATTTCAACAGTTTCTCTATAATGATTTGAAAAATAAAATTATTTAATCATAATTGAGAGATAAATCTAGCAAAAAAAATGAAGAGATTTACTTGTGGGATATGAAAAATTTCGCATGGATAGAAGTTGTAATAAATATATATTATTTTGTGTTATGAAAAGTAATAAAATAAACTTCTAGATGCATACAAATAACGAAGGTTTGAGTCTTTGTAAGCATGTGTAAATTCGGGTTTGAAATCATAATACTTTTTTTTATATTTTAGTTGAATTAAGTCAACGAGACATCATTTTTAATCAGTACTACATTTATAAAAATTTTCTAGAAAAAAATATTCGTTGTTACAATCTTCTAAGGACTGAAATAGTAAAGATGTTTTTCTAGGTCATATTTGTTTTCCTGTATTTTCGAAAATCTAAAAATTAAAAAATTCAAAAATAGATAAATATGCTATTTTTTTTGTAGGCACGTATAGCATGTAGGCTATATATTTTGCACATGTCTTTAAACAAAAAATGAATATGGTATAAATATTCATACAAACAATGATTTCAAATGAATAATAAAATGAGTATTGGAATAGACTATTTGTGATATATATATCAAAGGATGGTACTGGCCTAATAAGCCAAAATTTTTTTCTTTTTTCAACCGTTTGTATTTGGTCGTTGTTGATGAAGCGGTGTGTGCGTTTGATAAAGCAGTGCATCCGTCCGACGCTCCGAACACTCTGAACTGAAATCTTGCGTCCATACACAATATTACGTCTCTTAGCTTGCACTCGAAATCATCTTAAAAAATTCGTTTACCCTTTAAACTTCTGAGAAATTTACAAAGTAGATTCGACAAGAGATCAATCCCTTGTGATCGTTGGATCTTCAAGACGGAATAGAGCGAAAATTTCTGTCTTAGGACACTGCAAATGCAGGCCTTAATCATCCATATAATCTGGTATTTTTAGTTGTTGTCTTTCAATTCAATATTTGTTTAATATTCATTTATGTACATTCGAATACATTTGAACTCACTGGTTCTAACATTTTTTGCACGTGAAAACACATACGGTTGGTGAAAGTTGAGAGCTAGGAGTGAGAGGCAATTTCAAAGTTGAGAGCAAGGATTGAGTTTCAAGTGAGGAAGAAGGAAATTTCGAAGTTGAGAGGAAATAAATTTTGAAATGAGAAAGAAAGAAAGAAATGACAATGATCAATAATGAAGAAGATGGCACGAGTCAATCTTCATTGGCGTCCACGAGTGGATCAATTTCTAGGATTTTACTTTGCAGATGAAATATATTAGGGATTGGGTTGTTGAAAGAAAATTTTTTTGGTGATTTCAAATGGGTGTGAGTTTCAATGATTCGATTGAGACGAAAAGGGCCATGAGTCTTAGTGAGTCACTTGAGTCGAAGATGGTCAGGAGTCTAGGATCATGACTCTTATTGCGAATAGGGTCAGGAGTCTCACTGAGTCGAATAGATCATTTGAGTCGCAAAGGGTCATATGGATCTTAGTGAGTCACTTGAGTCGGAAAGGGTCATATGAGTCTCAATGTATCGGTAAAAGTCTAATGTAAATTAGTCATTTTGTAGGTTTCGCCAAAGCCAAAGTTTCTCTATGAATTCAAGTAGAAAAAATTCCAAATATTTCCACCAAATGTTATCCTTTCGAAACAATAAAGAAGTTGAGATGAATGTTAAATGAAGATGGTGCCATTACTTTAACAATGAGTAACAATTTAGGCATATATTCCATTACCTATATGACTCCATCCGGACAAAGGTTTAAATGTCTGTCCTATTAAATCATTTAGTGATTGTACGAGATAATAAATAGATGTGGTTTGTCTGAAACGGTGTTCCCGTCCGGTACTATATATTGGAGCATGCACTACCAGATTAAACGCTAAATCCTATCTCGGAGGATGGGAGTCAAAACGGTATGATACATTAAGACAAAATAATTTTGTCTATGGAAAGGTGACTGTAGCATAAGTGAGTGAAAAACTTGTGAAGGCGAAGAATTCCGACGACCGGAAGAATTTTGCAACATTGATGGTGTTGTGGCAAGTTCTAGATCACAAGCCTTCATCAGAAAATTCTACCACTCATGATCTGATTAACATGGTTGATGACTTGGATTTGTGAAGGCTTTACTTAGGGGATTTTCACATTTGAGAAGCTTGTGAATACTAGCCGCAAGCACGTCGGCCTTGTGATGATATCATGATCCCACTCAAGGTAAATTGTATATATTATTAGAATAACATGAATGTTTTTGTACTTTTTGTGTTCTTATCATTTTGTTCTAATGTTTTAGTTACATTCATTCGAAACCATCCATAGCTTGGTAAAAACAAATGGTACGTTGATGTTATGGATGTTGATCCATCATACCCAAGGATGTGCAATAAGCAAGTTAAATCCAATTTGAACCCGAATTATGTAGATGTGATCAAGTAGATCAGAGATTCTAAGGTAACAATTACACAAGGATCACAAGGGTCACAATGGTTAGAATGGTCATAATTGTTATTTGTTTTTTTGTTGTATGATATTTGAAGTATTCTCCATGCTAAAGATGACAAGGAAGATTTAATTTATGATCTACAATATTACGAGGGATGCAACGACCCAGATGTTCAGATATGGATAGAATATTTACAAAGAAATTTAAAGGGTATTTGTTTTGAGGACATCCATAAGTTTGAACTACTGGCGCGAGAAGCAGTTCTTGATGAGAATCATAAGGAGAAAAAAAGGGAGCAAAAGGAAGAAGAGCAAGGGGTAAAAAGCAATAGAGGTTGTAGATGTTCCACTTAATCTGATGCTGATGAATATGAAAGACTTGTAAAGGATGAAAAAGAAGGTGATGCTAAAGCTGAAGTTGAAAAATAGGCTGAAACTAAAAGAGAAGAAGTGGCAATCCCTTTGATAGTGGAACAAAAATTAATGAAGGAAATAAAGAAGTTGTAGACCTTCTAAGGAACGTCGGGTTTGATTTACCTAATCCAAAATCAAAGGCGGCAAATCCCAAAGGTGTTGATTAGGCAGAAAAGACTAAAGTCAAAGGTTATCGAGAAAGATACGAGCACCGAAGCGAATCTTATAGTACTCTGAAAGATGATGATTATTTTAAATTTGAATTCCGACACCATCCATATCTAGTTTCAAGAAAAGAGCCCAGAAAAGAGCCAAGAGAAGAGCCGATGGAGTCAGAGGCTGAAAATGACTCTCGAGATGGCTCAAAAAAGGAAGTTCCAAACATTCCAACATTAATTGAAAATAATACATCTGCCGCTAATCCTTCAAGTGAGCTTCAGTCTAGCATTCCTCTACTTGAATACCTTCCTGAAGATGTTCTTCATGTGGTTGCTCTTGATGTTGTCGTTGGTGTTCCTAACTAGGTTTCTGCAGAGAATACTCCAATGGTTCCTATCAAAGAGGTTGCCACTGATGTTGGTGGTGAAGAAACTCCAAAAATTCAGTCGAAGAGGTTGATGCAGATGTTCTTGTCGAAGTTCCACCAAGTAAGTAATGTTGAGTAACAAAGATCACTTGAGTCAAAATTGTCACAAAGGTCACAATGGTCACAAAAGTCACAAAGGTCACTGATGGTCGGAATCAGAGTTTTAATTTATTTCCAAGACCACTCTACCACAAGTATACGGTTCGTGTAGTACAAGGGTCGAACTCTGGTGACTAGAGCAGCGTTAGAACTAAGATTATCACGAGAATAAGATCGATCAATATAAGATTATGAAACGGGAAAGTAAAGATAATAAAGGATGACGAAGCTAGACTCAACAAGATAGAATACCATGGGCTTCGGGAATACCGGAACATGCAATGGATGTTTCTAAGGATCATGAAGTCGGTTTGTATCAATCGATGGGGAACTAATATCTAATCCTCTACCTAGGAAATCAACGTCACTCATCTCCCGATGTAGCGCGGAACGTCTAGATGCATTAAGAACGATAGGGAACTCTACCCCTAATGCTAGAAATGACTCTCCCAAGCCTTAATCTTCTACCTAGGAAATCAACGTCACTCATATCCCTATGTAGTGCGGAACTTCTAGATGCGTTAAGAACGATAGGGAATTCTAACTCGACCTCTATAAACGGAAATGACTCTCCCAAGCCTAAATCCTCTATCTAAGATATAAACGTACTCACCTCCCGATGCAGTAGATCTATACTTAGATGCATGATGAACAATGGGAATTCTACCTCGATTTTTACTGTTCCTAAATAGATTAACCGATTGGCCAGATTCTCATTAACCTAATTCATTCGAAGGTTCATTCACGAGACTCAAGCCTGACTCTCCCAAGCCTAGACGAATCTCTAATCTCTCTCAAACGTGCCTAATCTCAGTAGAATAGATCTAGTCTTATTCAAGCATGAAATCAACAACGTATCAATATGAAGGCATTACACACAGATCTATAACCTATCGAACCATTCAATTGAACAAAACCGAAATCAAGCATTAATAAATCAAACTATTCTTTACAATGGCATCCCTAACCCATGGCAACGAGACCTACTCAGAATACATAGAGAAGCAAACAAAAACGAAGTAGATGTTCATCTTCCCTATCCTCCGAGCGTAACCTCCGACGAATCCTTCGATTCCCCGAAGTCTCCTTCTTTGGCCGTGCTCTCTCTCTTCTGGTTCGTCCCCTTTGTTCTCTTGCCTTTTCCAGTCTGTTCTTGGCTTCCCCCTTCTGTTCCTTTTAAATTCAGCCCGTTCAAAATTCAATCTAGGTTGTTGAGAAAAAGGTGGACCCACGCGGGCACACTTTGCACTCGCTCGTGCACAAGGTCAGCCCGTGCGTGCACCATACTCAGCCTGAGCGGGCTCTCTTGCCCGTGCGTGTGAATTACCAGCCCGAGTCAGGCTTGGTTTCTGGGATTTTTTAGTCTAATTACGCCTCAGCCCGAGCGGGCACACTTCTCAGCCCGAGCGTGCACACTTCAATTGCTGTTTCCGCTCCTTACGCTCGATGCTTGAGTGTTCGATTTGGATCCGTGGCTGTGCACATGTTATATCTTGACATTCAATTACGTTTTCGGGGTGGAATTGCCGTAATCACTCGTGTTTTACTTCATGTCTCCGTTTCCTACACAAAACACGAAATGATAGATGAAATCCTCGAATAAACTCAATAAATCGATAAAGTCCATGAAATCTAATCAAAACTAAACCTAAGAAACATGTAAGTACTACGACGGATAACATATTATCAGTCACAAGGGTCAGAATGGTCACAACAGCCATAAGGGTCACAAAGGTTAAAATGGTTATAAAGGTCACAAAGGTCACCAATGGCACAAAGGATGATACTAATGAATGAAGTGATTTTTATGTAGATGTTGGAGCTTCATCGGATGAGTCTGATGGTCCATTGATAATTATACAAAAGTTAAAACCATCAAAGGCAAGACATGAGCCATATGTTGAACTTTCATCGACTGAGCCACCAATGAAAAGACCATAAACAATTAGAGAACAAAAACCACGGGGTTACCCACAACATGGGTCACGAGAGGAAGGGGAGATGGAGAAAAGAGGGCGAGAGCGAGGGAGAGAGTGAATGAGTGAGAGGTGTATATAAAGTTGTTGTTGCAGAAGAGGTCGTTCAAGAATAAACCACAAAAAAGGTGGTTCAAGAACTTGCAGATGTTGAAGGGAGGCGGAATTTTGTGTGGAAGCCTGATAACGTGTAATTTATCTTAGGATTTTCATCTCTTTCTAGAATTAGTTTTATTATGATTTTTGGATTTTATCGACATATTAAGCAGAATTAAGGCTTTTACTATTGTCTTCTCGTGTTTTGTAGGAAACGGAGATTTCGAGACGCAAACACAAGCAAATGCCACAAACTACCCTACGTTCAGAAGCGCCCGACCAGACGGTGTAATGTGCCGAACCGTGCACATCCAGAAGCATGATCGGGTGAATGGAAGAAGAGAGCTCGGGCAACTGAAGTCTAGCGCCCGACTGGGTGCCTTAGACAGCCCGATCGGGCTCATTAATAAAAAATTGCCCCGAAGAGAATGCACAGCTCGAGCAACTCCTTTGCTCCGTGATCGCCTTTTTGAAGAAGTGCCCTGTTAAGAAGAAAGGTCGTATCCCACTCTTCATGACCCGTGTCTCGCTCCTTTCTGCGCATCCTGAACCTCGTCCCGCTCTTCTCCATGTCTCGAGCCGCGTCTCGCTCTTCTCCGCATCTCGAGCCGTGTCCCGTTCTTCTTCGTGTCCTGAGCTGCGTCCCATTTTTCTCCACATCCCGAGCCGTGTCCCATTCCCTTCTCCGCATCCCGAGCCACGTACAGTGTCTCGCGTCCTATGACCTGGTCAAGCCTATTTATGACCTCCACGGTCTCCTATGCCTTGTTGACCGCTTTAGCTCATGCAGTTTACATCTAAACTTGTGCCTTGCATTTGTACTTGTATTTTCCTTGTTTTCACCCTTCCTACTTGTATAAACAGGTACCTTTAGTTCTAATGAAATACATAAGAGAATACTTATTCTTATTCTCTCTAATTCTCTCGATCTTTCGCTCGCTCTTAGTCTTTCTATCTTACTTCTGCTGATTCATCTTTGTTCTACAAATTCTACATGGTATTAGAGTGGTGATCGAGTGTATGAATTCTTTTTCTCGATTTTATTTCTTTTCAAATCTATTCTCTTTCAAAAGTTGTTTTTTCGATCAAACTTTTTTTAATCTCTCTTTGTTATTTTCTTTCCCTTTGTTTACTCGGATCTCTCGTCATGGACTTGACCAAAAGCATCTCAATCTCGTTCAACGGAAGCAATTATTCTATTTGGACGAAGATTGCTAAGGCCAATCTTGGCATGCAAGGTCTTTAGGGTTTTTTGATAGGATTGGATGTGAAACCGGTATATTCAAGTACCGAATCAGAAAAGTGGGAACAAAATAAACTTAGTGCCTTGGTTATTTTACAAAATTCTCTCTAATCTCATATACTTCGTACATATGGGCACATAGAGTCTCCTAAGGAGCTTTTGGACGAGCTAAAACAGATTTTTGGCAATGAATCCAATCTTAACTGTGTGTATGAGAAAAACAAAGGCCTTAATAATCTAAGGCAATAGGGAAAGCCTTTTAACCAGGATTTGGGTGAATTTAAAGAATTATGGTTAGAACTCGAAACTTTAAGGCCTCACAATGCGAACCCTATGGAAATTGCTCAAAGAGCAAACCATGATCAAGTCTTTAGCCTTTTATTCTCCCTTCATGACAAATACAACGATCTTATTCATCACATACTTTGCCAAAATAATTTTTCTTCGTTTAACGACGTTTGTATGATGATTAAAAAGGAGGAAGGAGGAAACCGTCTCTTTAAAGGAATGACCGTGGAAGCTAATGTCTCCAAAAGTACCTCTGGAAAAGCCACTACGATCAAGCCTTTCAAAAAGCAGTTCTCTTGTGAGTATTGCAAAAAGAAAGGTCATACAAAGGATCATTGTTGGATTCTTCACCCCCATTTGAAGAACAGAAGCCATGACGGTCAAGGTAAGGCTAATATGGCCTCTGAGTCTGAGTTTTTCTCCAAGGGAGACCTCGAGGGGTTTTTCCAAATGATTCTGGTAGGGAATCAAACAAAGAAAGACGATGAAGAAGGAGGTAAAGTTATCTCTGCTTTTCGAAACCATATTATAATAAATTCTAGAGCTACAAATCATATGATTAAAACTCAGGACTTGCTTAAAGATATAAATCCTCATTATGGCTTTATTTCTATTGCGAATGGGGAGAGTGTTCCAATTAAAGGAATATGGAAGCTTAAGCTTCTCGGTCATGATACAAGGGCTCTCTTCGTTCCAAAATTCTAATAATCTTATCTCTGTACAAAAGCTTGCAAAAGACCTGAATTGTTATGTTTGTTTGATTCTAACTCTTTTTGATACAAGATATTGAAAGCAAACAAGTAATCGGCAAAGGAAAGCTCCTCAATGGTCTTTATATTCTCGAGTCTATGTACTGTGATCCAGAGTCCGTGTTTCTATCAAAATCAAATTTTAATAAAGTTTCTAAGTGGCATGCAAGACTTGGACACCCTCATAGTAAAGTTCTAAGTATCATTTTCCCGATCTTAATGATAAGCATGAAACGTGTGAATTTGCATCTTAGGAAAACACGTAAAACAAGTATTTCCAAATTTTCTAAGGACTGACAATGGTGGAGAGTATACTAGTCTTCAGTTTCGCAGGTACCTTGAAGAACAAGGTATTACACACCAAACTTCGTGTCCCTATACTCCGCAACAAAATGGAGTGGTCGAGAGGAAGAACATACACCTAATGGAAGTATCGAGAACTATCATGTTCGATCGAGATGTTCCTAAAAGGTTTTGGTCCGATGCGGTCATGACCGCATATCACATCATTAATAGAATTCCAACAAAGGTTCTAAAGGAAAAATTACCTTATGAGGTATTAAACTCTACAAAACCTGATCTTGAGTATTTTAGAACTTTCGGTTGTGTGTGTTTCGTTCTTTTTCCTGACTCACAGCGAAACAAGTTGGAACCAAGGAGTACTAAAGTCGTGTTCATCGGATACTCAGTAAATAAAGAATGCTACAAGTGTTTCGATCTAAAATCTCAACATGTAATAGTGTCTCGAGATGTTATGTTTCTCGAAGACAAGAGCTTTCATGATAAAATCAGCTGGAAAGAGATTAAAGGAATCTCGAAACCAAATGATATAGGTTTGTCCCTTAGAAACTTAGTAAATTCAATGTTGAAAACTAATAATGAAACAGGTCCTCTACCAAGTGTACCTGAACGTCATGAAGACCAAAATGATAAAGAAATATCATAAAATGAAGAACAAGAAAGCCATGATGTATATTCTGAGCAAAATCATGAGGAGGAAACTCGGGCCTCAAGTCATGAGAATGAAGATCAGAGCCATGATCATAACCAAAATGAGGATTAGGACGCCGATGAAGTTGAAGGAAGGATTCTAAATAAGATAGTGCCTCGAAGAGGCACTAGAATAAGGCGACCAGTCTCGAAATAGATTCACAATCCTATTCAATGGCGTGGCAACCGAACACTCTATTTCAATGGTGTGGCAACCGAACATCCTATTCAAAATTTTGTCTCTTTGGATTTTATCTCTACTGATAATAAAGCTTTTCGTAGTAAATTTGACAGGGATATCAAGCCACAAACCTATAAAGAAGACGAAGAGAAGCCATAATGGGAGGAAGCCATGGCTGAGGAGCTAGACGCCTTAGAAAAGAATAAAACATGGGACCTAGTCCCCCTTCCTAAAGAAAAGAAGTCCAATGGAAGCAAATGGATATATAAAATCAAATATAATAGTAATGGTGAGGTAGAACGTTATAAGGCTCGCCTTGTAGCGCATGGGTATAATCATAAGTATGGGGAAGATTATACTGAAACTTTTGCTCCTATTGCTAAAATTCATTTTGTTCGATTATTTTTTCTATTGCTATTAACCTTAATTGGAGTTTATGGCAAATAGATGTTAAAAACGCTTTCCTTCAGGGGGAAATAAAGGAATAGATCTATATGAAACCTCCCTAGGGCCTCCAAACCGAAAAAAGAATTGTATGCAAACTAAAGAGAGCTCTCTATGGACTCAAATAGTCTCCACGAGCTTGGTACACTATGCTCTATGATGCTGTCCGAAAGTATGGTTTTAAAAGGAGTGAGGCTGATCATTCCATGTTCATCATTCAAAACAATTCTGATATCATCGTTCTCTTAGTTTATGTTGATGATATCATCATAACAGGCGATGATAATAAAGGAATAGAAAGTGTTAAACGTTTTCTAAAAGACACATTTGATATAGAGGATCTAGGTGAACTTAAGTACTTTCTTGGAATTGAAGTAACTAGATCTAATGATACTTTATTTCTTTCTCAACTAAAATATGCTTTAGACTTTTGAATGAAACAGGTAAACTCGGATCTAAGCCGGCCAAGACCCCCATCAAAGGAAAATACAAAGACTTGCGTGAGGGGGAACCATTTCATTATATAGAACAATACATGCTTCTTGTTGGTAAGCTAATATATCTCACGATAACAAGCCCTGACTTGTGTTATGCTGTGAATCAGGTCGGCCAGAATATGCATGCTCCAAAGGAACAACATTGGAAAATGGTGGACCGAATCCTCCGATACATCAAGAACGCTCCAGGGAAAGGTATACTAATGAGTAAAAAAATGACCCTAGTCTAATTGGGTATTGTGATGCATATTGGTCGGTGACCGCAAAGACCAAAAATCAATGATGAAGTTCTGTACCTTTATCGGGGGGAACCTTGTCACTTGGATAAACAAAAAGCAATCGGTGGTCTCTCGTTCCAGCGCTGAGGCCAAGTACCGAGCTATGGAAAATACAACATGTGAGCTCATTTGGATTCGAACTCTCCTCAAAGATATTGGCCTCGAACCTTCGCAGGCCATGGTGCTTCATTGCGACAATCAGGCGGCAATTCACATTGCATCCAACTTGGTGTTCCACGAAGAACAAAACATATTGAAGTTGACTGTCATTTTGTTGAAGAGAAGCTCGAAGATGGCGTCATTGAATTCATATACACAAGAAGTGCAGATCAATTGGCCGATGTCTTCACCAAAGCCACAAAAACGTCCACAAAGATCTCCATTATCGAATCATCCTCATTGATAACTTCAGTTCCAAGGCATCACATTCAAGCTTATTCGATCATCCCTCGAGCTCATAAGCTGTTGTACTCTTTTTCCTTTGTCGGATTTTTTTTATCCCAATTGGTTTTTCCCCGAAAAGGTTTTAATGAGGCTTCACTTATGTTGCTTTTGAACGCCTAAGCTTGAGCGGGAATGTTAAGAAGAAAGCCCGTGTCCCACTCTTCATGACCCGCATCCCATCCCTTCTTCGTGTCCCAAACCATGTCTCGAGCCTCATCCTGCTCTTCTCCGTGTCCCGAGCTGTGTCCCACTCTTCTCCGCATCTTGAGCCGCATCCCGAGCCGCATCCCAAGTCATGTTCCATTCTTCTCTGTGTCTCGAGCCGCGTCTCGCTTCTTTCTCCGTGTCTCGCTTCTTTCTCCACGTCCCGAGCCGCGTCCGCGTCTCGCATCCTGTGACATGGTCAAGCCTATTTATGACCTCTGCGGTCTCCTATGCCTTGTTGATCGCTCCAGCTCATGCATGTTACAGCTAAACTTGTGCCTTGCATTTGTACTTGTATTTTCCTTGTTTTTCACCCTTTCTACTTGTATAAATAGTTACCTTTAGTTCTAATGAAATATATAAGAGAATACTTATTCTTATTCTCTCTAATTCTCTCGATCTTTCGCTCTTAGTCTTTCTATCTTGCTTCCACTGATTCATATTTGTTTTAAAAATTCTACATGCCCCACCGTGCGGTTTGTTGTGCTTGGTCGGACGTCCAAGAAACCTAAAAAAAAGAAAGAAGCTTGGGCGGCACACCATTTGCACAAAAAGGAAACCAGGATGTAGTTTTGCACAAAAAGGAAAGACACATTATTTAAATGGAAGGGAGGCAGTTTGCAGACAAGGGAGGAGGGGGAGCTTAGAAGAGGCTTATGGGGAAGAGAAGATTTTGGGGGAGCTCAAGAGTAAAGGGAATAATGAAACTCACTTCTTTGCTTTGGGTTTATGTTTTTATCTATGATTTGCGAGTAAACCTCTTTGCCATGGGTTAGGGAGGTCTTTGTAATGGATTTTTTGGTTCTTAATGCTTGATTTCGGATTGTTCTTTTAATTGGTTTGATGGGTTTTTCTTAATTATTTCATCCTTGTTAATCACTTGTTTGAATGAGTTTAGAGGCATTTCTTGGCTAAGAAGTTAGATTTAAGTCTTGGATTTAACCCTAGAATAAATTAGATCAATGAGAATCTAATCGGTCAGTTAATCTATTCAGGAACTATGATAGAATTCTTCATGCACTAGGTTAATGATTTGCTACATCGAGATATGAGTACGTTGATTTTCTAGGTAGTGGATATAGGCATCGAGAGATTCATTTTCGATATTTGAGCTTGAGTTCCCCATTTAGTTATATAATCCAATTTCATGATTTATAGAAATTTCCATTACATGTTCTGGTACTTCCGAAACCCGTGGTGTTTTATCTCATCGAATTTAATCTCGTTATTCTTTTGTGTCTTAATTTTCTGGCTTGGTAATCTTCCATTCCTTGCATTATTTTCATTTTTTGTTCTCCTTATATTTTTCTTTTATTTTCTAGCTTGAAAACCATATCTTGATCGATCTTATTCTCTTGAGTCTTAGTTTTGATGTTCGCATTAGTTCCTTGAGTTTGACATTGACACTACACGATCCGTATACTTGCGGTAGAATGGTCTAGGAATTAAAAGTTGATTTAACTACACACCTACTAGGTACACACAACTATCAAAGTCCAAGGGATTGGTATAGAGCAAGATATTCCGAACTCTTCATTTATTGATGCAGTAGTTCCGGATTGCCTAGTCTATATAAATTTATGATGAAACCTCGCCAATAACATTGATTGAAATAAAAAATAGGTTGTCCCTAGGAGCCAGAATTTGGGAGATAATACTAAAGGATGTTGTATGTCTTGAAGATGACGTAAGTTGTTTTTAACCCTTAGTTATGAAAGTCACAAAGTCCATACAAATCAGAAAGGTCACTAAGGTCACAAATTACATAAAGTTCACAAATGTCGTTTTGGATCATATGTATTCTTGTGTGTCAATTTTTTGCAGCAATTGGATGAGGCATTGTTGGAGTTGTATAACCGCATCCGAAAATATCCAATGCAATATGGGTTAAAGAATTATTATGTTTATGATATTTTGTTCATGAAGTCGTTCAACATGCGAACGGACGAGGACACAAAAGAATTTTCGGATGTTCTTAAGGACTATTTGGAAGGTAGATTATGATGACTTGCACTCGGTTCTTAACATTCCATCACATTCAAATCGATTTATTCCTTGTCATTGGGTAGCAATAATAGTGGATTTGAAGAGTCAATGCATCACGATATATGATTGCCAAAAAATGTTGAAGGAGATGCATATCGATCCGATGGTTGAGATTATAAGAAGAGCTTTTTCCAAGATGTAATAAGTCGGAGGATTTCATTCCTTGACTTCCAGAGAAAATATATTGCATTAGGAGTATTATGAAGGTGTGTCGCAGAACAAAAATGCAATGACTCTAGTATTTTCGCCTTCAAATACATAGAGGCCATTATATCGAGAAGGAAGGACAAGTTCCCGAGATTTGCGATGCTAGTATTTTTTCCATTCGTGAGAAGATTACTACACATGTATTTGCGAATTGAGTAAGTATTGATGTACCCGAAGACAAACGCCTCACATCATTTCATCCCTGAACTCGAATTATTTTTTAACTTGATTCATATTATTTTGAGTTTGAACTTGATTCATATTTTTTAAAGGTACAACGTGTGTGCATTCCAAAATAATAATAACAATAATAATAATGACCACAGTGGTCGGTCACAAAGATCACAATGATAACAAAGGTCGGTCACAATGGTCATAAAGGTCACAATGGTAAAGGTCAGTCAGTGATAATGTCTATTTTGTTATAGTATTTTCTTCTATTTTCATAGTTAGTTTCATTATTCATTTGGATTTTACCAAGCACTAAGCATCACCTTAGTGCTCTTTCATTGTTTTCTCGCGTTTTGCTGTGAATGGAGATACGGGGACACAAGCACGAGCGAATGCCCCAAAACATGACCGTTCCGCGTCTAAGTAGAAGCAACCCCTGTGGGTGGATATCTTAGCCCGCACGGGCTCCATGTCCAGCATTTTCAGCATGCCTCGGAATCATGCAGAACCCGAGCAGACAACCATGCTCCAATCCCCCCGCACGGGGTGTCCATTTTAGCCCGCACGGGCTCATTCCTCCAGCAGCTCCAGCCTGAGTCGGGCTCTTCACCAGCCCATGCGGATTTCGTTCTGCAAGCCAGCCCACGCGGGGTACTCACCAGCCCGCACGGGTCGAGTCCGTCACCTGCAATAACCAGAAAAGAAAACTTTGCAAAACAAGAAAAGGAACGTGTTGGCTGCTTAAACCAAAAGGAAATATAATTAGAGAAGAGGAATGAGAGCTACATGGCTGAAAAATAAAGAGGAAACGTCGAAAATTACACAAGAATGGAAAAACAAGAGATGAAAAAGCTCGGAAAAGGAAAATTGCAGTTGTTGTAAGAAAGAGGAAATTTTAGCCGCTGGAAAGGAAAGAGAGGGGACAACCAAAGAGGAAAGAATAGAGAAAAGAAAAGAGGAGAAAGAGGGCAAAAAGGAGAGAGCTTCAACAGCATAACTCGGATAGAAAGGAGAGGGAAAAACAGAGCAGACGTAGAGAGAGTGGAGAGAGAGTAGAACGCGTACAAAGGCAAGGACGGGGCGACGAAGCCGGAGCGCGGAGGAGCTGTTGAAGACATCGGTAATAGAATAAGGAGGGATCTCATTCTTTATCCATGTTGAATATAGTTATCTTTTGTGTTTCATTTTCTAAGTTCATGTCCGAGTAGGTCCATAGCCATGGGTTAGAGAGCTTTATCGATATGTAATGAAGTTTTGTTCTTAACGCTTAGTTATAATATTTGTTCGTTTCGGATTGATTGGTTATTTGTAATGCTTTTATTCTTGTTGGTAGCTTGAAT
This sequence comes from Gynandropsis gynandra, assembly GCA_036759665.1. Lineage (NCBI taxonomy): Eukaryota > Viridiplantae > Streptophyta > Magnoliopsida > Brassicales > Cleomaceae > Gynandropsis > Gynandropsis gynandra. Next base: position 34,960,043 of record CM071866.1, on the reverse strand, counting down.
GAATGTTTATGAAAATCTAATTGCATTGGGAGATGAATTGGATTTTGGAACATAGCCCTGATATGAAGTCTAAATTGATTTAGAACCTTGGCCGGTCGGTTGATTGAACTTAGGAATTAGTATAGGGATCTTATGCATCTAGTAGGTGAGATTACACAATTTGGAGATTGGTAGTATGCATACAGGATAGTGGGTTTAGGCATCGGGAGAGTCATTCCCTAGGAAAGAGCTTGAATTCCCCGAATACGTAACGATATCTATAACCATGATCTTGTTAGACCTTTGTTGCATCATCGTGCATCTCTCGAAACATGTGGTGTTTAATTAATTGAGTTTAATTCGATAGTTAGTTAGTTTATATTTTTTCGTATTCCAATCAGTTATTGGTTTTACACATTCTAATAATTAGTTACTAACTTTAGAGTTACATCGATTCCTCGTGTTCGACCCTGGTACTACACGATCCGTATTATTGTGGAAGCGTTAGTCTAGGTATTTTATTACTTGAGATTAACCACATCAAGTTTTTGGGACCGTTACCGGGGAATTGATTATGGCTTTAGAGTTATGATACTTTTGAATTAGGACATAGTCCTTTCGGGAGTCTTATTTGTTTTTCGTGTTTTTGCTTTATTTTCTTTTTTTTCCTTGAGTCAAATCTTTTTACCTCTAGGAGCCTAACCGTTTTTTGTGTTTCTATTGTGTGAGGTACATTACCGCGCGAGACCGGAGAAGAACAAATGGCAGAACGTCGCATCCTAAACGTGCCACAAATTCCAGTCGCGTTAACCTATGAAACATACATGGCTCCTAGGCATACGCATCTCTTGTCGTGCATCGTTAGAAGGGATGCCCACGTCGAATTACAATCAGCATTCATTTAAATGGTCGGTAATGCCGCATTTAGAGGGAGACCCACCGAGGATCCAAATCAGCATCTTACTGATTTCAAGATGCTTTACCAAACTACTAGAGCCGGAGAAGGATTCTCGGATGAGGACATCATGCTCGCTGCCTTCCCATTCTTAGTGAAGGATAAAGCGCAAGACTGATTGTATTTCCAACTGGCAAACTCTATATGATCATGGGGGCAGCTAGAGGAAAAGTTCATGATGCGATTCTTCCCTCAGAGTAAAGCTCAGTTCGCCAAGAATCAAATCAACACATTCGTCCAAGGAGCAGCTGAGAGTTTATACGAAGCATGGGAATGATTCAAAGGCTATCAACGCCTTTGCCCACATCACGACATGGATCAGGGTTATCTTATACATAATTTTCTGCAAGGACTCAAGGATAACACGAGGATTCTGATCATAGCCGGCACTCGAGGTTCCTTGAGTGACCTCATGTTTCCACAGATCGAAACCTAATTGATCGTATGGCTAATGAAGGCAGCAAAGCCGCTGGAGAATACAGCCGTAACACTCCAGCAAGGGTAGCTCATGTGAACGACGCACATGCTCTATATGTCGGTTTAGCCGAGATGAAGGATCAAGTTGCTGAAAATTACAATCTTTTATCCGAATCACGTCATCCACAATATTTAGAGCAATTAGAGAATCAAGGAGTCCAAGGGTATGAAGAAGTAAACTACGTGAGCAACAATCAGCCCTTGGGAAACACGTATAATCCCAGATGGAGAAATCACCCAAACTTCTCCTACAAGAATTCCGACGGTGCATTGAACGTGCAACAATGATCGGGAAAGTTTCAGCCGCAAATAATGCAAAGAAATCAGAATTTTCAGCCAAGGACGCAACCCCAAACTCAGAATTATCAGCCACATATGCCTCAGCCACAACAAAACCAATCCGAAGCTGCCCCCGACATCAACGCCATCTTCAATCGTCTCCTCCAATTCCAAGAAAATCAAAGCAACTTGTTGATGGAAGTGAAAGCGAAAAATCAAGAGAACACCAAGAAGCAGATAAAAGGCTTTCAAACTCACCTTAGACAGTTGGAGACGCAAGTTGCACAAGTAGCACAGGGGGCAGCACGACCGCAAGGAGTTCTACTGGGGAGACCGGAAGCAAATCCTCGTGAGCACGTCAACGCTATATATCTACAGAGTGGTAAGACAGTGGATCAGCCCACTCCTTTGTGTTTGAAAGGGGTAAAGCACCTAGTACAACAATGGAAAACGGCAGCAACGATGAAGAGCATAAGAAGAAAATCGAGGAGGAAGAGGAGCCAAAATACATAAAACCCGAACTGAGATCGCCTCCTTTGTCGTTTCCATAACGTCAACGTAAGAAACTTATGGATCAGGCCACTCCCTCGACATTTGACAAAGGTGAAGCATCTAGTACATCAATGGAAAAGGGCAGTAACGTCGAAGAGCACAGAAAGAAACCCGAAGAGGAGAACGAGCCGAAATACGTAAAATCCAATCCAAGATCGCCTCCTTTGCCGTTTCCCCAACGTCAATGCAAAAAGAATGAGGATGCTCAATTTTCCAAGTTTTCTGAGATGTTGAAGAAGATGCATATTACCATTCCATTCCACAAAGCGTTGAAGAAGATGCCTTCATATGCCAAGTTTTTGAAAGAGGTGCTCGCGAACAAACAAGATGTGGAGATTGAAACCGTCATGGTGACTAACTCGATGCTGCAGCCAAACCTACCCAAGAAGTTCCCGATCCAGGTATATTCGTGATCCCTTCTAAAATAGGTGCTTATGAAATTAACCATGCACTAATTGATGTCGGAGCAAGCGTGAGCATGCTACCATTGGCGTTATACGAAAAACTGGATCTTAGGGATCGGTTGGATCTTAAATCTACACGAATGGCGCTCACCATGGCTGATCGAAGTGTTAGAATACCCGAGGGCATGCTGGAAGACGTGCCTCTACAAGTTGGGAAGTTCTTCGTCCCGGTTGATTTCATCGTCTTGGATATGGAGGAGGACAAGAAAATCCCATTCTCGGTAGGTCGTTTCCTAATACGGCCAAGACGATCATACACTATGCTGAAGGTAGACTCAAAATTAAATTTGGAGATGAAGAAGTGGAGTTCAATCTGAACGATACACTCAAGCAACCTTGTATGGTGGATTCGGTATTACATATCGACGTCCTAGAGAAACTAGTCGAAGAAGTCTTTGAAGAGTTCAGGAATATGGATTCCCTTGAAATGGCCCTTTTAGCAGCTGAAAAATAAGTGTATAAAGACCCAAATGACACAACATACTATACTAAGCTGTTGGATAAAGAAAAGACGAAGGAGATTCCAAACACCGAGCTAGACGCACTCCGAGCAGATTTCTGTGCGATCCGAGCATAGCAGTTCGTAACCCAAGCAAAAGGTGAAATTTCGGAAAATCCTTATCAAGGAGGGTTCTCAACTCACAAACACATACGCACAGTTCGAGTGGACATCAATTCAGGTCAAGAAAACGTCCTAAATCAGTGCGCAAAACTCCGCGCGTCCAAGGCAGATTCTAGTGCGTATCAAGCAGCATGCAACGCAAGTTCAACCACCCCCGTGACGCCTAACAACCACGCCAAACGTCCAGAACCTAATTGGGGCATTGATAAGGCACCCAAGGTGAAGATGAAGCCTTCACCACAAGGGATCACGCACCAACAAATTCCAGAGACGTTGAAAGAAACGAAGGACAAACGCCTAACCGGTTTCATGGACTGCACAACCGGACTTAGGGAGGACATGACTGATGGTGCAAGGTATCCAACTGATCCGCGTGCTACACCCTATCAAGCACACTATGCACGCGAGACGCTACGTACACGACGACATCGAGGACGTCCACCTAATGAGTAACACATTTTGGTCAGGCTCGTGACCTTAAACAAGCGCTTCTTGGGATGCAACCCAAGTCCCATATCCTTTTAGTTATTTCGTTTTAATTTTTTTAGAATTCGACTCTTATTCTTTTCAAAAGCATGCTCCTTACCAACAACCCCAATGTATCGTACTGTCCCCTTCGGATTGTGTGACTTTGTTACAGTTTTTCCACTTCGACATCATCCAAAACATAAGGAAAGACGCATAGGCCTAGCTGCATCAACTCGAGATAGAAATCACGCATCAGGTGCACACATTCCTATGTCCTTTATTTTTCCCCGAGTTTTCGCATGTTAGTCCTTTTCTTAGGTTTTGAATACCGAAACGGTGTTCCGTTAAACTCTGGGGGGTATACTCTTCGAATGACATGGCTGTGATTAGGATTTAGATGTTGATTTCTTTGTTTTTTAGCTTTGATGTTAGTTTCGTTAGGATTAGACGGACATATATCTAGTATGAAAAATTTCGAACTTTAGACATACCTATGCAACTTTGTCGAATCGGGAACAAAAGTCTAGGTTTACTGAAACATAACTTTAGATATCGATTAGTTAGTGGTCGTGCATGAATCCATAACTATAGTTGTATTCCTCCCCTTAGGCTTCAATCCCAAGCACTTATATCTTCGAGCAGACCTTTCATTCTTTGTTTTGTTTCGATCATTATATTTCCACACACTTACACTCCACGGTCAATAAAATAAGTTTTTTTAACTAGTTTAGCCCTACATTGACATGAGTGCATCGATATTGATGGTTCGGGTCTAAGTGTTGGGTCGAGGCTATTCTTCTACGTCCTAAGGGTTAGAGTCGATGTGTATTCACAATAGTTTAATCAAAAGAAAAAAAATCAGCAATGACACATCCTGTTCACTCCGCTAAGGTTACAAGACCTTATGAGTGTGCCAATTGGCAACCTGGGTCTAAGTAGAAGGTTGTCCTGTTCAACTACGATGTCTTAGACATCGAGTGCGAATTTTCAACAAAAAAAAGTGTGAAAGCCGAAAAGAAGAAAAAGAGAATTGAAAAAGAAGAAAAATAATTGTCTTAAGAATGGCATCGAACTGTTTGCGCATTAGAATTGGTATGGAGATCGCTTGGATGTTGTCTAGACGAACTTAGGATATGTGTAGGATTGCACGGTTAGTGGCTTTCGTTAGATAGGGGTCTAAATTCGATGCGTTTAGATCTATGTTCGTGTGATGCGTTGTAGCGTATGGTGGCTGACTTTTCGAGTTGATTGTGCTAGTTTCCGGTTGTTGTCTAACTCTTCTCGTGCTTAGTTCTAGTCTTGCTCGAGGATGAGAAAAGGTTTAAGTCTGGGGGAGTTTGATAACGTCTATTTTACTATAGTATTTTCTTCTATTTTCATAGTTAGTTTCATCATTCATTTCGATTTTACTAAGCATTAAGCATCACTTAGTCCTCTTTCATCGTTTTTTTGTGTTTTGCAGTGAATGGAGATACCGGGACACAAACACGAGCGAATGCCCCAAAACATGACCGTTTCACGTCAAAGGAGAAGCAACCCCTGCGGGTGGATACCTTAGCCCGAGTGGGCTCCATGTCCAGCACTTTCAGCATGCCTCGGACTCATGCTTAACCCGAGCGGACAACCATGCTCCAATCACCCCGCACGGGGTGTCCATTTTAGCCCGCGCGGGCTCATTCCTCCAACAGCTCCAGCCCAAGTCGGGCTCTTCACCAGCCCGTGCGGGTCGAGTCCGTCACATGCAATAACCAGAATAGGAAACTTCGCAAAAAAAAAAAAGGAATGTGCTGGCTGCTTAAACCAAAAGGAAATATAGTTAGAGAAGATGAAAGAGAGCTACATGGTTGGAAAGTAAAGAGGAAACGTTGAAAATTACACAAGAATGGAAAAACAAGAGATGAAAAAGCTCGGAAAAGGAAAACTGAAGTTGCTGTAAGAAAGAGGAAAAATCAGCCGATTGATAGGAAAGAGAGGGGACATCCAAAGAAGAAAGAATAGAGGAAAGGAAAGAGGAGAAAGAGGGCAAAAAGGAGAGAGCTTCAGTAGCATAACTCGGATCGAAAGGAGAGGGAAAAATAGAGCAGACGTAGAGAGAGTGGAGAGAGAGCAGAACGCGTACAAGGGCAAGGACGGGGCGACGAAGCAGGAGCGCAGAGGAGATGTTGAAGATGTCGGTAATAGAATAAGGAGGGATCTCATTCTTTATCCATGTTAAATATAGTTATCTTTTGTGTTTCATTTTCTAAGTTCATGTTCGAGTAGGTCCATAGCCATGGGTTCGAGAGCTTTGTCGATATGTAATTAAGTTTTATTCTTAATGCTTGGTTATAATATTTTTTCATTTCGGATTGATTGGTTGTTCGTAATGCTTGTATTCTTGTTGGTAGCTTGAATGAATGTTTATAAAAATCTAATTGCATTGGGAGATGAATTGGATTTTGGAACGTAGCCATGATATGAAGTCTCAACTGATTTAGAACCTTGGCCGGTCGGTTGATTGAACTTAGGAATTAGGATAGCGATCTTAATGCATCTAGTAGGTGATATTACACAATTGGGAGAGTGGTAGTACGCATGCTAGATAGTTGGTTTAGGCATCAGGAGAGTCATTCCATAGGAAAGAGCTTGAATTCCCCGAATACGTAACGATATCTATAACCATGATCTTGTTAGAACTTTGTTGCATCATTGTGCATCTCTCAAAACTTGTGGTGTTTAATTCATTGAGTTTAATCCGATAGATAGTTAGTTAGCTTATCTTTATTCCTATTCCAGTCAGTTATTAATTTTACACGTTCTATTCATTAGTTACTAGCTTTAGAGTTGCATCGATTCCTCGTGTTCGAACCTGGTACTACACGATTCGTATTCTTGTGGAAGCGTTAGTCTAGGTATTTTATTACTTGAGATTAATCACATCAGTCAGAAAACTTACAAAGTTTGGTCAGAATAGTCGATCAAAATGGTCACAAAGTTCAGTCACAATGGTTGGTCACAATCGTTACAATGGTTTCAAAGGTCGGACACAATTATCACAATGATCACAAAGGTTGGTCACAACAATCACAATGGTCGGTCACAAAGATCGATCACAATGGTCGGTCAAAATAATAATAACAATAATAATTATATATGAACTCGATTTATTTTGTATGACCTAGGTTTATTTTGTTAGCACTTAATAATAAGAATAGTAACAACATCAAGTTCAAGGGATTGCATACTAAAACATATGTTTTATAACACAACAATAATTACTTGAAACCAAATATTATTGTTGGTAGACCTTGTTGAGGGAGAAATCGAAGCACAAGTGTTGCTCCATTGGAGACCAGTTTGAATGTGAGGGAACATCCCTCATTTTTGCTGTTCTCATGAAAAATGTTTTTCCAACCTCCCCTGATGCAAGCGCCAACACAACTCAAGGGCCTCAAATCTAACGACCACGCCCTTACTTGATCGTTCATCAGCATTATCTTACATCTTCTATCGATAAGATCGTTCAACCTCGCAAAAACTATTGAAAGGTTCTACACCATCATTCAAGTTACATCATTAAACATGATTAAAAATCAAATAAGGAACCAAAGTGATATATGATGAATAGGTTTGTAGTCATTTACCACTGCATCTAAAGCCAAATTAGAATGCATGAAAGTTATCGTAAATAGGTCTGATCAGAAGAAGATGATCGTGCTTCTACGTTTGATGATAATGATGATGATCATGAATATTGCTAATTACACAAATTGTCTCCAGAACCAGTGAAGTGAAAAACCATGTCACCTGACAAAAACTACAAAATCACCAATTCGAAAAACCATGGTACTTGGCAAAATCTTTCCATCCATCTGTGAATCTAAGGTCGTCCAACTTGGCTTCCCACGTTTGGTTAGACACATCTGATTTAAGAGTTTTCGTGTTGTTCCTCATTTTCCCTTCGATATGTTAATCGACGAATTTTCATGGAATGTCCTGCAACAAAAAGCAAAATAAAAAAAATCATATCTCTACATTCTGTCATGTAACAGAGAGAGAGAGAGAGAGAGAGAGAGAGAGAGAGAGAGAGAGAGAGAGAGAGAGAGAGAGAGAGAGAGAGAGAGAGAGAGAGAGAGAGAGAGAGAGAGAGAGAGAGAGAGAGAGAGAGAGAGAGAGAGAGAGACATATTGAGGAGATTACAAGGTAGTGGTCGAGATAGCCAGGAATAATCACTTGGATAAAATGTGGGAAAGTGGGTTTGAGGCATTTTCGATAGAGATTTTTCAAAGATTTTTTAGAGACAGAGATGAAGATGAGAGATTATGAGAGTTAGAGGGACAGATGATGGAAGATGATGAGGTGAAAGATAACCTATTAGGCGATGGATTAGTTCCTTAAACCCAAATAACAAGTCGTTATCTCTAAGAACCTAAGTCCGTATCCCAAAGAAGTGATAAGGTGATCGAAGATGCTCAAACGCTGTGTGGAATCAATGCTTGATAAGCCAAACACGAACTCCACGAGTTGAACGTGACAAGTTCGAAAACTAGTTCTAAGACAACTAAAGAGAAAACCTCTCAGTTTTACTTTAAAATCTGTGTTCTCCTTCATTCACCTAAAGAAGAGTATATATATACAAGAGAGAAGCAAGGATTTTCTTGCAAAATCCATGGAACCTAAGCAAAAATAGCATAAGAGTTTCCAATGTCGAAACCAGTTCAAAATAAAATGCTAAAACTATGAAATAGAGAAGGTGTAAATGTTTTCTTTGAATGAACTCTTCAAATACGGACTGAATTCAGTTCATTGATGTCCAAGTCTTCAAATTGGCTTGAATTAGATGGACTAAGATCTTAGAATGTGTTTGATTGAATCCAGCCTCCTTTACTTCAGTTTGTGCTCCAAATTCGCTCAGAAGCATGTTTTGGATCTTGGTTTGCAATCTGCGGGTTCTAGCTCTCGTAATGGGTCCATTGGGCTTGGTTTGGTCATCCTTCATCCAGCTTGTAGTTCAGCTCGTCCTCCTCTTGTTCCTGGTCTAATTCAGCTTGTGGAGCTTTGTTGGCGATGTCCTCATCATTCTCCTCTTTTTGAGAAAGATTTGACCTCAAATCTAGTTCATCTCCATCATAAAGAGATAGATCCGAAAAATTGAAAGTAGAACTAATATTATACTCATCTGGAAGTTCTATCTTGTATGTTTTGTTGTGGTTCTTCTTGATAACTTTGAATGGACTGATTCCTCTAGGCATCAGCTTTGTTTTTCTCTGATTCGGGAACCTTTCCTTGCGCATGTGGATCCAAACAATGTCACCGGGTTCAAAGACAACTTCTTTCTTTCCCTTGTTCACATGCTTCTCATATTGCTTGGTCATTTCTTCAATATGAAGCCTTGTCGTCTCATGAATCTGTTTCATAAACTCTGCCTTTTTCTTTCCATCAAGGTTAGCACGCTCGTCAAATGCAAAAGGAGACAAATCCAAAGGGGTTAATGGATTGAAGCCATAAAGAATTTCAAAGGGATAGAATTTCGCAACCGAATAAATAGTTCTATTGTAAGAAAACTAAATATGAGGCAAGCATTCTTCCCATGATCTCATATTCTTTTTAACAAACGAACGAATAGCTGAAGAAAGAGTTTGATTAAAACCTTCGGTTTGACCATCGTTTTTTACGCGATCCCACTGGAACGATGCTCTAGACTAAAGGTCAGATGGATAGGCCTTGCTGCAACGAGTCGCCCAAGGTGGGTGGAGCGATTGGTCACACGAGCATTGCGGAAAGACTCTCGATTCATTGGTCTGTCTTCGAAGGATATTAAGCACCAACGAAGAACGAACAAACATTGGATATGACGCATCAACATATTTTCTGGATGTAACACACCAACAAAGGAAAGATTTCACGAGGAAAATCAAGTTCAATTCAAAATTCAAGATTGTCTAAAGAACATCACCATGGTCGGCTATAATAAGCAAGAAAAGCCATGCAACACGTAAATGTAGCATTAAATACTAGTCACCATGCAAGGCAACAATTTAATAGTCTAGAAAATACCGAACTTTTCTTGAAACCCTCGGGTTAATAATTAGACCGTGAAAAGTGATTCACGCCCTCGTTAAAAACCCGTCGTTGGAAAACCCCGTGGGACAAACCAACGAATGGAAAAGAGTACACGCGGGTCACTTTACCTAATTATTAACCGTTGAAAGTTGAGCTTCGACATGAAGAACGATACAGATATTAGTGACTTCACGTGAACTTGAATAGTCGTTTTGAACGTGGACGACCGTGAGGATCCCGATGATCGCTTCCTTGAGCTTTGTAGCTTTGGCTCGGGTCACGGGATCGGCTGGTAGGGTCAAGGCCTCCTCCTCTCTAGCCCTAGCTCGGGTCATAGGACCAACGTCCTTCCGTCGGGTCACATCCGCCTTTTGTTTAACTCGGGACATCTCTTCCTTTGCGCAGGCCACATCTCGGGTTGCGCATGTTATGTCTCGGGTCGCACAGGTCGTGTCTCGGGTCGCGTAGGTCTTGTCTTCTTCACCGCTGTAGGTCGCGTCCTCCTCTGCATTATAGGTTGTGTCCTGGACGTCGTTGATAACACGTAATCCGTAGTAGTTTTTATGTCATTCTTAGGTCTAGTTTTAGGTAGA
>CM071866.1:34921577-34939222 GCA_036759665.1 Gynandropsis gynandra | reverse complement strand
GGACTACAGTATCTATCTCTCACACGATCGGACGTTAGCTTCACTGTCAACAAGCTGTCCCAATTCATGCATGCTCCCACGGATGTTCATTGGCAAGCCGTTAAGAGAGTCCTACGTTATCTTGTTGGCACGAAGGATCGAGGTATCTTCTTATCCGCCAAGAATACCCTCTCCTTAAATGCCTTTACCGATGAAGATTGGGCTGGAGACTCCCTTGATCTCAAGTCCACCGGGGCGTATCTCCTCTTCCTTTGTGCGCATCCTATTTCCTGGTCATCTAAGAAGCAAACCGGACTCTCCCGTTCGTCTACCGAGGCTGAATACCGCTCTATTGCATCCACGGTCGCGGAAGTTCTATGGGTCGTTGCTTTACTATCTGAAGTTGGGATCAAATCATCATCACCACCTACCATCTATTGCGACAGCGTTGGAGCGACATACCTCAGTGCTAAGCCCGTCTTTCACTCCCGAATGAAGCACTTGGCGCTAGACTATCTCTTCGTCCGCGGCCTGGTCGAGTCCAATACTCTTCGTGTTACTTCAAATACTCTTCGGGTTACTCATGTACGAGCCGCAGATCAACTCGCGGACATTCTCACAAAGCCTCTCCCGAGACTTCCGTTTCAGCTCTTGTGTTCCAAGATTGGACTCACCGAAGGTGCTCCATCTTGAGGGGGCGTGTAAAGGATACATGTATAGGGATATATAAGTCTTTTTGTAATTAGGTCTAACTTTTGAACTTTTGTATAATTAGCCGTTTTGGCTCATTTGAATCAATCAATCTGATTTCAAATTATCATCTTTCTCCGTCCAGACTAATTCGATCACTTGATGACATAGGCATCGGATCCAATGGTGAAGCAGGATTGAACCCGTTCACGAGTTAAAAAGGAGAAAATTTGGAAGCAGAATGTACAACATGATTGTAAGAAAATTCAACATGTGGTAAACATTGTTCCGAAGTTTTTAAGCTCTTCCTAACAATTGCACATAATAAAGTTCCAAGGGTTCGATTTACTACTTCGGTTTGACCATCGGTTTGTGGATGACAAGTCGTAGAGAATAACAATTTAGTTCTTAACTTGGACCACAAAGTCTTCCAGAAATAGCTAAGAAATTAAGTATCCCTATAGGAAACTATCGTACTAGGCCTGCCATGCAAACAGACTACCTCCTTAAAGAAAAGTTCAGCTACATGCAATGCATCATTAGTCTTTTTACATGCTATAAAATGCGCCCTTTTAGAGAACCTATCTACCACCATGAAAATTGAATCATTACCATTATTAGTCCGATGCAACCCAATCAAAATCCATAGATATATCAGTCCAAGGGTGAGTTGGGATAGGAAGTAGGGTATACAAACCGTGAGATTGAACCTTATACTTAGCCTGTTTGCATGCGGCGCATCGCTCACAAGCTCGCTCAATGTCCCTCTTCATGTGTGGCTAGTAGAAGTGGTCATGTTATATCTTCAGAGTTTTCGCAACTCCAAGATGGCCTATAAGTCCACTGCCATGGGCTTCTCTAACAAATAATTCTCTCATTAAACAGTTAGGCACACATAACTGATTCTCATAGAATAGAAAATTATCTTGCCTATAGAAGTGTCCTGAAGCAAACTTTTCACTGTTCTTGTATACTTCTCCAAATTCTAAGTCAGATTCATATAATTCTTTGATTTGTTCAAAGCCTAGAAGCTTAGCATCCAAAGTGGTCAACAATGCGTACCTTCAGGATAGGGCATCAACCACTACGTTTTCCTTACCTTGCTTGTACTTGATGACGTAAGGAAATGTTTCAATGAATTCAACCCACCTCGCATGTCGCTTACTGAGTTTGTTCTGACCTTTCAAATATTTGAGCGATTCATGGTCGGTGTGTATCACAAACTCCTTTGGCCACATGTTGAGAGTTTGTAACGCCCTCACGAGTGCATATAGTTCTTTGTCGTAGGTGGAATAATTGAGAGTTTCACCTCTGAGTTTCTCGCTGATGTAGGCAATTGGCTTCCATTCCTGCATCATTACTGCACCAATTCCTACGTCGGATGCATCACACTTGATCTCAAAAGTCTTAATAAAATCAAGCAATATAAGCAAAAGGGCGTTAGTAAGTTTTTCTTTCAACATTTGAAATGTTGCCCTTGTGCATCTTCTCACTTGAATTCAATGTTTTTCTTAATGACTTCGGTAAGAGAGGCGGTCAAGGTGCTGAAGTCCTTAACAAAGCAACGGTAGAACCCCGCGAGTCCATGGAAGCTTCGGACTTCCCCGACGGTGTTTTGATTCGGCCATTCCCGAATGGCTTTACACCATCTGCACTTACAACAAAACCTAGAAATACGACGTTGTTTGCAAAAAAGGTACATTTCTTAAAGTTGGCATACAGTTCTTCCTTCCTAAGTACCTTTAAGACTAACTCTAGGTGGCCTAAGTGTTCCTCTAAGTTCTTACTATAGATCAATATATCATCGAAGTAGACTACTACGAATCTACTTATATATTCTCGAAGAACATGGTTCATTAAGCGCATGAAGGTGCTAGGTGCATTTGAAAACCCAAAAGGCATAACTAATTACTCATACAATCCATGCTTAGGTTGAAACACCGTTTTCCATTTGTCACCTTCCTTCATCCTAATTTGATGATATCCACTTTTAAGATCACTTTTTGAAAATATCCTACTTCCATGCAATTCATCTAACATGTCATCTAGCCTAGGAATAGGATGTCGATACTTCACCGTAATGTTGTTGATTGCACGACAATCAACACACATGCGTCAGTTGCCATCTTTCTTTAGCACGAGTAGAACGGACATGGCGCGTGGACTCATGCTTTCTCGAATGTATCACTTGGCCATGAGTTCCTCCACTTTCCTTTGCAGCTCCTTGGTCTCCACTGGATTGGTTCAGTAGGCTGGTCGATTTGGTAACGCGTCTCCGGGAACGAAATCGATTTGATGCTCGATACCGCGTATGGGGGCTATCCGGTGGGGTTCTCTTCGGGAAAGACGTCTCCCTAGTCCTGCAATAAAATAGAAATTTCATTCGGCAGCACCGATGCAAGATTAGCTAAGCTCGAGAGAGCTCCTTATATATAAACAATAATACAAATTGATTCGAGTGAAGAAATTTCCTGATCTCACCCGATTTTGCGTAAAAGTTTGATGATTTAAGCTCGCATGCGCCTTGCTTCTTCAAGTGCATTTGATCTTGTAGCACTTCCTTGGGCGTCAACGGAACAACGACGGTCTTCCTGCCATTATACTCAAAAGTAATGCTTACCGTCGTGTTTTACCTTGTGATCCGATTGCCATGGTCTACCGAGTAGAATATGGCTCGCCTCCATGGGTAGCACATCGCACAAAATTTCATCCTCGTATTTGCCTATGGAGATAGGCACGGTCACTTGGCTGGTCACCTTCATTTCGCCATTTTCGTTCAGCCATTGAAGCTTAAATGGCCTCGGGTGTTTTTGGATCTTTAATCCAAGTTTTTGGACCATAGTAGCGGTTGCGACGTTTGTGAAACTTCCTCCGTCGATGATTACGCTACAAAATTTTCCGTGAACAAGGCAGCGGGTGTGGAATAAATTTTCTCGTTGTTCTTGTTCGTCGGCCTTAGGCTGCCTGCTCAAAGAACGTCGTGCCACCACCAGCTCTCCTTTAGCCGGTTCTTCCTCACGCGTCTCGTCCGAATGTTTAGCCGCTTCGTCCTCGAATTTGAACTCGCCGTCGTCACGAATGATCATGACTCTTTTGTTTGTGCACTCGCTTGCGTAGTGCCCTCTCCCGTGATACTTGAAGCACTTCATGTCTCGAGCCCTTGAAGTGGTGACCTTGGCCTTCCCTTTGTCCCGCGGCGTTGCTGGACCTATCTTCGCCGCGTCTTGGTTCGCTGGAATTACTTTGGGCGCATCTCGGCTTGCTTGAACTGTGTTGTCCTTCCTTGTATAGCTCGGTTTTCATCTCGTTGATGGCCATATTTTCCAGCCCCATAGCCCGAACGTGAACTCCTTCGTCGCTGGAGTTGTTGCTCGATTAGGATCGCCTTGTGGAGCATCTCCTCAACCTCCACGTAGTGTTGCATCTCTAGGTGGTCTTGGATTTCCAGATTTAGTCCTCCAAAGAATTGATACATCAACACCTCTCTCTCCTCCGAGATGTTAGCCCTCAACATCAGCAACTCCATCTCTTGGTAATACTCCTCCACGGATCGGTTTACTTGGATAGGTCTATGATAACGTCAATTTTGTTCTAGTATTTTCATCTATTTTCATAGTTAGTTTCATCATTTATTTGATTTTATCAAGCATTAAGCATCATGATCATCCCATTTTCAGTCATTTTGGAGCTAAAGGATGTGCACGAGATAAAGTACAAACATCGAGGATCATCACGGGACAAACGGGATGAGAATCGGCAAGGAATAGCCGCTACCCGCACGGGTAATTCCCTAGCCCGAGCGGACATTTGTTACGGCGATTTTGTCCAGTGAATTGTGCATGAGTCAGGCAAGAAATACCACGCCCGGGGCATCAGCCCGAGCGGGCAGCAGCTCAGCCCGAGCGGGCTGCCTCTTTTCCTTCGCGTCCTTGCGCGATCGTCTGCGTCGTACCCGAGCGGGTCACTTACCTTGCCCGCGCGGGTCGCGTTCGTCACCTGCAACTCCAAATAAGTTAATTTGACTTAAAACAAGTGGGAGTTCGTGGGGGACTTATACAATAAGGAAAACGCCTTTAGAGAAGAGCAAAAAGTCATATTTCGCTGGAGAAAGTAATGGAAATGTGGCCCACTTAATCAAGATTTGGAAAACTCAAGAAAAGGCAACAAAGGGAGGTGGCTGCTGGAAGGAACTAAAGGGGAGAGCTGGAGAGACAAATTCAGACAGAAACCAAGAGAGACACAAAGCACACACAGAGAGAGACAAGGAGAGCAGAACGCACACACAAGGGCAAGGATGGAGCGACGAAGCCGGAGCGCGGAGGAGCTGTTGAAGACGTCGGTAATAGAATAGGAAGGAATCTCATTCGTTATCAATGTTGAATATAGTTATCTTTTGTGTTTCGTTTTCTAAATTCATGTCCGAGTAGGTCCATAGCCATAGGTTAGAGAGCTTGGCCGATATGTAACGAAGTCTTGTTCTTAATGCTTGGTTATTCTTAATGCTTTTGTTCTTGAACACCACTTGAATGAATGATTTTGGTATTTGATCGTTTTCAGATTGATTGGTTGTTTTTAATGCTTTCGTTCTTGTACGCCACTCGAATGAATGATCATAGAAGTTTAATGAATCTATGCCAGGGGATTAGACTTTGGAATTTAGCCATGATTTAGGATTTAATCGGTTTAGAATATACGCCAGGTCGATCGATTGAATCTAGAGATTAGGATAGCGGTCGTAATGCGTCTAGTAGGTGAGATACACAATTGGGAGATTGGTATACACATGCTAGATAGTGGATAGGTCTACGCCAGTCAGTTCCTATATTAGAGCTTGAATTCCCTGAACTCGTGATAATGTCTGAGACCATGATCTTGTTAGAATTCGTTGCATCATCGTGTATCTCTCGACACCTGTGGTATTTACTCATTGAGTTTATCCCGTTAATTAGTTTAGTTTAGTTTCGTTCGCATTCCCATCATTCATCGATTTCACACGTCTTATTCATTAGTTTACTAGCTTTAGAGTTGCATCAATTCCTTGTGTTTGACCCTGGTACTATACGATCCGTATTCTTGCGGAAGCGTTAGTCTAGGTAAATTATTACTTGAGATTAACCACATCAGCCTACTGGAAAGACGCTCTAGACTAAAGGTCGGATGGATAGGCCTTGCTGCAACGAGTCGCACAAGGTGGGTGTAGCGATTGGTCACATGAGAGTTGCGGAAAGACTCTCGATTCACCGACCCGTCTTCGAAGGGTATTACGCACCAACGAAGAACGAACAAACGTTCGATATGACGCACCAACGGATTTTCTCGATGTAACACACCCACAAAGGAAAGATTTCACAAGGAAAATCAAGTTTAATTCAAAATTCAAGATTGTCTAAAGAACATCACCATGGCCGGCCATAATAAGCAAGAAAGGCCATGCAACACATAAATGTAGCATTAAATGCTAGTCACCATGCAAGGCAACAATTTAATACTCTAGAAAATAACTAAAAACATTAATAGGACAAGTCTAAAGATGTGTCGTTGGATTGCGAACTTTTTTAAAGCCTCGTGTTAATAATTAGGTCACGGAAAGTGATTCGTGGCCTAGTTAATAACCCTTCGTTGGAAAACCCCGTGGGACAAAACCAATGAAAGAAAAAGAGTACATGTGGGTCACTTTACCTAATTATTAACCTTTGCGAGTTGGGCTTCAGCTTGAAGAACGATACAGATATTAGTGACTTCACGTAAACTTGAATACTCGTCTTGAATGTGGACGGTCGTGAGGATCCTAATGATTGCTTCCTTGAGCTTCGTAGCTTTGGCTCAGGTCACGGGACAAGCTGGTAGGGTCAAGGCATCCTCTTCTCTAGCCCTAGCTCGAGTCACATAACCAAAGTCCTTCTATCGGGTCGTGTCCGCCTTGTTTTTAACTCAGGACGTCTCTTCCTTCATGCAGTTCATGTCTCGGGTCACGCATGTTGTGTCTCGGGTCACACAGGTCGTATGCCGGGTCACGCAGGTCGCATCTTCTTCAGTGCTCTAGGTCGCATCCTCCTCTGCATTATAGGTCGCATCCTCGACGTCGTCCGGGATCATATCAGGTTTGAGGATGACACGTTTTTTTTAAAATAAGAGTTTGGTGTCAAGCTTAGACCACAAAGTTTTCCAGAAATAACTTATGAATTTCACATCTCGATAAGAAACTATGGCCTTAGCCATACCATGTAAACTAACAACCTTTTAAAAGAACAATGAAGTCACATGTGATGCATCATTTGTTTTACGACATGAGATGAAACGGGCCATCTTCGAAAATCTATTGACTACCACAAAAATAGCATCACAACCAGTCCTAGTTCTAGGCAATCCAAGCATAAAATCCATGGAAATATCTACCCAAGGGTGACTAGGAATTGACAAAGGGGTATACAAACCGTGGGGTTGTAGTCGTGACTTCGATTGCTTGCAAACAATGCATCTTGAAAAATAAATAATGTCTTGGTCACTCCAAAGTGTCCAATTAGTCCACCACAATGGGCCTCTCTAACCAGCAAGTCATGCAATGAACAATTTGGAACACATAACTTGTTCTTGCGAAACAAGAAACCTTCATGCTTGAAATAGTCACCACAAATAGAATTTTCACATGCCTTGTACACATTCTCAAAGTCTAGATCAGTAGCATACATTTCCTTTATATACTCAAAGCCTACCAACTTAGAATCAAGTGAAATAATCAAGCCATAGCATCTAGACAAGGCATCGGCCACAATGTTTTCTTTGCCTTGCTTATAATGTATAACGTAAGGAAATGTTTCTATGAATTCTACCCATTTAGCATGTCGTTTATTAAACTTTTGCTGACCTTTTAGATGTTCCAAATCCTCATGGTCAATGTGGACGAAAAATTATTTGGGCCCACAGATAGTGCTGCCACGTTTGAAGCGCTCTCACCAACGCGTAGAGCTCTTTATCGTATGTCGGGTCATTCAGTTGCACTCCATTGATTTTATCACTAAAATAAGCAATGAACTTCCCTTCCTGAATCAAAACAGCTCCAATACCTACTCTAGAAGTATCACATTCGATTCCAAAAGCTTTAGAAAAATTGGGTAAGGACAAGAGAGGGGAATTAGAGAGTTTGTCTTTCAAAAGCTGAAATGCAGCTTCTTGTGCATCTTCCAACTTGAACGCAACAAGTTCCTTGAAACCCTCAGTAAGTAGTGCAGCAATGGTGCTGAAGTCTTTCATAAATCTTTTATCGCATCAATCTTTTCTTCATCAACCTGCACTCCCTACTCACTAACAACAAATCCTAGAAATACAAGTTTATTAGTGCAAAAACGTGCATTTCTTAAGATTAGCGAACAATCGTTGTTGACACAGAATTTCCAAAATAGATTTAACGTGGTTAGCGTGTTCTTCAAGGCTTTTGCTATAAACCAATATGTCATAAAAATAAACACCAATAAATCTGCCTATGAAATGTCTAAGAACATGATTCACGAGTCTCATAAACGTGCTAGGTGCGTTCGTTAGCCCAAAAGGCATAACAAGCCACTTGTACAAACCATGCTTAGTTTTTAATGCCGTTTTCCACTCATCTCCTTCTTGCATACGAATTTGATGATATCCACATTTCAAATCTATCTTAGAAAATATCTTTGAACCATGAAATTTATCTAACATGTCATGAAGTCGAGGAATGGGATGACAATCTTTACCATGATTTGATTCACCGCACGAAAATTTATGCACATTCGCCAAGTTCCATATTTCCTTGGAACGAGAATCACCGGTACCACGCATGGAGACATGCTTTCCCGAACGTGTCCCTTCTTCACGAGGTCTTCAATTTTCCTTTGGTGTTATTTACTCTCTTCTATATTCGTTCTATATGCTGCCTTGTTTGGAATTGAAGCTCCGGGCACAAAATCAATTTTGTGTTCGATTTCTCGCAGTGGGGGCAATCCGTGTGGTATCTCTTCGGAAAAAACATTATCGTACTCCTGCAAAAGATCTATAAAAACAATAGGAAAAGAATTTGTGAGCTCATTAGTGTTAAAATACGCCTCTTTGTACAAAAGTACAAACATGGGATGATAAGAAAGAAAAGCCTTTTTAATCTCATTAGCTCTCAAGAAAAAATTAGTGTTTGATCTCACGAGTTTACTATCATAGGCCTTTGACTGGGTTTTTCTCAAGACCTCATCAATTTTTGAGTGATCTATCTCATGGTCAAAAACTTTTCAAGTTTCTTCTCATTCTTGATGATTTTGAGTTGATCGGAGTATACTTCTTTCGGTGTCAATGGTTTGAGCCGGAACTGCTTCCCTTTATGTTCAATGGTGTATTGGTTGTTGTACCCATCATGTTTGGCATGTCAATATAACTACCAAGGACGTCCTAGTAGCAAAATTCCAGCATGCATAGGAACTACATCGCACAAAACTTCATCTTTGTATTGACCTATGCGAATTGGAACTCTTACTTGCTTATACACCATGGTTGTACCATTTTCGTTTAGCCATTGCAGTCGATATGGCGTCGGATGTTTCTGCGTAAGTAATCCAATCTTCTCCACCAAAGATGTGCTAGCAATATTCGTGCAACTCCCACTATCGACAATCATGTTGCACACTTTATCTTGTACACAACATCTTGTATAAAAGATGTTTTCTCGTTGAATCGTCTCCTCTTCTTTAGATTGAAGGTTTAACACTCTTCTTGTAACCATCAAGTCACCTTTGAAAATTTCCTCCTCAATGATTTCCTCTGATGGATCTTTGGTATCCGATTCCTCTTCCTCTTCAGTTTCCACAGTGCCGTTGTCATGAACAAACAACGCCGTTCGGTTTGAGCACTCACTTGAGTAATGCCCCATTCCTGGCACATGTAACAACTAATATCACGGATTCTTGGAGGAACATATTATGCTTTACTAAACTTTTGTTGATAAGATTCTGATTGGTTCTCTTGTTTTTGAGCCGATTTAGAACCAATGAATCTCCTCCCGTCCTTGTAGAAGTGAGACCGCGAGCTAGAAGTACCCGTAGCAAACCTAGCACGTGATTTGCTCTTTCTTTTCAGCCGCTTTTCCACCTTGAGTGGTAAGTGTAGCAACTCCTCCAAATCCACATAATGGCTTGTCTCTACTTCATCCTGAATTTCGTCATTCAAACCTCCAAGGAATCTGCCCATAGTATTCTCTCGATCTTCATCAACGTCACCTCGAATCAACAACACCTCCATTTCTTTGTAGTAATCATCTACACTCCGATGACCTTGCTCAAATTTCCCCAGTCTCCTAAGAATATCTCTTCAAAATTGAGCTGGAATGAAACACCTCCTCATAGTTGATTTCAACTCTCGCCAAGTAGCAATAGGTGGCCAACCATGCTAATGCATAGTAACTGAATCTCACTGCTGCGAGCTGCACTTTTTTCCTCTTTGAGTAGTTATGTAACTCGAAGATTTTCTTAACCTTTTGTTCCCAATCAAGATATGCTTTGGCACCGTTCATCAACACGTTCACGAACCCTTCTGACTCGTCCTGGCCTCCTAGGTTACTCCTGCTCCTCGTCGTGAGTAGATTCGAGTTCACTTTCATCTACGGATTGTAGTTCACTTTCACCATTAGAGTCTCCTTGTTGTACTACAGCTTTGCTTGGTGCATTTCGATGCGCTGCAATTGCTTCATTCAGCTCCCTATCAATCCTCAGCTGCAAATTCTCCATGGCAGCATTCATCGTTCGATGTATTTCTCTCGTTAAGGCCTCCATCTGAAGAGCATTTGCTCCTGCCATGCGAGGCTCATCTTCATCATTTCTAGGTTTTCGTTCTGCCATTTTAAATTCCTTCAATATAGCTTATTAATAATGTTCAAAAAGAGACAAGGAAAAAAATTATGTAGAAACCTCACAAATCACTTAGAAAAGTGTTTCACTCAATTTCACACGCTCTCCTTCTTTTCTCTAATCAGTTCTCATGCAAACTAATAAACAAAATCAATCTATTAAAAAACAATGGAATTCACACTCAAAAGTCACAAAGAGAAAGTTCTAGAATGATGTAATATGCTCGAACTAATGCAAGGACTTGAAACAAAAAACCAATGACACGAGAATGTCTCAAAGCACACGAAAAAGACTCAAACACGCTTAAAGTATTTTGTGGATCAGCTTCGAATACTTTTCTTCTTCTTTTTTTGTTTTCTTTTTTTATTTGTTATTTTTTCCCTTGTTTTCAAATTTTTTTCTTTGTTTTTTTTTGCTGATTTCTTCGAATACACACAAATGTGAGAGTTCAAAAATGGAAGAGACAATTGAAATAAGAAACATAAAATGAAACAAATGGAAAATAAACGAATTTTGAAAAATAAACGATAAAAGATCATTCCTAATAAAATGATCCTATATCGAAAGATATCATATTAGGCGATGGATTAGTTCCCTAAACCCAAATAACAACTCACTATCTCTAAGAACCTAAGCCCACATCTCGAAGAACGGTCCTAGACCGCGATAGAATCTGGTTAAAGAACGTGGGGTGATTGAAGATGTTCAAACATTGTGCGGAAGCAACGCTTGCTAAGCCAAACACAAACTCCATGAGTTTAACTTGACAAGTTCAAAAACTAGTTCTAAGAGAACTAAAGAGAAAACCTCTCAATTTTACTTCAAAATCTGTGTTCTCCTTCATTGACCTAAAGAAGGGTATATATACAAGTGAGAAGCCATGGAATTTCGTGCAAAATCTACGGAACCTAAGCAAAAATAGCATAAGAGTTTTCAATCTCGGAACCAGTTCAAAATAAAATGCTAAAACTATGAAAAAGAGAAGGTGTAAATGTCTTCTTTGAATGAACTCTTCAAATTCAGACTGAATTCAGTTCTTTGATGTCCAAGTCTTCAAATGGGCTTGAATTAGATGGACTAAGGCCTTAGAGTGTGTTGGATCGAATCCAGCCTCTTTCACTTCAGTTAGGGCTCCAAATGCTCTCAAAAACATGTTTTGGATCTTGGTTTGCAATATGTGGGTTCTAGCTCTCGTAATGGGTCCATTGGGCTCGGTTTGGTCCTCTTTTGCTCCCAGCTTATAGTTCAGCTTGTCATCCACTTGTTCCTAATCTAATTAAGCTTGTGGAGCTTTGTTGGCGATTTCTTCATCAGCATTGTATTCGATAAAAGGGAAAGGATGGAATTCAAAAAGAAAGGAGTCTGACATCGAAACAACGAAACGATACAAAGTGTTGTACTATACAACCCTTGACAAACATTAAACACGGTTTTTATGTTTTTTGAAATTTTGAGGAAAAGTTTGGTGGGAATGGTGGGTCAGACATGTTCCCTGAAAACCGTAAAAAGGACACAAATAACGTTGGATATTTAAATTATGCTTCCCATACGTTTAGGAAAGTAAATCGTGTTAATTTAGATACTTTACAATGTTAAAAAATAGTTAAAACAAAACTTCCCCATGTGTCACAAGAAGTGTAGAACGATTAAATGTGTCTTAAAAATGATAGTATTGTTTTAAGAACTCGTCTCATGAATTTGAGCAAATTTCAAAATAATACATTTTAAATTTTTTTAAATTTTGACATTATTAATATTATTATCTATATTGATTTCTAATTAATCATCTACAATTCCAATGTTTGAAAATGACATTTCTAAAGAGACACGCATGGGTCGAAAGGTCACAGAGGTCACAATAGCCCTTTTGCATCAATGAGAAAAAATAGATGCGAATTTGACGAATTTGTCGATTTATAAGGATGAAAGGACGTAAACCATGAAAAATAAGACATTTTAAAAGTTTAAATATACATCATACTAATTTATTCCAATCGAGGGTCACACATTGGTCACATCAGATCGCATGAGTCGGATGGGTTCTCGTAATATTGGATCGCATGATTTGCACATAATAAGGAAAAGTAGATGCGAACTCGATAAATTTATCGATTTATAGAGATAAAAAGACGTAAACCATGAAAAATAAGATATTTTCAACATTTAAATATGCATCATACTAATTTATGCCAATTGAGAGTCACACGCGAGTTATATTGGATCGCATAAGTCGGATGGATTCCGGTAATATTGGGTAGCATGAGAAAATTGTTGCAGATGTCTTTGCGAATGGACAAAGTATTGTTTAAGTTTGAACTCGATTTATTTGTTATAATGATTGAATTTGGTTTATTTGGAAACAACATGTACAATCCAAAATAACAATAATAATAAAAGTATAAGGTCACAAAGGTCACAAAAGATCAGAACGCAGAGACGACACAGTGCCCTCCTTCAATGTTGTAAAGACTGTGTGTGATTACGTAAAGACAGAGTCCAATAATTACCCCAACCTTAAGTAATACAGAGACAACATAATGACCTCCTTCAACGTTGTAGAGATTGTGTGTGACTATGAAAAGACCGAGTCCAGCGATTACCCAGACCTTAAGTAGCACAGAGATAGCACGATGACATCCTTTCACATTGTAGAGACTGTGTGTGACTGCGTAAAGACCGAGTCCACCGATTATCCTAACTTTAAACAACATAGAGAAAAGCACGATACCTTTAGTCAATGTTGAGAGACTTTGTGTGAGTGTATAAAGACCAAGTCCACCAATTACCACAACGTTAAGCAATACAGAGACAACATGATGCCCTTCGTCCACCATGCCACCTTCGTGACGAAATCACAAAGGTCCAAATATCACAAAGGTCACAAAGATTTTTTTAGAGACTTTGGGGTTCGAGACAAAGACGAAGAGATGAGAGAGATGTGATTCAATCTCAAATGTCAGATTGTAAGAGTTAGAAAACTTAATGACCATTTTTAGAGAAAGATGGATGGACATGTGAGAGTGTGTCGTAGACACATGTATTCGAAAAAAGCATAACTAGCATTCGAAAAGATATAAGTATGACACTGAAACGACAGAATGGTACCCAACAGGTTCCATATGTTTTCTGCAAAATTTCAGATAGATCTCAAAAGGCCACAAATGTCACAAACCCTAGAAAGATCATAAAGGGCACAAACCATAGAAAGGTCACAAATGTAATAAATTACTTTACAACATAAAACAATAGTGAAAAACATAAAGGTCACAGTAGTCATTTTGCTTCAAAAGTGATAGTAGTTTTGATTCTTTTTGAAAATGACATTTTTAAAAAGATATCGCATGGATCGCAAGACCACAAAGGTCACAATATTCCTTTTGTGTCAATGAGGAAAAATAGATACGAACTTGACGAATTTATCGATTTATAAAGATGAAAAGACGTAAACCAAGGTTTAGTCCAAAAACAAAAAATAATACGGTATTAAAAACTAACACCTTTTTTGTGTTGGCATTGTCTGGGTTGTCACATTCTAAACATTGTCAGTGATATTGGCATTTGAACTCGTTGGCCTCGACGAAGATAGGGTTTTTCTTTGAGCCTCATCGGGTCTAGGATAACGATTTCTTTAGGCCTCCCACTTTGCATTTTCTCAGCCAATATTGGAGGTAGAACCATAATTTTAGAATATTGATGAGGAATGTTCCAATCACTACAATCAGGACCCGGATATAGAATTTCTCGGTAAGCCAAACGCCATGTATCCCACTAGTAGTATGTTGAACATGATTCTGGTATCTTGTAACCTTTATCAATCTTATGTGCAGCCGCAATAGCGTGACTGCATGGACACTTATCCACATCAAATATTTTGCAATCGTACGTTCTTTTTTTTAAGACTCACTACAAATCTTCTAGCCTTCTCATTTCTCAAACCATAGTCATCACTCAATCTGTTCAATTCAATAACTTCATACTTGGATGTCCGTCCAAATCATTCATGTAATGTTTTCTCAAAATACGGTGTTAACGTTTGAGAATCATCAGTAGTAGTTTCTTCCAACCTATATCCATTGAACCATTCCACTATCTTTCCTAAAAAATATATAAAAATGCTAGCACCAAAAACGTTTTTCCTTCAGCGTGGAATTTATTGACTCAGTCCCATTAATGGTTAACAAATTGTATCTTTCACCCTTAAATTGCATCTTACCCACTTAGGGATCAAGTTACTCTTTCTCTAAATACTTTTCAAAATTAAGATGCATACGCAAAGGTCACAACAGTCACAAAGGTCATAGAGGTCACAATGGCCACAAAGATCACAAAGCTCATATATGTATCTGGCCTTAAAATTATTGAATAGCTCTTCAAATTCGTTCACTGTATATGCTGCTGCACATTTGAAGAACATTTCCAGCATAATATCACCTTTTCCACTCTTTCTACCTTGGCCTTTATTGATGTAACGCTTTATGTTTTCACTGTGTTCGAGAAAACGGCTGAAATGGCCACCTAGGCGATGCCTAAGTGCTGAACGCTATGGGGCATTCCGATTTCATGCAAAACAATGGATCTAGGCGGTACCTGTGTCTAGTTGGTGCTAGCGGATGATTAGGCGGTGAGTGGTTGATTTTTCAGTGGAAAACAAACCAAATCCAAAAACCTCAATCGCCTCCTTCGCAAAGCTCGGTCTACTTCTTTAGAAAGCTCGGTCGATTCCTTCGTAACCTGTCTCCACCCTCGGTCGAAGCTCTGTCTCCTCCACCATAAATCGAAGCTCTCTATTCTCCATCATCAGTCAAACCCCTTCCTCCTCCCATGGTTGATTCACAAACCCCTATCTCAACCGTCGGTCGATTCACTACCTCCACCCATGGTTGATTCGCGAACCCGTATCTCCACCCTCGGTTGAGGTGAGAGAGAAGACTATATAAATTATTTATTTATATATATAAATTAATCTTATGTACTATATAAATTATAATATATTTTGATCAACTAAATATTGTTAATTGTTTGATATTATATTATATCATTTTTAATGTTAACCTATTTTAATTGTTAGTTGTTAATATATTAATCTATGTCGGCTATTCCTTAAACTAGAGGATATTGGTGATGTTAACCATCTTACGCGTTTGTCATGATCGATGCTCCATTTTACACTCTTTTTAGAAATATTGCATCTACAATAATCACTTTACCATGTATTTTTATTCTGTTATAGCCGCTCTCACAACCATAAAAAGTTATTTGAAGCTTTTCTCATCACCGTACAACTGAAGATTTACGAAAACTTCTATAAACATGTGCAACCACCCTAGAAGCCTCCTATAACAATCAAAGCCATCACCACGGATCTCCTTTTGCATACTGCATTTGCCTCTTAATGCCATCACATACAATACATTGGCACCATACTTTTCTTTTACACGAGCCATTAATTCTTTTGTTGGATGTGTTTCATATTTCCTAGGATATTCCTCATTCAAACAATCTTTAACCAATTGTGATATACCCTTTGTAGCTTCTGTCGATTTAGATACATGTGAACACTTATTAATGGGACAGTGTGTTCTCACACTAAACCGTTTGGAATTCGAGATTGCTACCACGTATAATTTTCACTTACAACCACCTTCGGCAAACTTGGATCGTACTTCCTACATCTTCGAACCAGAACTCAATGTTGTATATCTAAAAGAAGCTTTAAGTGAACCCTTCCTTACAAATGCATGTACATCCTTCTTGCTATCAAACTCTTGCCCAATTTTAAGTTCCAATCCATCTTCGAACTCGAAGACTGAATTTCGATTGTTTAGTTTCACGTAAACTACCATTTCTAAGTTATTCTCACCATCACCATCACGATCCTTATGCTATATTGGCACATAAGTATCACCTTCATTACTGCCATAAACCATAACTTCATAAACGACCATATTCATGACACAACCACCATCTTCACTTAACCCGCTGATATGTTCACTATCAGAATTATCTGAATCCAAAATATTTATTGTTTCGTCGGATTAATCACAACTCTACTTTCGTTATTTTAACCTACAATAACACGGTCCTCATAATCTACAACACATGTATTCTCACCTCCTCTAGCAATGCTTCCAAAAGCAGGAATTAGATGTTCAAATTTCCACACAATTTCTATTTCACACTTCACACTTACCTATTCTATCTCCACATAAAACAAAGGTCGAATTCCTCTTATTCGATTGAACAAATAACAAATAAGATGTGTGTCATTTATTATATATATCGGCTTCCTATTTTGACAAATATTTTGAAAATATCTTAATATCAATTTTGTTGTATTTTTTTCACCATCATCTCTAAGCATAACTCATAAATAAATTCTTGGTATGTCAGACTAATTGGAGGACAATAAAAAAATACTTTTTGGTTTTCCTGAACTCTTCTAACCCATTCAAATTCTGTATTTAAGTGTTTTTCCTATTTACCATCATATAAAAAATAAATCAGCGTGATTTTTTCATCTAATGAATCCATTACACTTGTAAAAAAACTAGAAGAGGATAAATTATGTGACTCACTATGACCATGTGTTTCAATATGACTTTGTGACCCAGTGCGACCATGCGAATCGATGAGACTTTGTGATCCAATACGACTCTATGACCCACTCTGATCATGTGTTTCAATACAACTTAGTGATCAAGTGCGGCCGTGCGACTCGATGAGACTTTGTGATCCATTGCGACATGTGTTTTAATATGACTCTGTGATCTAGTGCGACCTCGCGACTCGATGAGACTTTGTAACCTAATGTGGCTCTGTGACCAAATGCGACTCTGTGACTCATTGCAATCATTTGACTCACTCCTGATCATCTCGTTTTCATACGTATTTCTTGTACGATTTAGGATACGTTTTTGACACATATGTGATGTTTTACGTATGATTCCGTTTCCGTTTTACTTGTTTTCGTGTTTTCATGTTCTTACATGCCTTTACGCGTATTTGGATCATTTTGGAGCTAAAAGGACATGCACGGAGCTAAGGAGCAACTTCGAGGATCATCACGGGACAAACGGGACGAGATTAAGCAAGAAAAGCCTCCCCCCGGTCGGGCACAAC
>CM071866.1:34910735-34920797 GCA_036759665.1 Gynandropsis gynandra | reverse complement strand
TGAGAGAGGGTAGATATCATGTTAGGATCATCCGCCTTAGATAGCTTTAACTGGGATTGCATGATAGATAGGTTGATCGTTGGTTTCGGTAGTCTTGTGGTGAAACCGATTTCCTAGGACGTTTGCCTTATCGTTAGAACCCAAGTAGTTTATTTACTTTCAGTATTTCATTCTTCACCCATATTTGTTCGTTAGCAAGTTTGATTCCTAGTTCGAGTTTAGGTAGTGTTGCATAGTCTCTGTGGAATCGACACCTAAAATACTACACACGTGCCGTGCACTTGCGGGTAGTTTAGGTTATTTTATTTAACTCTGATAACGCATCAACTCCATTTCCTTCACTTACTTGTTTTGACTACAACAATATAAGACTCGTTTTGATAAATGGAGAATTAAATCTATACATTTTACTCACTACTCACTCGAATTATCAATTTCACAAAAGAAATACTAAAACACATCACCTCGCAACAAACAACATTAATCTGCTCAAATTAAAAATAAACTTAAATCCAAGCTAAAAAACTCACTATATATTCCAGATTTTGCATTGAAACGTACTTAATTCCAAACTTCTTTGCTGACAAAAAACGATTTTAACCTATTTGCAGCGAATTTGATGTCAATTTGAAGCTATTCATGGTGAATTTGATGTCGGTTTGAAGATACTCACGATAAATTTGATGTGGAAGAAACAAATTTTTTTGCACTAGAGGAGAGAAGGAAATCGATGTGCTTTGGAGAAGAGAGAAAATTATCGATTAAAGGAAAAAGACAATATGGGATTATCAATATTATAAGGGTATAGTTGAAATTGAGATTTATTTTTTAAGAAACAATATAATTGAAATCCTAATAGCAATTCAAATGTATTTTTACAGTTACCCCTTTTAAGGTGATCAACTGTATTATATTCTAAATAATAATAAAGATTTTTATTAATATTTAAACAATATAAATTCAAGATATTAAGTTAAATTACATCGAAATATACAATATAAGTAGATCTTCTTCGAGAAAAAAAAAATCGCCTTGACCCTTGAGACCTGCTTCCTTGTTGTCATTTGCGTCTTCATTTTTTTATCCATAAAAAATAGCCCACAATGTATTAATAGAATTAATCGCATTCATTGAAACTGTTGCATGTATGATCTCTGCATACATGTCACTCGCAAGTCCAACTGGACCCCAACCACCATAACACTCACGAGGTCTGCATGACACCCAACCTTATAACATAAGGCTTGAAAGATCTCATAACATCCTAGTCAACATAACAAGTGTTCACACAGTCCTGTGACATTACGACACAACTATAGTGCTTGCAAATCCACTGACCTTCGCCGTTCGACTCTGATGCTAGCAAAATACCACCGAATCCCAACACGAGTTACTCCTCTAGCCACAATCCTAAGGCGTCACAGTACTATCATATCTGACTCGATATTCCTTGGTGTCTTTCATTGAAGTTTCATCCTTACAGAAACACCATGACCTCAAACTCAACTCTCACAATCCATTTCAATTTCAAAATCTTGACTCGCGATCATTGAGATATTAGAATCACTCTAAAATACATAATGTACAAAAATATGATCATCCTTTGAATAAATGATTAAAAACCACTAAATCATGACTCGGAACCTCTCATTCTGTGAAAATATATGACTAGAGCAACCTTTGTTCAACCAGGTGGGGCATTTTGTTTCCACAAACCAAAATTATAAACAAAACAACATTTAGACCGAGCAGCAAGCGTTCATGCTGAGTACTATTCAAAGTCCACCAGATCATAGAAAACATATTCGGTTTTTAGCATGACTCGAATCAAAACTTTAGGAGTAATCCTTTTTTCACTTGAATCTAATGCACTCTTAACAAACATCCAACCCGATTGTATAAATATGAAGGTCATATCACCGAAATTTTTTCAATTGTACGAAGCTTTTCATTCTATAACTCATATATTTGATTGTGAATCCCTATGGTTTCTACTGTCTACGTGCATCGTTTGGATGTATCACATAATTCAAAGAGAATAATGAAACGAAGACATCAAACCAAACTAGCTCGAAGGAGGTTCTAATATTTAACATTTTAGAACGACGGTATGCATTGGTGATGTATCTCCAGTGACACGGAATCATAATATATTCACTCATTTCTCTCATTCTTCATTTTTATTTTTTTCTTTCGATCTCTTTTTTTTTAAAAAAAAAATAGAGGCTAAAATAGAACAAATAAGATAGAAAATTGAAATTTACAATATCATAAAAAAATATAAAAACGAACATGTGATTGAAGTATAAGTTGTAATGTCTTGAGATAGAAATTTATTGTCATATTCTTTAAAGATGTAACATTATAAAAACTTAAATTTTCCATCAAATCAATAAAATATTTCACTCGAAAGTCTATAAAAATAAAAAGAGAATATTTATTTCCTTATATTTCCATTCACCGTCAAATAGATATTTTTTGGATAAAAAAAATTTGGTAGAGTCAAATTTGGTTTTTAACTGTAACTTTTTTAAATGTTGTGTCACATGATCATAGACGCAACTATGAATTTAATACGTTGAAAAAAGAAAAAGGCTTACTGTTTTGACATTAGTTATATTATGGATATAAATCCAAACCTAACCTACAATAAGTCGACATTATTCTCATCTACTTTCACTTCTATTTTATTCACTTACCATATGCTTTATGACAGTACATCCTTTCTATTTAGGAATATTCATATTTTTAATAATCAACTTGTACAATTCAAATTAAAGAAAATATAATAGTGTTTAAAATTCTGAAAAAATACTGTTAAATAATAATACTATATATATAGATATATGATATATATATGCATGTACATATTATAAATATGTTTGTATATGAAAGATATATATATATATATATGTTGATAACATGATATATGATATATATACACAACATATGATATATAAACATAATATCATATTATAAATATATTTATATATGATATATCTAATGGAAAAATGATAACAAATTTACCTACAATTTGAATAATAGAGAATGAAAAGAGTATGATAGAATAAAAACAGTTTTGGAGTTTATAAGTTGTGTCTTGAAATGAAAGGTTACATTGTCTATTTATACGAAAATAAATATGACTCTTCAATTTAAAAAAAAAATTATAAATTCAATATGACCTTTCATAAGAGAATCATAAATTCAATCTGACCATTTATCAAAGTTTTAGACATTCATAATTTTATATAATTATAAATGTATTATAATTATAATATTCCTACCCGAATGTCTATCGGTTACCTCATTAAAAAACTTATCATGGAAAAACCATTGGGATAAAAACCATGAAGAGGAAAAAAAGAGTGCAACCATAAAAACTCATCATCGATTTGTCAACCCTTTGTTTGTTATAAGCTTCGAAGATGACGCATCCCGATGTTATGAATGCGTTTTCTCAATATTAGAGTAGGGAGCGCCTTTGTGAATAGACCAACTACATTTTTGTTTGATCTGATGTAATGAACATCAATTTCTTTCTTCTTCTCAAGCTCTTGGGTTTATGAGAAAATTAATGGAGGGATATATTTTGTTCTTTCGTTTTTTATGTATCCTTCTTTTGTTAGGGCGACACATGTTGCATTATCTTCATATAATATTGTTGGATTGATGTTAGCCGGTAATCCACGTGAAGCTTGTATATGTTATGTTATAGCCCTGAGCCACACACACTCTTTAGTTACTTCATGGCGTGCAATGATTTCGGCGCGATTTGAAGATGGTGCAACTAATGTTTGCTTCTGAGAGCTCCATGATACAATTGTGAAAACATATCCAGTTTGTGATCTCGTTTTATGAAGATCTGATAAATATAATGAATCTGCAAAACCAATAAACTCATGTTTAGAATCTCTGGGATAAAATAATCCTAAATCAATTGTCCCTTGTAAATATCGAAAAATATGTTTAATCTCTATCCAATGACGACGTGTAGGGGTAGAACTATATTGTGACAAGATATTAGTAGCAAATATTATATCAGAACAAGCACAATTAGCTAGATACAAGAGAGCCTTATTGCACTCATATATGGTACTTCTGGTCCAAGTATATCTTTATTTTCTTCACAAGCATGAAATGAATCCTTTTCAACATTAAATGATCTACATACCATTGGAATGCTTAATGGATTTGCTTTATCCTTGTTAAATCGTTTTAGTACTCTCTTTGTATAACTTGAGTAATGTACGAATATACCATTCTTTATATGCTCTATCTGTAAATCGAGATAAAACTTTGCTTTTCAAAGGTCGTTCATTTCAAATTCCTCTTTCTGATAGTTTCGAGCATTTTCAATCTCCTTTGAGGTACCAATTATATTTAAATCATCAACATAAACAACTATAATAACAAATCCTCTTGTTGTTTTCTGAATAAATACACAAGGGTAAATAGGTTTATTTACAAATCACCTTTTTAATAGATATTCACTTAGACGATTGTACCACATACGCCCATATTATTTCAAACCATATAAAGATCTTCGCAATTTGATTGCACACATTTCTTTAGGCTTTGAGTTTGATGTTTCCGGTATTCTTAGTCCTTGAGGGATTTTCATGTATATGTCATTATTCAAATATCCATATAGATATGCCGCAACTATATCCATAAGGTACATATCTAAGTTTTTGGATGCAGTTAAACTCATCAAGTATCTAAATGTTATTGCATCCATAACAAGTGAATATGTTTCCTCATAATCAATTCCAGGTCTCTGAAAAAACCTTTGTGCGACAAGACGTGCCTTATATCTTGTGACCTCATTACTTTCATTTCTCTTTCACATAAAACTCACTTGCATCCAACTGGTTAAAACCATTAGGAGTTTGAACGATGGGTCCAAATACTTTTCTTTTATTCAGTGAGTCTTATTCTATTTGTATAACTTTTTTCTGTTTTATCCAATCATGTCTCTTTTGATATTTTGACACTAACATTGGTTCTAGATCTTCATTATCATTTTCAATTTCCTTGGATATAAGGAATGAGAATATTCCATCATTATCATTCATTTCATCTCTTCATATGATTTTTCATCATAAATATAGTTAATGGAAATCTCATTATTCTCTATATGCTCATGATTGTTTTCATCACTTTCATTATGAAAAATCATCTTCCTCGATTGTTTCTTCTGAAATGTTATATATGATCTGAGAACTGATATCTTTATCAAACGTCTTTCTTTTTTAGGATTTTTATAGAACCAAGTGGTCTTCCACATTTTAACCGTGTTGTAGACTCATTTGAAAATTTTTCAACCGCATAACCTTTTGGTATTTCTATACGAGCAGGTGCATTTCCACTCGGTATATATGATTTTGTAACATGTGTTGTATCATTGAACTCAAATAGAGTTGATTTGCAATATTTTAAAAATTTATGATCTTTTGCACTTCCATATTGTATTATTTGTTGAGGATAAAGATATAACAACGATTGTGTTTTCCATGTTAAATCTTGTGAGGCTTGTTTTATTCCTCCTCCTAAAGCTTTGAATTCATTCTCATTAAAATTAAAATTAACAAAACGAGCTATGAACATATCACTCGTTTGTGGTTCAAGATATCTAATGATGTATTGTGAATCATATCCAACATAAATTCCTAATCTTCGTTGTGGACCCCTTTTTGTCCTTTGAAAATGAGCAATCGCAACATATACTGCACAACCAAATACTCGAAGATGAGATATATTTGGTTCTTTACCATTGACTAATTGCAATGGAGAATATTTATGATAAGCACTTGGCCTTATTTGAATTAGTATTGCAGCGTGTAAAATGGTATGTCCCCAAGTAGAAACTGAGCTTTTTTATTCCCATTAATAATGGTAGAGCAATGAGTTGGAGATGTTTAATCAATGACCCAGCCATACCATTTTGTGTATGAACATGTGGTATGGGATGTCCAATCTCAATGCCAATCAATGTTTAATAATCATTGAAAACTTGGGATTTGAAATTCATCAGCGTTATCAAGCCTCATTTTCATAATAGGGTAATTGGAGAATTGAGCTCCTAATTTTGTTATTTGAGCAAGAAACCTCATAAATGCAACATTATGGGTTGATGATAGATAAACGTGTGACCATCTACTTGAGCATCAATCAATACTATAAAGTATCGAAATGGTCCACTTTGTGGATGAATTGGTTCACATATATCCCCATGTATTTGTTCTAAAAACAATGGTGATTCATGCTCAACTTTGACCGATGATGGTCGTATTATCAATCTTCCTTGAGAACAAGCAGTACATATGATCTCATGAGATTGAAATATCATTATTATTGAACTAAGGCGACCTAGTCGATCATGCCAAATCTTAAACACATCTTTATATTTTGGGTTGAAGGTGGCATATGATTCAACCACTCTTATCTTTGTGAAATATAATCTAGAGGATAAAGTTGGTAATTTTTCCATAATATTATTCTTTCTAGAAACCATTGTCGTGATATAAAGATATTCACGATTTTCATCATTCATGGTTTCAACATGATAACCATTTGGCAAATATCTTTGAAACTCAATAAGTTTCTTTGGGATTGTGGACAACATAATGCATCTTGTATAATAAATTTTTTCCCTTTGGACATTATAAAATTTTCTTCTCCACATCTCCCAATTATTTTTGCATTTCGTGATATCGTATACGTGGGCTGTCATGGATGGACAGGATATGGCGAGGAAAAAGAGCAATGAGGATGAGCAGCAGCACCAAAAATCATAGCTGATTGATGGGAGAGGCGTGAAAAAGGTATTGTTATGCTTTATTTTGCATGTCGTACTTATTTTATTTATGCATCGTGACTATGATTTTTACGTATTTTATTTTATTATATGGTCTTGACAATTTTTTTCAAATAAATCATTTATTTTTTTATAAATGTGTTTGAGTGGTGATATATGTGGTCATCTTTTGGGGGTGATGGTGGACACTCCTAGTCCTGAGGTAGTTCTGAGATGGGGGTGTTACAAATTGGTATCAGAGCTCTGGTTGTCGTTTTCGTATTTTATTTTTTTTCAAGGGATTTCAAAATGTTTTGTAAAATGTCATAATAAAGCCACGAGAGCGTACCATGCATGTCTTGAAGTTTCTAGTGGGTTTTTGAGCCATGAAAACTAATAGTGGTTCATTGTGTGTAGCAAACGGTACCGAGGAGGATGGTTACTAGGGCTCTTGGTCGCGTGATTAGTGGAGGCTCTTGTTCCACTAGCCGTATGCAATCTCAATAATCGGGATAAAGATCATGAAGTGGGATAGCT
Source organism: Gynandropsis gynandra (assembly GCA_036759665.1). Classification (NCBI taxonomy): domain Eukaryota; kingdom Viridiplantae; phylum Streptophyta; class Magnoliopsida; order Brassicales; family Cleomaceae; genus Gynandropsis; species Gynandropsis gynandra. The sequence continues at coordinate 34,913,461 of CM071866.1, read as the reverse complement.
AGAGATATCATGAGAGAAATATTGAGAGAGCTATTAGTAGACATTTGACAACATGACCAAGAAGAGAGATCGGTGACGCCACAAATACCATTGCAAGCACCGACACCACTGCTAGTAGAGTCGCATGCACCACCAAAAGTATTGTTGCCACCACCAGCAACGTCTCCTCAAGTGTTTAATCAAATGCATATGGAGACGTAAGAGAATTTCTATGTCATGGATCACATGGCTAAATGGGGTCCAAAGCCATTTCGTGGTGGTGTGATACCTCCTATGAAGGCGGAGGAGTGGATGTTTCGATCAGAGTGAAACTTCACATCATCTAGATGTCCATTAGAGTTTAAGATGAATATTGTCCTCCACTATTTGTATAGGAGAAGCAGTATTTTGGTGGGATGACATTCAGAGGGACCGTCTAGAGTATATGTTTTCTTGGCCTGAGTTCAAACAATTTTTTTTAGTTGAAGTATGTACTGCCTGCTGCTCGTGAAGAGATGGAGTTGGTATTTCTACAGCTTACACAAGGTGACCGTATTGTTGCTTAGTATTATGAGACTTATTTGAAGTTATCACGGTTTAGATCCAAATTAGTAACTTCAGAAATTCTTAAGGTCAACAAAATTTTGCAAGGACTACAACCAGAAATCAAATGCAGGATTGAGATAATCAAGCACGGATCATTTTCTGAGCTAGTTGAGAATGCTCAATTGGTAGAGAAAGGAATCACGAGGAGGGCATCTTGAAGTATTCGGATTCCAAGGGAAAACAGGTCGTCCAACAGATTCGAGGGAGATCAAATCAGAGGAAAATAGTTCATACTCGTCATATCATAACAACATCGACGTACCCATGTCATCGTTGTCGACGCGAGCAAGTTGGTGCATGCCACAGATTTGATAGGAGAGTAGGACGCTTCCGATGTGGCGGTTCAGAACACCAGGTTTGTGAGTGCCCCCAGCAAGTGGGTGGAGCTATAAGGCGAGACAGATGTTTCCATTGTGACAGTACGGATCATTTTCAAAAAGATTGTCTGAGGCCACCACCACTACCACCAGAGCGGGTCTAATGCCACATAGTAGAGCTAGAAAGCCTGAAGAGCATGCATCAAAATGTAGGGTTGTAATACCGCGAGTATATGCCATGGGATGTTACTAGGATAAACGTGAGGGCCAAGAAGGAGACGCTCAACCTATCATCGGTATGTCATTTTTTTAAAATAATATTTATGTATGTATGCCTTACATGAAATAAATTATCTATGTGGGGGTAAGTTCCGTGAGAGAATTAAGAAGTTAGACTCTTTGAATCATTCATGTTATGTAGGATCAATAATCGTGGGAGACCTATCGACTCATGTGCTATTTGACATCAATGTGAAACATAGTTTTGTGAGTCCATCAATGGCTAATAAATTAGTTGTTCAATCTAAGGATCCAACAAGTATTATGCGAGTGCATATTCATGGGGGTCATATTTTGGAATCTGAAAGGGTTTTTAAAGAGGTGCCCTTGGTGATAGAAGGAGAAGAGCTAGTTGCAAGCTTATCATTATTTCGATAGAATGTTATGATGTGATCCTAGGAATGGATTGATTGTCAGGACATCGTGCTATGATTGGTTGTTGTCGCGGTCAAGCATGTTGCCAGAAAAGCGATAAGGAGCTTAAGTATCAAGGAATCCGATCGGTTTAAAGGATTCACATCATCTCAACGTTACGTATGGAACGACTGCTAGGTCAAGGGTGTGATTTGTATCTCGCCGCCATCTTGGTAGAATAAGTGGGTTCATCTGTGCAAGTCCACGAGATCCCTGTAGCGTGAGAGTTTGTAGATGTTTTCAGGGACTTGCAGGGCTTACCTCCAATGTGAAGAGATCCATTTGAGATTGAGCTACAACCAGGTACTGCTTCAATATCAAAGTCTCCATATCGAATGGCAGTAGCGAAAACGGCAGAGTTGAGGAAACAATTAGATGAGCTATTTGAGAAAGGTTTTGTGCGATCGAGTACATCACCATGGGGTGCACCGGTCATATTTTTAAAGAAGAAAGATAGGAATTTCAGATTGCATTGATTATAGGGCTCTGAATAGAGTCACTGTAAAAAACGTCATCCGCTACCGAGGATCGATGAGTTATTAGATAAGTTATGAGGTGCAACTTGGTTCTCAAAGATCGAATTAGCATCGGAATATCATCAGATTCCAATTGCAGAAGGTGACATTAGGGAAGACCGCATTTTGAACTTGATATGAGCATTATAAATTTAGGGTTATTCCATTTGGTTTGACTAATTCCACTGTTGCGTTCATAAAGCTGATGAACAATGTGTTTTGGGGCTACTTGGATCGTTTCATTATTGTATTTATCGATGAAAATTTGGTATACTCCAAGAGCCCAAGGAAACACGAGGAACATTGATGTGGGTAATCTCAAGTGATAATTACCTAGACTAACGCTTCCGCAAGAATACGGATCGTATAGTACCAGGGTCGAACACAAGGAATCGATGCAACTCTAAAGCTAGTAACTAATGAATAGAACGTTTAAAATCAATAGGTGAATGGAATGCGAATGAAGATAAACTATATAACTAACTAACGGTTTAAACTCAATAGACTAGACACTACAGGTTTCGAGAGATGCACGATGATGCAACGAAGTTCTAACAAGATCATGGTCTCAGATATTATCACGAGTTCAGGGAATTCAAGCTCTAATATAGGAACT